>JAHHUM010002667.1:84429-313517 GCA_036173005.1 Crenichthys baileyi
TATAGCAGCCCGGCCGTGTATATTGACCCTGTGGAGCTCCCAACGGACAGTTCTGGTGGAAACAGGAGAGTTGAGGTGCACATTTAATTCTGCCGTGATTTGGGCAGCCGTGGTTTTATGTTTTTTGGATACAATCCAGGTTAGCACCCGAACATCCCTTTCAGACAGCTTCCTCTTGCGTCCACAGTTAATCCTGTTGGATGTGGTTCGTCCTTCTTGGTGGTATGCTGACATTACCCTGGATACTGTGGCTCTTGATACATCACAAAGACTTGCTGTCTTGGTCACAGATGCGCCAGCAAGACGTTCACCAACAATTTGTCCTCTTTTGAACTCTGGTATGTCACCGATAATGTTGTGTGCATTTCAATATTTTGAGCAAAACTGTGCTCTTAACCTGCTAATTGAACCTTCACACTCTGCTCTTACTGGTGCAATGTGCAATCAAGGAAGACTGGCTACCAGGCTGGTCCAATTGAGCCATGAAACCTCCCACACTAAAATGACAGGTGTTTCAGTTTCATTGTCTAACCCCTGTATATGAAACACAAAGCATATCAAATACGTATGCAATATCCGCTATTATTGCTGCCCTTAAGTTTCACTCTTTTTCTTTTCAATAGAAACTATTTTTTCGGTTTCTGTCCTGTAGACAAAACCACTGGCATATTGTTGCTGTGTGTCATCCCTGGTTTTCTTTCTAATAGAAAGTACTTCTGAGTTCCCTCCTAGATGACTCCTCGAAAGGAGCCGTAACCATTAAGGTTTCACTTTTCTTTCCTACACAAAGTACTACTGGATCAGTGCTTCTGTGTTCTTTTTCCTTCTCTGCTTTCTCTCAAACACCCAGTTGGTCGTGGCCAATGGCTGCTCACACTGGGCCTGGTTCTGGTTCTGCTGGAGGTTTCTTCCTTTTAAAAGGGAGTTTTCCTCTCCACTGTCTCTACGTGCTCATTCAGGGGGAGTGAATGCTGCAAGTCACTGACTCGATGCATTTTGCTGGGTTTCCTTAGATAAAAATTTTTTTTTACCCAATTTAAATAATAAATCTGACTGCACTGTTTGATAGTTGGGATTAATTGGAATATATGTGCCCGACATGAAATCTGTATGATTTGTTTGAATTGACTTTGTAAAGTGCCTTGAGATGACGTGTTGTGAATTGGTGCTATATATATATATAAAACTGAATCGAATTGTTGATACTGCTCCTTTATGTTTATTGTATTTTCTCTAAAGTTTATATATTTGTACTTGATGTCTGTACGCTGTGAGTGCTTAAAACCAAAGTTGTGCACAAAATCGTGGCCAATGAAGCTGATTCTGATGCGTTTTCTGGATGAAACCACTGACAGAACTACTCCTGCCATTATCTTTGTTGACTTTTCTTATAGAAAGTAGTCCTGGATCTGTGCTTGCGTTACTAAATTTGTTACTAAATCATGTCTCTTAACTGTCCTCTCCTCACCATTTATGATCATCTTAAGGCAAGTGGCACATGGTCTCCTGGAGAAGTAGAGCTGACAGTCGGCCAGACTTCCACCATGCTGAATGATAGCTGCTTGTCCTGCGTGAAGCTCTGCTCCAGAACAGTGGAGTCCCAAAACCTTCCCTTCCTTTACCACCACCAGACCAGTCCCACGGATCTGAAATGCAGCACAGACTTTGTAAAAATGTTAATATCACTCTGGTGTGTGTTAAACCTTCAATGCATTTCTCTTTGCGTAGCTCCTACACTGACCTGGCTATTTTCACCATCCTCCGGTTGCTGCCGAGGGAATAACTCCATCCACAAGCTCAGCAAGGTAAACAGGTTCACCTTTGACAACCTGGGGTCATGGCCTTGGTAATAACACCATACAAATAAAAAAACTGGAATTGAAGAGTAATCTTTAACACTGCTGGTAAAATTTGAAAAGCTGAAACAGGATTGAAGGTGTGTAACATTAAAACAATTAATAGCCAGTTATTACCACTAGTATTATTATGTCATAGCATATCACAGTAGTCTCTTATTAAAATCTAGGAGTCTCATTATTGGAGAGGATTTCAATGATTGCAATGACTGAACACAGCACAGTCTAAAGTGAAAATATCCTGATCAGCACTATGAACATAAAAATCAGGAAATAAGGAAATGTTAGGGTAAAAACAACTGTAGCAGCGTTTAAATGTCCATCTGTTTTATCTGTAGTAAACCTGCTGTTATATGGCATCATAAAACAGAAACGTATGCAGCTGAAACATAAACCATCCAGCTCACCTTTTATCCTGCTGTCAGTCTGAGTGCTGCTCTCTCTGGTTTCTCGGCATGCCCTGGACTGGCCCGGTTCGGCTCGGTTCCATTTGTCGCTATCTTCCATTCGCGAAGTAATCCCGGGGGAAATAGATATACGTTGTTTTGGTTGCGGAGGCGACAAGCCGTAGACTTCTTAGGGTATAAACATGGGGCCGGTTTATATTGGCCAAGACGGACTAGCGCAATTTCCGGTCACTGCTTCCAAAATAAAAGCTGTGATTTGCAGCTGGTACCACCAGTTACCATTATTAGCTTTTAAGACGTGGCCATAACACCACAGTAGTGTAACACCCACCTCAGGTTTGACATTTGTTTGGAAAACCTATCGTGTAAATAACCTACCAATTATATCAACATCTTATTTTGTTAGCTAACCTGAGAAATGCGGTTTACTTCTGCGACCATTCCGGATGTTCCACCTCATGAGCGGCGCCGCCATATTGCGAGTGGCTTTTACTTTTGCATGAAACGAAAGACAAGCACTGGCTGGGAGCTTTATCTTGATGAAATTATGAGCAATTCTTATAATATTCAGCTCTTCCCTGAAACATTCAAATGTCTGCCTGAAAGATAAAGGGGAATCAACTTAACCATATCTCCCAAACCACAAATGAACCACTTTGTAAGAGGGAAGTCAGCTAGAGTCCTGAACTAAATTTGACAATATGAGGGGTCACCTGAAGAGGGCTGAAGTGTTTTTCATCACAAAAAGTTGGGATTTTCAAAAGGGGTGTGTAAACTTGTGAGAGTCACTGAATGCAAGTTAAAGTCAACAACGACAACATTTCTTATTCTTATAATATTTTTATTTTTTCAAAGAAAAAGCAACTAAAATTAAATATAAAAAGCCCAAAATAATTGCAAGTATTTAACAGCAAAACGAACAGTAAGTCAACCCTCAGGATTTATGAGTTGTGGTTAAAGTTGTTCGTAAATAAGAGCTTAAAAAAATATAAAAATAAATGTTTAGCCAAACCATCACATTTTCAGTTCGAATCTCCATATTTACACAAAAAACTGTAAACCTCTTTTTAACTGCCCTGTAACCTGCTTTACTGGATCTGAAACGTAACACAAACTAAGGTCCAAGTTTCATTTATCAGACTTTTAAGATCACTGAGAAAAGGAAACCTAAGAGAAAGAAACTGAAATTTCCCTGTCCTGCTGCAGATTAATTTGGTCAATAACACACTTCTTTTTATCAAGCACATCCAGACAGGAGGATTCCCATTCAATCTTTGGTAACTATATAATAAACATAAAGACTAACAAACTAAAACAGAGAACAAAACCAGAATTTGAAAGTTATACATTGCAAGGTTCTGTGCTGTTCTAGGGTAGCATTTTCACTAAATATGTAATAAAACCAACAGAACATGAAGCACAATAACCTTATCTATTTAGTTATTTGCTTCTGTTCCAGTTCGGCAACATTATAACTGAATATAGTAATAAACCTAAGTATTAAGTTATTTCTCAGAGATTGCTTAAATCCATTTAAAAATGTTTACATTAGCAGAGGAACAAAAAATTAATATTGTAACAGCGCACAAGTGTAGCACATTTTAGTGCAACATGCTTAAAGTCTACTCTCAAATCTATTTTTAAAAAGCTATTTTGACCTAATAAGCACAGGCACACTTGAGTGCCACAAAGCAGAGGCCAAACTAAAAAGAAAAAGGCCAAAATACAAAAACATATCAGTCATTTTTAACTTAAAAGATCTTAAAGAACTGTAAAAATCAACCAAATAACCTACAGCATAATCTAAATGACTGAGACAGATTCTATTATAATTTAAAACTTCAAATGTGGCTTAGCTCGGAGCATCCAATGCAAACCAAACATGAGCTGCAGAACAGTGCTACTAGCCTACTCCCGTGTAGGTCGTTCCTGCCTTTCTGTTTCTCACATGCATTGTGCAGTTCACTGAAGTGGAATGTAAGAACTGGATAAGCAAATTGCATTAAAGAACACATGCAGCATGTAAATATTCATGAACATTCAGAATGACTCCACAGGAATTGGCCAAAGTGCTGATTTAAAATCCGTAGATACCAACTTACAGTTCAATACGGTGTGCAATATGTTAATAGCGTCATTGCTTTTGAGGTGGATCAGATTCTTTCTCTAGCCGTAAAGGATTCTTCTGCTGAACCTGCAGCACTCTTTCTTTTAAAATGTAAGAAAGCAAGAGCAACGCTCAGTTTTTGAAGGCTCCGCTGCGGCTGGCTCGGCTGATGAACTCTTTGAGCATAGCTCCGTCTACTTGCCAGAAAGCTTCAGTCTGAGTCACCTGAGTCAGATGGTTTACGCAAAACTTAAAGCAAAATTCCTCAAGATCCTGAAAAAGAAAAGACAATCCTGATTAGACCGAAGATTCCCTCAGATGACAAGGCTGTTAGACTGAAACAAAGGATGGTGGGAGTAAAAAAAAATTCAAACTGAAAAGTATCGGAAGAATTTAGTTGCAGTTTATGCAGTTTCACTATAAGTACACTAGAGGTCACTAAAGAGAGTGACAATTCTTAATTGATGCGTCTGTTCAAGTGCAAACTTTTTCACCACAACATAAATGTATTTTACTGGGATGATGTATAACAGACCAGTACATAGTAGTAAATATTAGTGAAGTGGCATCCTCCCTGAGTCATTTTTGACCATTTTTTGTAATTTAGCTCAAAGCCCGGTCAGACTAGATGGTGAGCATCTGTAAACAAATGTTCAAGTCTTGCCACAGATTCTCAATTTGGTTTAGGTTTGGACTTGAACAAGAATAGAAGAGCGTGGTGGTCAGGCAGGGGTAAAAACGAGCCACGTTTAGAGGCTTCACTCCTCAACACAGCCTGAGAGCTGGTTCAACTCCCAGTTCAGGCAGTTTTGCTGCATGTCATTCCCCTCTCTCTTTCACCCTTCTTTCCTGTCGACTTACTTACCGCAAAAAAAAAACTCTAACAAAAAAAGAATATGCTTTGAGATAAACTGTTTTCATTGTACCTATGGCTGCATGTTTAGGGTCGTCCTGCTCAAAGGTGGACCTCGACCCTAGTCTCAAGTCTTGCAGCCTCTAGCAGGCTTTCTTCTAGGATTGTCCTGTTTAGCTCCATCTACTTTGAGCAGCTTCTTTCTACCTTTTGAGGAAAAGCATCCCCACAGCATGATGCTGCCACCACCATGTTTCACCTTGAGGATGATGTGTTTAGGGGTGATGTGGAGTACTTACTTTCTACCACACAAATTCAGTTATGATGGCATCTGACCTGGACACCTTCCACACATTTACTACACCCTCTTCATGCCTTGTGGCAAATTGCAAACAAGACGTCTAATGGCTTCAACAACATCATTCAACCATGTTCTATCATGGAAAATCCCCCTAAATAAACTGATGTATTTAGTTGCAAAAGGTTAACGGACATAAACACCTTTTGTAAGGGACTGTATCTGCGAAGGTGGAAAAGTTCACCATAATCTGAAGGAGGAAATTTGGTCTGTATATTTTCCAATCAGCATTATAATAATATGCATCTCAGTTTCTTAAACCCTCTCCAGTCACTTTAAATTTGACTTTAGATTCTTGCCTTTGGTGATGTGTTAATCAAACATTGCTGCAGGAATTATAAAGCATGAGTTGGATCCTAGTTTGAAGAATTGAGCCTTCCATTAAGAGTATTAAATCCTTACTACGGCAACAGTGGAGAGCAATTCTCTAGATAGCACTACCTCTGCATCATATCGAATGGCTGCAGACAGCAGGGTGAAGGCATTTTCTACAGTGATTCCCCTCTTGATTATCTGCTGACACAGACGTTTCAGGTGGTTTTCACAGTAAGACGTCGCCAGATCCAACAGGCCTGAAGCAAAAGCACAAAAACTGTAGAAAATAAATAACCCTAAAGACACTGATTACCTGACATATTTGGAAAATGTTATGTTTTACCAATGGCGTCCTCAGGTGGTAGGTCAACAGAGTCTGTGTAGAGGAACTGCAGGAAGGATCTGTAGACAGGGTATGAAAACTGGCTGATCTCGATCACCTCCTGCTGACCCTCTGTCCACTGGGAGCGAAACATCGAGCGGAAATGCTCACACCTAATGGCACACAAAAGACCTTAATTTAGGCTGAGGAAGAAGTATTGATGCATGGAATAAAACAGGGATCACAAAAGATAAAATCAAATGTTTGGGTTTCGACTGCATTGGAAACAAACATGTCAGTAGCTGTCTTGCATTATTGGGCTGGGTTAGACTGCAGTGTGTTTCTGCACAATGCACATCAATTAGGCTCCATATTCTCAGCAGCAAGCAGGGTGCGCCAACGCCCCTCTGACTGCACATGCTTAAAAGTAAAAGATTTGTTCAAGGCGCAACTGACAGATAAGTTACTGTATATGTTTTTATGTGGTGCTTGTGCGCCCCCTTCTAATAGCACCCTGGGCCATGGCGCACATCAAAAACCACTTCAGCTTGTTGTACATCTGTGTGCAATTAGACAATATTTAATATTTCCGGAGTTCAAATGGGTGTTTGAGCTCCCGATAGAAACAAACCTGATCTTCAGGAGAGCTTTGTGAACATGGATGCATTTTCCATCAACGCTGAACTTAAGGTCGGCGGTTTCTGGACTGTCAAACTCTTTCCTGAGAGCCTCGGAAACTGTCATGAAGTCATCATGCTCTGAAATAGCAAAATCTAGTTCAATGTTGTTCAATGCATCGCTAAAAACAAATCATTCTGCCTGTAGCATTCACAGCAACGTTTTAGCACAGTACACTCAATATTTATTGGCACGTCTGATAAGGATGTTTAAAGAGCATTAAAATAAATGCATCTTTGATTGCAGGAGCAAATCCTCACACTGAAAATGTAATTGTGGGAAAAAAAATCAGGTTTTCAGAAAGAATTGCTTTTAACAAAATAATTTAACAATATTTGTTGCACCCCTATTATTTCCAATAAAATAAATGTGCTTTAAATAAACCATGTGGTTTGGTCAGATGAGACTATCACTGAGCCTTTCCTGTTAAGTACGGTGGTGAATTTGTGATGCTGTGGGCCTGTTTCTCTTTCAAAACGTCAGTGCACCTTGTTAGAATATATGTCATGATGAACTGACATCTTTTATAAAAACCTGCTGAACTCTACCAGTAAACATTAATCAGTAAATATTGTCTAATAAGGTCTTTCAGAAAGATAATGATCTGAAATCTACGGCCCAGTCAACACACTAATGCTTCACCAGACACAAAATCAACCCTCTTCCTTGACTGTTTTAGGCCTTAGACTCTGGACAATCTAGAGTGACTGTGCAAAGATGCTCCAACCTTGTGAATTGTTATAAGAAAAGGCTAAATGTTGTCCAGTTGACAAAAGTGGGTTGGCCAAAGTATTAACAGCAGGACAGCGATTACTTTGTGAGTTTGTAAAAAAGAAAACGTGGACTTTTCCCCCACTTAATAAATGTACTGGCTGGGTTTTTGTGCTAGTTTTTAGTGTGGGAATATGTTACTGCAATAAAAGATGAATTTATTATTTCACATTTTCTTAAACATCATTACCAGGGGTGGTAAAAGGTTTGGAGGGCGTTGTAAATGAGTGGTCCTCATCGTTTTCTTTTTCTCACCCATACACACGAGGCGCCACATCACAGAGGGTGTAGCGAAGCAGGCAAACACGTCATCTGTACTGGTGAAGTGGGTGAGGTGGGGCAGGGAGATCAACTGGCCGCGACACTGCCCCCACATGTACACCTGGAAAACAGGCATTTTAATAACCAACTACTGTTCTTCCATTGCGAATACAGTATTTAGTTATATATATCTTTTACATAGTTCAAGTATACAGGTGATTTAAACCTTTTGCGCAAAACTTTAAATTTTTTTCCCTATCAGAGATTCAGTGTAACATTTATTTTTATGCTGCTTTTGCAAATAAACAAACTGTCCTGAGGTAGATGTCAGTTATTTTTACCATAACCAATATCTCAAACGGACCACATCCCAGGGGAAAATAAGCTACCCGAATGATTCTTAGCACTGTCCATATGTAAATATAACAAAGATACTAATCAGATATGTACCTTGCCGCTTTGAGTCTTGGCTGCTGAAGTATGTGTTGAGTGGCATGCTGCAATCTCCACAACCCTACAGGATTACAGATGTGTTAATGCACAGCACAGAAACACGTGATGGGTATCTGCCCTGGAGCCGTTGTTCACGAAAAGGAATATGATCATTTTGACAAGTGATGATTACTTCTAGCTTCGTGTGGAAGTTAAGGTTAAAGGGTTGAAACCTTTTAAGACAGGAAGCAGGAAGGTTAAATCTTAACAGGAAGAAGAACTTTTTGTTCTAAATGCTTTTCCTTCCACTCTACCTCTCTTTGTCAGCCATGATTTGCACAGGACTGAGCTGGTTGTTCTTATTGCCAGTTCCTAGTTGACCATAAGTATTTGCTCCCCAGGCATACAGTAGTCCTTCGTCTGTTAAGGCCAAGCAGTGTCCGTATCCTGATACAATCTGGAAAGTAGGTAAAGAGCTGTTGGTGCTGAAGGTTTGACAAACCCAATTAAATCACCGAAACCATGATTACGTTAGACTTTAGTAACAGCAGGTCTTCTTAAATTTGAAATCTCAATTTAGTAACAGATTAGGTTGGAAGGCATCTCACCTGTTGAATGCAGAGCCCTTGGAGTGTAGCAATACGACAAGGAGACAGCTGATTGCTGTTGTTCCCAATTCCCAGCTGCCCATTTCCATTGTAGCCCCAACCATAAACCTAAACATACAAAACAACATTGTATGAATTTCAGGTTCTTAAAAGGATCAGAAAGATTAAAAACAGAATCACCACCTCTCCGTTGTCGACCAGAGCAATGGAGGAGGTTTGTCCACATGTGATGCCCACCGCAGTCTTCCCCTGCAGGGAGCCACAGACCTTCCTTGGGTAGGGCTGGTTGGCTGTGGAGCCTGAACCCACCTGGCCACTGTTATTATAACCCCATGCAAACACCTGCAGGGACGATGGTAATGTTACTAAAATATTTCTATTAATCTACTTTATGATCGGATACATCATGTAATTCAAAACAGGCTTATTCTATTGGCATCTCAAGAAATTACCTGCAAATTAAATCATTAATCATAGTTATTCCTGTGATGAATAATTATTTCATGACAGTCATAATTAGTGTAGAAAGATTTTTGTATAATTCTCAAAAGAGCAGAAAAGGTAAATTACACAAAATAAACAGAAAATGACAGGTTCCCATGGTGACAGTTAAAATTTCAAATTAGAATATTATCTTCTCTACAAATGATTGAATATAACATTTTAACTCTTGCCACAGTTATGTCTACCATCGAATTTTAAACAAAACCATTGACTTAGTTTCTCCCAATTTCTGAGCCAAAAACAATTCTCTTCATAAAACCATTATGTTAAAATAATGTTAAAACATTATGTGATAAAGCTCTGCTGCCCCTGCAGGTTTAGGGGGTTAGTCATCACACCTAAAAGCTGTTTTACCTTAATTTTGAAGAAAGATGCTTTAATTCATGATGTATTCATAGGAAAAGCATTATAATATGTAAGGGTTACTGTATTTCAAAAATATTTGGTTACAATAGAAGTCAGTGAGACCAAATCGGTAACAAGTGTAATTTTATGCAGCTTCCAATAGAAGGGATGATGGAATTTTAAAATAAAAATAAAAAACAATTATAGTTTAAGTTTTAAACAATTAGCCTTTAAAAATAATAATATCAATAATCAAAAAAAGGTTGCATAATGTACTTGTTAATATAGTTGAACTGAGCCTATGATCGCCACACACTTCACGCTTTAGGCATCACTGTCAAGCCCTCACCCAAAATATACTATTTAACGGTATTTAACCTTGTTAATAGGAACAACCCAGCCTGCTTATTAAAGGGCACAGCCTAATTAGCTTTATCGTCTTTGGGTTATAAATAACTTGCTCAGAGCGACACTGGAGCAGGAAATGGTTAATTAAGTTGTCAACTGATTCATCTGAAACCAATGATTTAATACAGTCTAATGCTTGAAAGGATGTTGTTCCAATTTTAGGGTAAACATCTGGTAAATGTCTTCGTACAAGTAAATGATAAAGTTAGGAACATCCCAAACTTGTCACCTATTATCCTATTGAAAATCCTTCCTACGACCCCATCAACAAGCTACAGCTGTCTCTACTCACCTCTTGTACAATGGGTGTGATAAATTGTGTCAATGTTAGTCACTTAACACTTAAATGCACTGATTAAAAACAAGACAATAAGATGAAGTGCTTACATCTCCATCGTGAGTGAGAGCCAGAGAATGATGTGAGCCGCATGCCACCTCCGTCACCTTCTTGTTCTGCAGGTTAGTTGTGATCGCCACGGCTGAAAGTCCCGGGTTGGTCGTGCCGTTCCCTAGCTGGCTGTAACCATTGTGCCCCCAAGCAAACAGCTGTCCATCTGACATATAGCAACGGAAAGTTTGAACAAAGGTCCTAGATTTTCCAGACATTCAATGAACACAATTAAGAGACATGAACAGTAGGAAAACCACAGCTGTTTTGTTTTTTTTTGGCTGCAAGCTTGTTAATAGTGTTATGGCTGTTGGTTCTGTCAAAATATCAAGCTTTGGGCAACCCTGGCTCTAAAAAACATCCTAGGTGATCAAGTTACAAGTTTGTCTTGAAGTGGCATTGAAATAACAAACCGTGATCAGATATCCCTTCACAATCACGGAGAAGACTGCTGACTCTACAGTTGTTCAGTAACCAGTCACTGACAGGCTCCACGGGGGTTAGGTTTCATTTCTAAAGAAGCTTGCAGGTCACAGAGTGCTTTATTATAGCTCATTGATAGGACTGTAAAGCAAAGCCCATTTAGGAGTTTGAGGGAGATTTCAGAACTTTCTCATTTCTTGTGTTAAGCCACTCCTTAACCAGAGACACCAAAAGCATCTTACCTGGTCTAAGGAGAAGATATCATCTGCTGGTGTTGGTCCACTGTGTTTTATCAAGTCCACAGTCATCATATATCAGAATATTTTAGAGCACTGAATGCTGCCCTCTGCTGACAAGCTTTATGAGGATCCTAATTTTATTTTTCAGCAGGACTCTGCACCTGCCAAGACTCACAAAAGTACCAATACCTGCTTTAATGATACTTGTATTAACGTGCAGATGAGCTGAAGGTCACTGTTAAAGCCACCTGGGATTAATTATCACCCCAGCGGACCAACAGGCTGATTGCCTCCATGCCACTCGCATTTCTGCACTAATTCATGCAAAGGAGCCTCAACCTTGTACAGACTGCATGGAAGGCTCAGTACATGGAGATACTTTTCCGTAGACCAGTATCTCTGTGTGTAACATCATCCATTTTAATAGTCCTTATGTAGTAATATTTACTTAAAAACAGAGGAAAATTACATTAGTTGTAAGCTAGAGCAAAAACTACATAAAAACCTGAAAAACAGGTACAGCCTCTAAAAGCCACAAAACCTATGAGATTTTAGCACTTACACAACAGCTAAAGACGCAAGAAACAAAGACTCCTCGTTTCCAAACTAAATGATTATTGCAGCTAGTGAGCGTAATAACCTGCCTTCTGTAGCTAAAAGGACATGAGGTCCGCTGCCGTAGCTGATGCTGGCAATCTTCTTCCCCTGCAGGAAGTCCAGCTTCTTTGGCACAATAGTGCTCACACTGTCACCCGTCCCAAGGCAGCCACTGCAGTTTAGACCAAATGCATATACCTGGAAAAAAAGAACAATACAGCAATAGTATGCAAAGAGAGACATGATAAAGAAAACGTGCATTTTGGGTCACATAACAGCCTTTTATATGCAACACAGTTCCTAAAGATGAGCTCCCTCCACACCTATTGGCACCTCTGTGTAGAGATGTGGAAAAAGTCTTAAAACGATATAGAAAAATTGATGCTTTTTTAATCATACTTATTCCCACTGCTAACAGTTCCTCTAAAACAAGTGTAATGTGTGTGAATCTTTCCACTTTTGTCTCTGTGTGAGCCTAGAAACTTAATTAGTAATCCATGACTTTGTGTATTACTAGTATATAAAAATGTTGTGAGACAAGGGCCCATTTCTCATAGTTACACTTCAAAATGGGAAAGAGAGGAAATATTTGTAAGAAAATTAGCTACTGAAATAGAAGGACATTTCTAAAAAGGTCTTTTTAGAAATGTTTTACCAGGGGTGCCAGTAAGAGTGGAGTTCCAAGTGAAACTGTTTATATTTCTTGGACTTTTTCATATTTTGTCACATTACAACTACAAACCTCAATGTATTTAATCGGGTTTTGATGAGGCAGATCAAAGCAAGGTAGTTCCTAATTGGTAAGTAGAACTACAAGGATCCATGGTTTTCAAAGTTAAAAAAACAACAAAAACCTGAAATTTGGTTCCAGCTCCCCCAAGCTCATACTTTACAGAACCAATTTGTGCTTCAATTACAGCTCACAGTGTTTATGGGGTATGTCTCTTCCAGCGCTATACGTCTACAGACTGACAGTTTCTCCACCTTATTTGTCTACTCAAAATAGCTCAAGCTCTGTCAAGTTGATGAAGAGAATCTGTGAACAGCATCGATTGCTTATTAGTTTTAGGTCTGGACTTTGACTGGGCCCTTTCAGCAAATAAACAATCTGACCTACGTCATTCCATTGTTGGTATATTGCCGGTATATTTAGTGTTATTGTAGTGCTGGTAGGTGAACCTCCACCTCAGTCTTAAGCCTTCTGCAGCCTCTAACAGGTTTGCTTTCAGGATTCACCCTGCTGAAGAGCATACCTGCTGCATGATGCTGCCACCACCACGTTTCATCCTGGAGATGGTGTGTTCAGGGAGATGTGCAGTGATCATTTTCCACCACAAACTTTTTTGACATGTGGGCAAAAAGTTTCATTTGCTTTCATCCAAACAGAGCACCTTCTACCACATGTTTAAATTGTCTGCAAACTATAAACAGGACGTTCTTATTGTGTTCTTTTTAACAATGGCTTCCTTTGTGCCAGTCTTCCATAAAAGCAAGATTTATTTTAAACAATTAATAGTTTTCATGTCGACACATTTTTCCACCTGAACAGTTTGTGCTCACCTCATTTCCATGAGTAGCATAGATGACTTCGTTCGCTGATGTTCCAAAGACACAGGCCTGCCGGACCGCGGCTCGCTCCTCACTGCTCAGCAGCGAGAACAGGGGCCATTTAGTGACATCTACCATAGCTGCTTCTAATTTTAGGTCTCCACAGTGATGATGATGATGATGACGAAAAGTCAATAATGATGGAGCAGAGGAAAATGGTGGAGTTGGGGGGTTATAAGGGGAAGGGAGGAAGCTAGGAGGTGAAGAAGCATTCCTGCAGACAGAATACAAGAGATTGTTAAAACAGGTCACACAGAAAATAGTCCTATATGTTCCCTTCCTTTCTTAACATTGTCTGACCAGAAACGGTATCATTTAGAAATCAAAATTGCTTTAAAGAAACAAAGCTTGTCCCTTAGGAGAAAAGAGCAGCAAGAAAAGATCAGGATTCTTGGTTTTGACTGTAATCGTATGATAGTGAGGGACAGCATGCAGTCAAAGCAGCACAAATGATCCATTACCATGCTTAATCCTTCATGTGCTGAATAACTCCAAATCAGCTCTTCCTCCTTCATTAACGCTGTGTCACTGAAATTGAACTAAACAAAACTAATAATATACTATACCACGTAAACTGCACTCCTGAAAGGGGCCAGCGAGCTATCAGAAACATCTTGTACTACTAGACAAGCAGGAAACTCTTAAATTACTCCATTTTTGAATGGAGTTTGGTTGGGAGGCAAAAACTTATCCGCTGAATACAACTGCGTCATTTCATTCAAAGACTCTCCTTTTAACCTTAAACTAAAATGTTTTATGTATATTTTAGTAACTCATGTGAAGCACCAAGGTGAATATAGATTGCGTATGACTGGCTTAGTTAGTTAAGCATTTTCATCGACATCTTCCTACCTAAAGCATCTCTTAGCGACACCAGACCTTTAAACGGGTTACAATAGAGCAACGTTGTTTTAGCACCAAGTAACTAACCATAAAAACTGTTCTATGCTAATTACAGAGCCCTAAAAAGTTAACCGAATATCATCATTTACCCTGTGTTGTAAATAAATACAGCTGCCTGGGATCAACTGCCTTCGTCTTCTTTGTCGGACTGCAGATTCAAGTTAGTAGCCATGTCAGCGCAATGCTGCCCCCTCTGGTCAGCAGATTAATGACAGTCACAAAAAAGATTGATGGAGAATAAATAAATGACTGAATTATATTATTAACTGGAATAATGCCTTGTTAATATTTATTTACAGACGTCTGCAAAGATATTGTAGATATTTATTCAGATTTTGTTGTGATTATGTGGTAACAGTGAACTGATTAAATATTGTTAGCAGTAACTACAATTGCTAACAGATATAAACCTGATGAAATTTTACATGTTTTAGCACAGCTAGGAAATGCCAGAATAATGAAAGAGATAATCTTTTAAAGTTTCAAAAGAAAGATTTTCCTCAAATTCAGAGGTTTCCCTTTGAACTTTGTTGTCCTTAATTGTAACTATTTTGGCTGAATGCATAGGGTCATTGCCCATTTGGAAGACCTATTTGTGCCTAAGTATTAACTTCCTGGCTGAGTTCTTGAGCTGTTTTTTCAACATCGCCACATACTGTTCTTTGCTCATGATTCCATCTATTTTGAAAGGTTTACCAGTCACTACCTGCAGCAAAAAAGCCCACACAACAACACACCATACTTTGCTGCCTGTCCTGTATTCCACATTGTTCAAGATGTTGTCAGGGTTTCAAGCTACCCCCCTTTTCCTCTAAATATAATAATGATCATTGTGGCCAAACATTTCAAAAGTAGTTTTATCAGACTTAAGGACATGTCTCAAACATTAGGGTCTCTGTCTTTGAGTGCATTTGCAGACTGTAATCTGGCACTTTGCAATCTCTTACTTTTGTTTCGGGTGGTTGATGCATTTCACACAAAACACTTTTAACACTCTCCTCCATTGAAGAGTGCTATGCATGAACTAATTTATGTATTGTAATCTTTCCAACTGCCATACATAGGATTAAAACAATAGGATTGTGAATGCAGAGGCTGAAAAACTCACATCACAACCGCAACATGTACTTGTAGTTACCTTATATGGACAGCAGGTGGCGTACAGGCACATAGATTTCAGCTTCTCGAAGGCCAGAGGCAATGTAGAGGTGCAACACAGTCGATGCAGGTTTTATGTGCAAACCAGGTTGCCTTTTATATTCAAATATATTTTTTATGACATCGGTTTAAGTGTCAGGTTTAATAATCAGTGGATCTGGCTGATGATCTTTGGCCTGAATGGAAAAAGTGGAACATAAGATGTAAAGACAATTCCAAAAGTATTTAGGTTTGAGAAAATGTTTTCATTACAAAATGTGAAGTCCTAAAAACATATTAGGCTAATTGTGTTTTAACCAACAGTAGCCGACTTGTTGTGCACTGAGCTGTGGCCTGCAGTCATCTGATATGCCCTGCCCTGGAAGAAGGCTGAGTTTAAATTTTCTCTCTGAGCCAACAGATCAATACATTAACAGCTCTGTGCGAACCCAGTTGTCCCACAGAGGCTCTCACTCGACAAATCTGCCACTCAGGGTTAATTGCTGTCACTTTGGGGATTATGACTCACCTTTTCTTTATTGCTCAAATATTTTGCAAATTGTGTGCACCGTCACATTATCTTTCCTATATTTCAACCTTTGCAAATTGTATCATTTGTTATGTGCAGTGCCTTTTTTAACCGAAGCTCTGAGAGAATTGCAGAATAATTACGTTATGTAAAACAAGTTTCATTTCTTCTCAGTACAATTATCCTCAACTGTTTTCCAATGGTGCCTGCAACAGAGCTGAAAATTGTTTTTATTCCAGGAAGCAGTTTATAAATATGCAGATTTCCTGCCCAGACTTGGACACTGCAATACTCTGCAGTAGGATTGTTCACTCAGATTAAATATTATTGGCTGGTATGATCACTGTGAACGAATAACACTCACTGAATTTACTTCTATCTAGCTAATTAGATAGAATGACTGGGTGTGGTATTTTTAATTAGCTTTAATTTCCTTTGTTTTTATTAGTGCAGCTGATAAGTGACCCATAAGTCATCACACTGACGCAGTGTGTTTTAAACCAGCATCTTCATCATTGCAGCTTTGTCATGCACCACATTCAATTCAACCATCGGCCAATCAGCTGTAGCACATCCAGAGGTCATCAGATGTCAACTTTAACTCACTTTAACTGTGTTTTCTCCAGAGCTCCCTAACTAACCTCATTGGGGCTACAGGTCTAGATAAAATAAATTCCCCTCCAGTGGAAGGTGTTGAGGTGGCATCCTGAGGTATAAAAAATACTTTGTCAGTTCATGTCTAAAATCTTCTTGTATGAATTATCCTATTTTTGTTAATTTAGAATTCCATAAAGCTTTATAGCAGATATTACATTAAATTAGATTACTTAATAGTTAATAAATTGGCCTCACAAATCAATCATTAAATCAATCAATCTGACATTAATTCTTTATCTTCCAAAGAAATGACTAAGTTTTGGTGTAAAAGGGGATAAAAAAGGGTTACTTGCTGGGTTTAGCTCCAGGCGTTTCCCAGTAGAACGATAAGGAATTCAATTCAATTCAAATATAATTTATTAATCCCAAATGGAAATTAAAAGTTGATGTAGCTCTTCCAGTCGAGTTGTGTGGACAGACAAATGGGCAATGGGCAATGTTGACAACAACAAAACAAAGGACTTTCAAATAGTCTCACTAGACCCAAGCGATCAAACTTGGCTTTAATAAAAGTTATACTCTCAAATCACAACTATCACCTGATACGTTACTTGAGGTGGCCAGCTTTAAAGGTCTCTCTTACTTCCATCATTTCCAGCTTGACGTTCCCCAATGAGGGGGAGCCACTGAAAAGTTGTGAGCCAGTAATATCAGGGCTCAGTTCAACTTTGACAACAAGCAGATGCTTTTCACACAGTAAAAATAAATAATTAAATATACAAATGGTCGTAGAGATGATTCAGCTGTCCAGCTTTCTTAAGCTGACAGAAAACTCTGGGCTCCAGCTGGAAGCTTATCAAACCTCGTCAGTGTCTTCAGGCTGGCATGCTCTAAACAACAAAACATTCTCTACAAACAACAATGACACGATGTGGACGACCTGAGGAGAAAATAAGAGGTTGCAATGTCACATTGCATGGTCCCATGCACTACCGCTTTCAAATAAATAACTTTAATTATTGGTTATTGATTGTGTCAAACACAGGTCTTTGTGTCTCGCTTGGTTTTGAATTTCATTATTATGCGTTGTTGATTTTTGTCAGAAATGGTTTTCCATACTCTGTGTACATCTTAAGAAATCAGTTTATTTCAAACTGTACATTCAAGCTGCTCTTCATATGTTTGACCACCAGATGCCACTGAAGAGGACTGTGTGTGAATAATGCACCTTTTTTCAATACAAGCTTCAATACTTGGGAAAACTTAATTTGGCCACCACTAGCTTTCCTTTGAGCTGCAGACAGATGCTCACCAGTTTTCTATTCACTAATCACCACCCAGCATCTAAGGGACCAGTTTTCACTTACTCCTTTGACAGGTCCTCTGTCTACACTTCATCCTTCTTCCTGTTTGCTTCCTGCTGCCCACCTGTGATCCCTGTGGTTTTGGTTTCTTCCTATGTTGGGCTCTGTTTGTGAGTCTTTAGATTTCCACATGGTCCATCTCCACTGCAGAACATGACAAAGTCGTTGCATAATTATGATGGCCAAAGTGTTAGACTGTGGAGCTTAGAACGATTTCTGATGCCTTAAGAAAATGCACAATAATGCATTTGAGCTTTATTAGACAGGTGGAGGACAGCAGGACAGTCACAACTGGACCCTGTTAAAACTTTGAGGAAATGTTTCGTCTTGAATAGAGAGAGAGAATAATTCTTACTGTTTAATGGAGGAGATGGTTCCACTGTTGGGGCACATGGAAATCTGAACTCTAGTCTTTTCTCTAGGTTTTCTCTTAATTCTCTTTACAATATAAACTTTGCATGTGCATCAGTAAAGGTGTCTGTAGATGCTCAGTTGTAACAAGCATCTAATGCTGTCATTGCCTCTCTTTAAATGATTTGAGGTGCTTGTGCTGTATTTGGGTTTGGAGAAACATTAAACTCTTTAACTTCTTATTCTGACACATGCACACAAATGTTTTTAAACATGTTTCAATTATAAAGGCTTTCTATATAAAGTAGTAATGACCCACCATAATCAAAAATAAACGTATTGGTTGAATGGTTAAATAATTTTGAGGTTAACGGTAGGTCTGTACTTTGACTAGGCCATTCTAACATAGAGCTATGCTTTGATCTATGCCCATGCATTGTAGCTCTGGGTGTATGTTTAGTGTTGTTGTCGTGCTGAAAGGTAAACCTCTGTCCCAGGTCTTTTGCAGGCTATAATGGAGTTTCTTCCAGGATTGTCTATTATTTGGCGCCATCGATCTTCCTATCATGTCTAGTGTAGAGAAAATCATCCCTCTGCCACCAGCACTTTTCACACTGAGGCTGGTGTGTTCTATGGGACGACCTGGTTAAATAAAGGAAATCAACTGTTTCTAAACAATCTGGCATGTAAACCAGCTTACCACCGATCAGTTTGTTTTATTGTGTGTTTGTCAACGCTGAGTGAGATTCCCAGTCTGAGGATGAATGTGTGGATTCAGCACAGTGGACAATCTCCAGCTCTGGCTCTGAATTCACAATCACTGCAGCACTCAGAGCAGAGCCCAAAGCCTGCAGTGGTGACAACAGCACAACCCACGGTTTCTTCCTAATTAAAAACATCCTTCTTGTTCAAGCAAACCGGAAAACAATATAGACCTACACATGAATTAGACGAGGCGCTCGAATTTCATGGAGCTTCGACATCTTAATGTTGCAAATAAGTCGTGCAACAGGTGCGCATTTTCCACCACATACCGCGCTGAGATTTTCAATCTGGTTTTGGAGCTTCTGCAGCCCAAAAGGCGGAGCATTGAGAAAGAAGCGGCTTTCCCTCTGGATGAGTAATGCCGCATGCCGCCTCTCTCTCACCCAGAGCGTTGCCAGTCACATATCGACGGTGTGGGGAACCACGTGTCTTCACTAACTGGAAACTTCCTCCACCCCAGTTGGGCTGCAGCAAGCTGCACTAGAAAGCCGGAGGTGGCTGTTTCCTTCAAAATAAAAGTCATGGCTGAGAGTCAACCATATTTGCACTGATGCACTAAACTCGAACGTGTGACAGAATGGTTTTGTAAAAATATTCTTCTGCATTGTTATGTATTCAGTTTTTGTTATGCAGCAAGATAACTTGACTTTGGATATCGGTTTAATGTTTAAATAGTACTAAGGTAGTCAAATAGGATTCATGCTGATTGACCCTTTTCATATTCTCTCAAGTTGGAACCACAAAGTTAAACATATTTTATCAGGATTTTTTGTGATAGATTAAGAAGTGTTGCATAGATGTGAAGAAGAAGGGAAATATCGTGGTTTTCAGCATTTTTACAAAAAAAATGTGTAAAATGTTTGTTTCCATACATTTCTCTGCAAATAGAGCTTCAGTTTTTCAGTGTCTCCACCAGCTTTTCACATCTAAAGATGTTTTTTGCTCATTCTTATCTGTTGAACATCTCAGGCTCAGTCGGATTGGGTGGAGAGATTCTGTTAACATTAGCTTTCAAGTCTTCTCTTAGATTGTCAAATAGATTTAGGTCTGGACTTTGACCGGGTCATTCTATCTACTGGAAGATGAACATCTGTCCCATCCTTAAGTCTTATGCAATCTGTAGCAGGTTTTCTTCCAGGATTGCCCTGTTTTTAGGTCCATCTGTCTTCCTATCAACTCTGACCAGATTCCCTGTCCCTGCTGACAAGAAGCCTCCCCACAGCATGATGCTGCCACTACCATGTTTCACCATGGAGATGGTGTGTTCAAGTTAATGAGTTAGTTTTCTGCCACAAAACCACGTTTGCCTCGTCTTCTACAAGACATGTGCTTCTACAATGGCTTTTTTTGCCACTTTTCTATAAGGGCCAGATTTGTCCAGTACGACGAATAGAGGTCCTGTCTACAGATTCTTCAACCTGAGCTGTCGGTCTCTCCAGCTCTGTTGGTTACCATGGATCTCATGGCTGTTTCTCTAAATAATACCCTTTTTGCTGAGTCTATCAGTTTAGGTGGGCAGTCATGTCTTAGTTCCTTGATCTTAACCGTAGTTTTAATCAGTAATGTTCTCTAACAGACCTCAGATGACTTCACAGAAAGCTGTATCTATAAGGAGATTAAAGTACACACATTTACTAATTAGGGGACTTCTGATGGCAGTTTGTTGCACTTAATTTCATTTATGGATATCAGAGTAATGAGGGTTGAATGGTTCTGCAAGCCAAACTCTTCTGCTTGCTTAAAGATAAAGAAATGAGTCCACATGGGCGGATCGATGGCCCCATGTTTTATTTTGATGCTGCAAAGCGGAACAGATGTTTGCTGTAACCGCTTCCACTTAGTTTGCTGTTTGGTTATCGGTAGTCAGTGCACCTCGTCGCGTCTCACCGGCCGCCGGTCCCCTCAGCGCCGCTGAAGAGGACTCTGATGCCCCTGTGACTGGACTGAGACAGAGTGCCCAGACCCGACAACGATGGGCTTCCGCGTCTTCCCCATTAAGTTTATGGAGTACTGAAGGCTCCAGATTCCAGCAGCTTCTCTTTAGTACCAAGGTGAGGGAGAGGAGAGTGGAGGAAGAGGACACAGACAGACATCAGCAGTATCTTGGCGCATTGGAGTTTTTGGATCATTGAGAAACGCGGATCAAATATTCATATGGATTTTTTAAAAAACAGGAAAGCAGTGTTATAGTGGGGAGATTCCCTGCAGTGATTCACTTGCAGCTCCAGAGCACTCTGACTACAGAGCGCAGGAGCACCGCTGATTTTTCATCCAGCGTGTGCGTTCAGCGCGCTGGAGTGTGTGTGTGTGTGTGTGTTTGGAAAGGAGCCCCCCCCTGCTGCAGCACTTTCCTGCCGCACGGACTGAGTGATGCCACCGAGTTGCTGACGGACACCCGACAGGTTCTCCGCACCCCTCCTCCCCTCTCCTCCTCCTGCACGGACGGACGCATCGACCCCCAGCCATCCCCACTAATATGCAATGGTTTTTTGTGCAGAAGCAGACAGCTGCCGCGTACAGCCGACTTCACGTTAGCGCCGCCGCATGCCTGACCGTCGCTGCCGCTCCTCTCCCCGCGCCGCGCGGCAGACGACGCCATCTGAACAGGGGCGCTCGGGGGCTTTTCGCGCCGCGGCGGCCGGGCGGCAGCAGCAGCGACCCCACTTCCGCAGGTGAGGACCACCGGCCGCTGGGGCAGCAGGAGACGGGGATCGCGGAGAAAACCTCCGCAGCGGTTGCTATTTTCCAGCCGCACGGGGGCGACGTCGACGCGGAATACGTACGACTGGTGGTCTCCGAGCTTGCGGGGAAAGCGGGCGAGAATCCGGGCGAGGAGCTGGGCTTCCTGCTCTTACTTTTGTCTATGGTGCAGATCGGAGGGGCACCGCACTGCCGAGCTGAGCTCGACAGCTGGCCGGTTCTGCTGGCATGCAAACAGGGGGGTGTATCAGCCCCCATGCGGTGGTTGATTTTTAGGCTGCCGCATCCGGAGCGCCTCTCCTTCTCCTCTTCCTCTTCTAGCCCCTCTTCTTCCTCCTCCTCTTCCTCCTCCCGTGTCTCGGCCAAATCCATGCGGTTTATTTGGAACAACATTTTCAGCAAAGGATCGCATATGCTGCAGTGTCTTTGTGGCAGGAGCCTCAAGAAAACCAAGAACCCAACTGGTGAGTTTGTTTGCAAGTGTGTGCCTGTTATCCCAGCCTGCGTGCGTTTACCAGTGCCAATAAAAGTTTATTTGGTTTATGTGGTTTGTGGGTGACCTGTACTGTTCGTTGGTGCTTCTCTGCAATGGCCTGTGCAGCGATTGAGAGCTTCTACCACGGGGAAGGGGGTGGGGTTGATGATGGGAGGATCATGCAAACTTATTAGCAACAACACTGACTATACAGTTACAGAAGATATGGTGCATGCAGAGACCTTCAGGTTCTTGGGACCTGCAGGGTTAAACAAACCACACACTTCATGGAACAGGAGTAAATGGGGAGACACTATTTTTGTTTTTTGTTGCAAACAAAAACGTATTCTAACTTTTTTAATCATTTGCATTTAACGTTAATTTCATCAAGCATCATGCCTGGTGCATTAATCTCCTAAAACTCCATAACCATCCTCTCAAGAGAGCAAAGGGGATATTAAGCAGAAGTACATATCTGCTTTGTTTTCAACAACCAGATTTCCAGCTCTGTGTGACACACCACAGGATATACTGACACTGGGAAATGCTCGTAGTATTGGCATATTGATGTTTCAGAAAGATGGCTGGTGTGACCTGCACAGAATATTGAAAGGACAACAGGAGTCTATGTAAAGCAGATATTTTTAGGGACAAACAGAGAAGATTTTTTTTAAATGACATGAAATTATTGTTTTGCAGAAGTTGAGCAAACTAACATGCTAGAAAGTAAGCCAACACTCTCTCTCAAGGGGCAGATGGTGATGCATAAGTTCCAAGACTTCTGAAACCACACACCAGTGAACAGATAATAAAAATGCAACCTGTGTTTCCGAGCGGTAATGATGAGGTCAGCTGCTAATGGCATGTCTTCTCTTTGTCCTTTAAGCACTGATCTTTTAGGGGTTGGAGCTGATTTGTAAAAAAAAGCTGGGATTTAGAAAGCTTCAGCACCATGGACAGAAACTTTTAAAATTTCTTTGTAACGGGGTTCATATTCTATAGTTGACCAGGCTGTAACATTGTTTTGCACTGTGCTTAACTGTGTTTTAGTCTGTTTTATATACTGCCTTACAAACTTATTTATGCACCTTGAACCTTTCTACATTTTGTCAGGGTAAAGCCACAAATTTTAATGTTCATTACTGGGATTTAATAGACCAGCTCGAATGAGTGCATAATTGTCAAGGGGAAGAAAAATCATGCTTAGTTTTCAAAACATTTTACAAATAAAAATCCCAGAAGTGTGATGTAGATTTTGTCCTCTTTACTCTGATACCTTTAAATAAATCCAGTGCAACCAGCTGCCTCCAGGAATTTTAAAAATGGGAGTATGGAACTTAAAATGAGTATAAATAGACTCAGAGGTTTGTTAGAGAACAAATGGCATCGTAAAAGCCAAGAAACACACCAGACAGGCTAGTGATAAAGTTACAGAGAAGCCAGGACAACTATTAGTGCACACTGCAAAACTGCCCTTCGAAGGAGGGGGGTAAGAAGAAAGCCAGTATGAAAAAGCCATTAGAACTCATTACCTATGAGATCTGAACTAAGCTGTTTAGCCTTCATTAAAAACACTATATGTGGCACAAAACAAACAATGTGCATCACCGTGAATTCACCAGCCCTATGGTGAAATGTGGTAGGATCTGTGACAAAGCATGAAAGTTGCTGTCCGAAAATGCTCACCCATTCAAACTGTTTTTGTCCTCCTTCCAAAACCCTGCAGCCTGCAATTAAAAAAAAACACCACATGATGGGTTATGTTGTTTTATTCCTCTGGGCTCAGCCTGAATTTCTTCTCATTACTTCCTTTTAGCTCATTTGATGAACTGCATTGAAGTCCGACTTGCAGGATTTATGAGCAAAAACATGAGCAAACATTTTGATTGTGGTGCTTGACTAAAGTTGTAGTGGTTTTCAGCACTTCTAAAACCTTCCAGACAGATTTTACTGATTGCTTTTAAACTAGGTTCAGATTTTACACCCTCGATTTATTATCCTCCGCAAAAGTATAGGGCTAACTGCTTAACTTAGCCTTTTCTCTGGGATTGTTTGGTTAAAAAGAAAAGTTTTGACAGTTAGTTTGTTTGCCAGAGACAGAGCTGCGCAAGTAGCTGGAATGAGAAGCACTGGAAGCAGAAGCTCAGAGACTGTGCTTCTTGCATGTATTGTTTTGTCGTGTTCAACAATTAACCGATGAAAATGTCTTTCCCGCCCACGTCCGCTAGCTCACACACAAAACCCATAAAAGGTGCGTAATCTCAGAGAAGCACAAGTTATCCCACCAGCATCCTGCAGCTCGGCTGGTTTTACAGCAGCCTGCTCAGCCAGGCTGTCGCTTTCCAGTTTAATTAAAGACAAACTATAAAAAGCATCTGGCTGCTTGTTAGTGTGTATTTAGACATCATTCATGTGTCTTTTATTTGAAAACTCAGCAACCTTTAAAAGCGTATCGCAAAAAAAGTTATTTTTTCCTTCTTAGAGCAACACAAGCAACACATTTTTTGATTAAAACATGGGCTCGGTTCTGCATTGTTGCAATAGTGTTTTGTTGAAACTGTGTTAGAGTCCAGCAAGAGTCCGTCTGTTTCCTCCAGATGAACTCATCACATTCATTGTTGGAAGCAATAAGGCACGACGTTGTTCCCCAGACAGAGATGTTCACCTTTAATAGCACATGTAGGCGTGTTCTCCTATTCATCCTCATGCATGAATCTACCCATCTTCTCTGGAGAGTTGCTATTAAGGCTTCATACTTTATGTTTTATTTAAACTCTGTAGTACAGCAGTGGGGTTTTGTGCCAGCTCACATCTCTTGTTAGAAATGAAAGGCCTTCATTCACACATGCACAATAGAAGTAGATTATGTTCCAACAACATTCAGAGTTCAATTACTGGCTGATTTGTCATCAAAATTATGCTGATTGTTTGAGGAAAAGCACACTTTCTTTTTCTGGGCTTGCAGCGGCGTGAATTTGTCATCCTTGATTTTCGTTTGCGTGCTGTTACATCGTTCAGATGTGATGAGCAGACAAAATATTGGTGATGTCTGTCCTCTGAAGTCACCCGCGGGGTTTCAATTTAGATGTGTGTGCTCATTAGTTCATGGCCTCGTTGTCCAAACACACTGAGTCTGCAGAAAGATGACTTTGCTGGACTGATCTGGTGTTTGCCCAGACTCATCATGTACAATATGTCAAACTGAGCAAGAAAAACTGCACAGTCACATACATCAGCTTCTATAATCCAACCTGAAAACAAATGTAAATTAACTTTACCTGCACAAACCAAATGAGATTAAGTGTTTTATAGATGATATTGGCAGGGTTGTAGATAGTTGGCAATTTCTGTGCCTGGACCTGACTTCTTGCAAACATAACATCCTATTACACTACCATATTGGAAATCACTGAGGCCTTGAGAGCGACCCATTTTTTCCCCAAATATTTATAAAAGCTGTCTGCATGCTTTGGTGTTTTGTGCAGGAGTGGCCATGGAAGTGGTTTGAATGCCTGAATTCAGTGATTTGGAAGGGTGAGCCAATACTTTAGGCGATGAAGTGCACCAGTTTTTCAACTTGCAACTAGAACGGGCTAACCTCAGGTGTGACTTCATTCCCAGGTCCGACTTTCCAGTTAAATCAGCAACATTTCCTGTGAAAAAGTAAGCATCAGTAATATGTTCAGACCATTTAAAGAAGCCAACAGTTCTTTCAACAAGTAGATAATGGCTCTTACTGTGGTTCTCTGGAGTCCCAAAGCTTTTGAAACTGGTTTTTACCCCTTTTAGCACTGATATAACTAATAATTTTTAGAAATGTTGTTAAATCAGGAAATATGTTGCGTTTTCAGATCTTTTAGCCTACTTCATGTTGTCAGACAGGTTCTAATTTAGTAATTTCTTTAATTTACAGATGTGGCATTGATCAGGCCTGGGTGTGCCTAGTGAATTTCAACCAAAAAACGTAGTTAATTAAAGGTAGTTTTTGATTTAACAATGGGTTGGCGTGTGGTCCAGCACACCTGAATCAAATGGCTGAGTTACCTCGTCAGTATGCAGTCAGGTTCCCTGAAGCCCTGCTAATGACCTAATTATTGAACTCAGGGGTGTTGAAACAGAGACACCTGTAATCTAAAACATTTAGGTGACACAAAAATACAAAACAGAAGAAATCTATGAGAGCACAAATACTTTTTTATGGCACTGTAGACCTGAAGAGCATTCAGTGCCTTCTACGCTAATATCAAGATTGTATTATATTCTGGTCAGCTTCCTTTGGGGTTTGCTGGTGTTCTCCAGGTAAGAAAGGCATCCTTCCTTTATACTTGGTTTAATGTCAGGCTAGTGTGTTAGGGGTCACCAGTTCAGATTATATAAGAAGTGGAAAAAATCAGAGCAGTAAGTTTTGCTGTTAATGTCAGGATGCAGACTTCTGGAGCAGAAAAATGTGCTGCTCCGAAATAAAGTGTAGCTCTCTTTACCTCTCACAGGTCACAATCTTCTGACTTATCTGTGATTATTTTGTTTTTGTGCCCAGGCTAAACACCTTTTGAAGCTTTGCTTCATGATTTTATTAACAATAATTTATTATTAACATTAGACTGACATTTATAATAAAGAGTTATTCTAATAGATTCGACCCTTACAGGCAGCTGTCTTAAAGTCTGATTTCATCAAACTGCTTCTCTGCATTTTAAGGAAACTGTGCCTTGATTGGGATTTGTTGGTGTTCGTAAAAAGACCTGAAAGACCTGAAAATGTGTGTGGAGGTGTATATATACACCTCCACAGACCCACTATTGGTCGCGACCCAATCGTAGACCTTAGATCAAAGCATATATATGTTAGAATGGCCTAGTCAAAGTCCAGACCTAAATGAAACTGACACAGCAGTATAGCAGGATTGGAAAATTGTTGTTTGCAGATACTCAAAAACTAAAACCTAGTTTTTGGATCATTTTGTGTCTTTGTTTTCATCATTTCCCTGTTGTTCTTAATGTGTTGCCATTTTAGTTCATTCCTTTGTGTGTTAGTTTCTTGGTTCATTCATGTATTCTTTGTACATGTAGATTTTCTTTGGGTTTTATTTATCTCCATCCAGCCCCTCTGTGTTAATTAGCCTCTGTCTCAGCTTTTCCTCATTTCCACCTGATTGCTCACACCTGCATGCTAGGCCTTACTTCACACTCAGCTCAGTATTTAAGCTAGTCGTCATCACTCATTGCTGGTTTCTTCCGTCCTACTGCTGCACGTTCCGACGCTCTGTTATGTTCTCCGTGTTTTTGCCACCTGTCTTCCGTGACCTGCTCCTTCCGTGAGTTTTTTGTAGGTTTTTTAATTTTTTATGATTAAATGCGCTGCTGTGCCGCAGCCTCATTCTGCACTTGGGTCCTTTTTCCAACCACAAGCATGGCACAACTGTGCATTACTTTGTTTGGCTTAAAACATAACATCCCACTAAAATCGAAGATTTTTAGATGCAAGTCACTGCATTTAGGAAGCTGTTAACGTATAATTCTGGCTGGATAAAGTATGTTAAAACCTCTTAAGGTGCACAATCCTTTCTGCTATTATAACACAGTACATAGATGACAGGAATTACTGCATGTCAAACAAAAAGGAAAATACATACAGTGTTGATCCAACTGTAGCTGTGCTGAGTTGGTGGGTACACTGTAATTTTCAGACTGACGCAGTGAACCAAAGAGCAAACAGGCGAACTGGGGGGTGAATGGGTGTTTGTGTGCAGGCATGCGTGTGTTTGGACAGCTCTAGCTGCAGGTATCTGCCATGAGAGGCTGAGTGCTGAGTGTTACATTTCCAAGGGCACTTGGAAAGCAGCAAGGCATCAAAGGCTTCACTGAGTAGGGGTTTTCACAGACTCGATGATAAGAAGAAACTCTTGACAACAACTCAAGTTTGTTTCTGGCTGCCTGCAATAAAATAGTTTAATTGGAGAGAGTGAAAAATCAAGCTTAGGGCAGGAATGTCACATTAAAGCTTAGAAACCGATGTTTCCTCATGAGCTCATGAGAAGTATTTATCTCCTTACAGATGTTTACAGTGTTTTTGTCACACTTAGTAATTACAAAAAAGTTTTTAACAAAGGAATTAATTCATTAAGAAAAAAACAAATCCAACTAACCTGGCCCTACGTAAAAAAGTAATTACCCTCCCTTATAAATCATGAATTGAGTTCAGGTTTCCTTTCCACACCCAGACATGATCACTGTCTGACCTAAGAATCAGAAAATCGGTTAAACAGAACCTGTCCAACAACACAAAGTTGGCGAAAAGATCTAAAAACCAATGCATCATACACTGATCTAAAGAAATTGAAGAATAGATCTGAAATAAAGTTATTCTAGAAATGGTTTGATGCCAAATTTTTAAGACTTTAAGAGAAAACATGGAACAGTGGCTTCTTAAGATTGCAGGTCTACCAAAAGTACTCCAAGAGCATATTAACACCTCATTCAGGAGCTCAAAACCCAGAACAATGCATCTGCATAGAGACAAACATGGGTGGAGTTACTGCTTTGCTGTTTCAGGCCATGAATGATTTTCCATTACTGATGGAACCATGAGTTCTGCCCTCAAGCAGAAAACACTGAAAGCAAATGTCCGGCCTTCAGTTCGTGATCTCAAACGCACTTGAGTTAAGGAACAAGACGATGACCCAAACCTCTAAACCCCTAACGCCCACCCATTCGTGTAGTCAACATTTGGAAGTAAATCCAATCAAGATGCTGTGGTATGATCTTAAATAGACTGCTGGTGTCCACATTAATGTAATAGACTTATTTGCAGTTATCACTGCTTGATGGAAGTTGCTGCAGCTAAGGGTGTTTTTTTTTTCATCATTAGAAATCTGCCTTCTTAATCTGTAGGAGAGAAAATACCTTTTCTCCACTATGCAGTTTTTCTCAGCACCTGTTCTTCATATCTCTGCTCTCCACGTCCTCCCTTTGTTCCCCTCTCTCACACACACTTAAGCTGACTTTAGTCTTACCTCGTCTTTGTTAACCTTTTGCCTGATGACAGCTCTCCATGACATAATCGCCTTATCTGTGAGACTCTCAGTGAGTGTTGCTGTATGGGTTCACATTTGTGGCCCCAGTAGGGGGGGTCCAGAGAATTTAAAAAGTGGAGTTTTCTTTATTTCTCACAGGAAGTGATTTGGGCTGGTGTTTTCAGGTGTGTTTTAATGTCTGCCATGGACTTTGAGTCTATACTTAGGGTAGCAGAGAGGAGGATTAAGACTGCTTTGGGTAAAGCTGAGGCAGGTAAGGTGCATTTATACTGGGAGCATATTTTATGGTATCGGTTTTATGTTCCAGATTTATGCCATTTGAATTATACTATCTTTACCTGGCCTGTCAGACCTGTAGGTGCATGGTTATGTCTTTGTAGGATTACCGTGGTGTCATACGCTTTCCATTTCCAGATGTTGAACTGAACAGAGCTCTGTGAGATGTTCAAATCTTTGGAAGTTGTTTTAGAACCTAACTCTGCTTTAAACTTCTCCACAACTTTCTCCCTGACTTGCTTGTTGTTTCTTGGTCTTCATGAAGCGGTTTGTTTTCTAAAATGCATTAAAGTAGCTGCAAAGTCAGTGACTCGATGTAGTGTTTTCTAGCTTGAACTGAATTACACTGTATGTACTCAAATTTTAATCTGTCCATATGGTAAGATTGAATAAACCATATATTTCTGTATAGAAATTGGATCCATTGGCTTTGTAAAGTATACATTGAATACCTTGGTGCTATGTAAGTAAACTGAATTTAATAAAAATATTTGTTATTACTTTAAATTTGTCTTGATCATTGTTTTTACATGAGGTGCACAGAGTATTTCCTTGATATTGTCAGTTGAATCAAAGTACGTCTTTACAAAATAACAAAATAACAAAAAATAGGAAAATCTGTCAGATTTTGATCCCTAGCCTATCTAAGATGATCTTCTGTCAAGAAACGATGTTATTAAGCTATTTATCTACCAAGGGTTCAGAAGCCTTCTCATTTGTGATCCCTGAAAGACCCCGCTACTCTGTTCTTCGGTTTTACAGCAACAATATTAACAATCTGCTGCTAGTTATTTAATTTAACGGCCGACTTGTCATTTTTGTCAACATTTTCATTTCATTTTGCACCAAAAAGTTCTTCAAAGTGTGTTGTAGTCAACATAATCATGCTCTTCCACACCTTGTAAATTTGGACTGATGGTAATCATACTGCTCCATATACAGTGCCTTCCAATGGTTTTGATATTCCACAAACCTTTGTACATTTTATTACGTTACAACCTCAAACCTCAATTTGCATTTCTACTCACTCCCTTTAATCTGACACCTCTAAATAAAATCCAGTACAACTAACAGCTTGTACGTAGTATGTAGTCCACCTATACGAAGGTTTATTGCTCAGTTAGCAGTAAAACATTTTGGTCAGTTTTTATGGCCAATACAGTCTCTATGGTCGATGGGAACATCAAGCTTTTTTGGGACCTTAGCACTTAGGGGTCTATAATTAATGTGATGAGAAAGTATTTACAGATTTCTTCTTTTTGTCACACTTAAATGTTTCAGATCATCAAATAATTTTTAGTATCTCACCAAAATAGTCAGATTGAATGGAAAGTGCTATTTTGAAATGATGATTTCATTTATTAAGGGAAAATAACTTTCCAAACCAGCCTGGTACTCTATGAGAAACGAATTAACCATAAATCTAACATGTAGTACCACTGCGCCTTTTGCAATAAGTTGCAATGAGTCATTTAAATCTCTGTGCAGAAATTTTGGCCCACTATTCTTTGCAGAATTGTTTAAATCAGGCAACATTGGAGTTGTTGTAAGTTTTAACTGCTCGTTTAAGGTCACAGCATCTCAATCAGATTTAATCCAGACTTTGACTAGGCCACTCTAAAACTTTCTATTTTGGGTTGCGGGCCTCGTGCTTTGGACCATTGTCTTGCTGTATTACCCAAGTACACCTGAGCTTAAAGTCTCATTCATTCGTGGCCCGTACATTCTCCTTCACAGATATCTGCTGGAGAGCAGAATTCAAGGCACCCAGTTTCTAAACAAGCAAAGCCAGGACCCTCACACTTTGACCTCTATGCTGGACGTGTTGTTCTGAAATGCAATTTTACAACAGATGTAACAGGACTAACACCTTCAACAAAGTTCCACTTTTGTTGCGCCAGTCCACAGAACATTTTCCCAGTTTTGAGGATCGTCATGATATTTTGTTGTAAATTTTAAACGGAGTTTTGCGCTCCTTTTACTCAGCAGTTGGCATGTCCTGGCTACTAGTCTCAAGGTGCACCACAGTTTAGGCGTGAGCAGAGTTCCCTGTCTGTTTCAGTGCCCTACCATCTCTCTTATTTCACTTATTGACAAGAAAGACGGACGGATCCTTGCAAAGTCATGGTGTGGAAACAAAAAGATGCAGCACGTTACTGTTATTAAGATAATTCTCTTTTAAATGTAAAGTTAGCGCGCTAACAGTCTGTAGCATGACCTTTCCTGACTGAAGGATGTCAGTGATTTTGTTTCTTTTGTGTTCTTGAGGTTCTTCACATTAGGGCATTATGTGTTGCTAATAATAGTAACCAGCACCAGTAAAATGGAAAAACGGGGTTAATTAAAGTTAATTCATGGTTTAACAAGGGGGAATAAATACATTTAGGTGGGGACAGATTAATTTGAAATTGGACTGTGTTTTGGATCATGCTTTTTCCCTTAATAAATGAAAATAATTTGCAAATTGTTGTTTGAATTTACTCAGATAATCTCTGTCTGATATTAAATGAATGTGATTATCTGAAACATTCAAGTGTGACAATAAAGCACAAGGAGAAGAAATCTTAAAGACTTTCTGACTTAGGGCTGCATTCTACTCTTCCCAAACACTTAATTCAAGCTACTCATTTTCGCACACAGTTATACGTTGCTTTGCCTTTGTTCTTTAATGGTGAAGCCTGCATTTCGTTGCTTATCTTCCACACCAACGCCATATGATATTCTGTCAGCTCAAATCTATCCGCCTGATCCTTTTACAGCCCTGTGTTGTAGATTCTCGCACACGTTCTTATACATTTTCTCTTAACTTTTCTTGTACCTTGAAGAGTCACCTTCTGATCTGCACTGTTGTGCAGTTTGGATTAAATGCAGTTCTGTTTAAGCTTTCCAGGCTGAATGGGTTCCTCTAACACACCATGTCACTAAACTGCTCTTATTGTCAGTAGGATTAGCATTGCTGAGAGGTACTTGGACACGCATATCTATAAAAAGCTGTTTCTTTGATGCAAGGCTTGAGTGTTACTGGCAAGCTCAGAAAGGCTTGTTCTGTTGTACGAATCATAAGGAAAGTTTGAATTTGAACCTGAATGTGACTTATAGAAGAAGGGGTTAAGCAAACATGTTGTGTCCTATTCCAAGAATGCACCACCTGGTCTCTCCACCTCTTTTATTTAGCATCGAGCTGCTCTCTGTTTGGAATAAACAATCGTTCTCACATCTCAGTTGCTGAAATTAAGGCGAAGTCTCACCCAGCATGAACACTGCCGGCGGTGGGGGGGCTCTCTTGGTTTGTCTTTGAATGATTAAAAAAATCCCTTGTCATAAAATGGACCTATGCTTGTCACATCTGGTATTCAGAACTTGTGCAGAACCTTTTGAAAGCAAACTGAACTCTTGTTGGAGATTATGGTATCTTTCTTATGACATTGTTATGACAACTGGAGTTCCAGTTTTGTCTCAAACAATAATGAAAACTTTTCCTGGTCAGAAAATAGAATATATTATTTAAGGAAGCCCTGAAAAACAAGTGAAAGTATTTTCAAATTTCCAGGTCTGGCCAAAAGATTCTTGTGCTCAGGACCTTTAAGGTTTTTGGCAGGTAAACAAAGTTGTTTTTTTTGCAAGAAATATGTCTGAGATTCTTTTTTTTAAACTGAAATTACAATTAAATTCAATAGAATTTAAAAAAGCATCGTTAGAAAGAAAAAATGACTTTTTTATAAGCAAACTTCTTTGTTGTTGTAGTACTGATTTGTGCCACAAGAGACAGTAAATAGAACCACAAGACTGACCTTTGCTGGTCTGGACTGAGATGGATATTCAAATGGGAGGAACCACTGCCTCATGCTGTAAATACAGTCTACAGGACGGCTTTAAAATAAGCAAAAATAAATCTTACTTACTTTCAAACTCATGAGAAAAAAAGTTTTAATCAGACTTTTAGGGGTAAATATGACTTTCCTTTTAAGACACAATAAACCCATCTGTGTATCAAAATGATTTTCTCTATTTGTTATTGAATTTTCTAAATTATAAAAAACCCTAAAGCTCTAAAAAAGTCCTGAAATAATGGTTTAACGTATTAACTTTTTTCTTTATTGTGATTCCATGTAGAAGATGTAAATAATCACATGATGTCAACTTTTTAGTGACATTGTGATTGATCAATGAGTTATAAGGGGAAAACGTGGCGGTGAAAAATCTGTGGTCAAAGAATTTATTTTAAATTTGGTGATTTTTGGATGTAATGAATTCAATTCAGTTTATTTATATAGCACCAATTCACAACACATGTCGTCTCAAGGCACTTCACAAAAAGTCAGGTACATACATTCCAATTAGTCCTAATCATTGAACAGTGCAGTCAGAGTTAGTTATTTATTCAAATTGGATAAAAAGTTTTTCTATCTAAGGAAACCCAGCAGATTGCATCCAGTCAGTGACTTGCAGCATTCACTCTTCCCGGATGAGCACGTAGAGACAGTGGACAGTCACTGGCCTTGACTTTGCAGCAATCCCTCATACTGAGCATGCATGTAGCAACAGTGGAGAGGAAAAACTCCCTTTTAACAGGAGGAAACCTCCAGTAGAACCAGGCTCAGTGTGAGCGGCCATCTGCCACGACCGACTGGGGGTTAGAGAGAACAGAGCAGAGACACAAAGAGAACAAAGAAGCACTGATCCAGGAGTACTTTCTATGGGAAGGAAAAGTAAATGTTAATGGATGTAGCTCCTTTAGTCGTTTCACCTAGAAAGAAGGAACAGATAAACTCCAGTTTTCAAGGTCAGAGTCTGAAAGAGAGCACATAGTTAGTCACAGTAGAAGCTCAGTCAGCAGCCATGTCTAGGAGAGAGAAAGGGTTAAACACTGAAAGACAGGGCCATGTGGATCATCGGTAGAGGGTGAGCATTAAGTTGTTGCCAGCAGAAGCTCGGACGATTCCCCTCTCCAGAAAGGTGTCACAGGTAGACACAGAGTCAGGCCAGGTGTAGCTTCTAGGAAGAGAAAAGAGAGAGAACAAAGTTAAAAGCTGAAATAACAGCAAATAATGCAAAATTGGAGAGTAGTGTGAGAATGTAACGAAGAGGGTGAAAGTGGTCATCATGTCCTCAAGCAGCCTAAGCCTATAGCAGCATAACTACACAGAAAGTTTCAGTTTAGATTATTTAGTTAAACGGCGCTTATTTACAACAATGTCGTCTCAAGGCACCCCACAAAGGGTCCCACTGATGGTCATTGTTATACTAAAAACCACAAGGATTGGGATCCCTCTCTCTGTCAGACTGATTATAACCTTTGGAAAAGAGAAGGGGTCATACAGGTAGCAGAAATGGAGGGTGTGTTTGCACCTCAACCATAACTGAGCCGGTTTAGGCTAATCCTGACTCCCCCTTACTCCATCCAACAGGGAGGGAGGAAGGCTCCCTCCCTGATAAACTAAGCCACTCTAACTATAAGCTTTATCAAAAAGGAAAGTTTTAAGCCTAGCCTTAAAAGTAGACAGGGTGTCTGCCTCACGGACTAAAACTGGGAGCTGGTTCCACAGGAGAGGAGCCTGATAACTAAAGGATCTGCCTCCCATTCTACTTCTAGAGACTCTAGGAACCACCAGTAAACCTGCAGTCTGAGAACGAAGTGCTCTGTTAGGAACATATGGAACAATCAGATCTCTGATGTATGATGGAGCTAAATCATTAAGGGGTTTATATGTGAGGAGGAGAATTTTAAATTCTATTCTGGATTTAACAGGGAGCCAGTGAAGGGAAGCTAAAGTAGGGGAAATATGATCTCTCTTTTTAATTTTCATCAGAACTCTTGCTGCAGCATTTTGAATCAGCTGAAGGCTTTTAACTGCATTTTGTGGACATCCTGATGGTAAAGAATTACAATAGTCCAGCCTTGAAGTAACAAATGCATGGACTAGTTTTTCAGCATCAATCCTGGATAGGATATTTCTAATTTTGGCAATGTTCCTGAGGTGAAAGAAGAAAATCCTAGAAACCTGTTTAATATGGGATTTAAATGACATGTCCTGGTCAAAAATAACACCAAGGTTTTTTACTTTCTTATCGGAGGTCAAATTAATGCCATCCAGGTTAAGTGATTGACTAAGCAGTTTCTTTTTTAAAGACTCCGGTACAAAGACGACAACTTCTGTCTTGTCTGAATTTAGAAGCAAACATTTTTTTAAAGTTTTTATATCTTCAAGACATGCTTGTAGTCTATCTAACTGGTTGGGTTCATCAGGATTTATGGATAAGTAAAGCTGAGTATCATCAGCGTAACAGTGAAAATTTATTCTATGCTGCCTGATAATTTTACCTATTGGAAGCATATATATAGTAAAGAGAATTGGCCCAAGTACTGAACCCTGTGGTACTCCACAATTAACCCTGGAGTTTAAAGACGATTTATCATTTACATGAACAAACTGGAATCTGTCAGACAAATAAGATTTAAACCAGCCTAGCGCTGTTCCCCTGATCCCTACAGCATATTCCAGCCTTTCTAGGAGAATATTGTGATCGACTGTATCAAATGCAGCACTGAGATCTAACAGAACCAGTAGAGACACAAGTCCATTATCTGAGGCCATAAGAATATCATTAGTGACTTTCAGCAGAGCTGTTTCAGTGCTATGATGAGCTCTGAAACCTGACTGAAACTCTTCAAACAGGTCATTGCTGTGTAAATGCTCACACATTTGATTAGCAACTATTTTCTCAAGAATTTGAGATAAGAATGGAAGATTGGATATCGGTCTGTAATTTATTAAGTCATCTCGATCAAGCGAAGGTTTCTTAAGTAAAGGTTTAATTACAGCTACCTTAAAAGCCTGTGGTACATATCCATTTACTAAGGATAGATTAATCATATCTAAAATGGGGCTGGTAATCAGAGTGAACACTTTCCCTTTAAATAATTTTGGTTGGGATTGGATCTAACATACAAGTTGAAGGGTTTAGATGAAGCTAATATTTCTGATAACTCAGGAAAAGCCCCACAGGATCAAAACAGTCCAAACACAGATCAGGTTCTACAGTTACTTCCAATGTTGTCTCACTTGTTGAGGATGAAGTAATCATCTTCGGGAGTATGTCCAAAGATTTTCTTCTTAATAGAATCATTTTATTTAAGAAGAATCCATAAAGTCATGACTGCTGAGAGCTAAGGGAATGGATGGCTCAACAGAGCTATGACTCTGTGTAAGTTTAGCAACGGTACTAAAGAGAAACCTAGGATTATTCATGTTCTCTTCTATTAATGATGATAAATAAGCTGTTCTGGCTTGGCGAAGTGTCTTTTTATACAGCAGTAGGCTATTTTTCCAGATTAAGTAGGAATCCTCTAGGTGTGTAGAGCGCCATTTTCTCTCCAATTTTCTAACGTTGTACTTTAAAGTACGCAGCTCTGATTTAAACCAGGGAGCTAGCCTCCTATAAATAATTTCCTTCTTTTTCAAGGGAGCTGCATTGTCTAATGCACCACGCAATGATGAAGTAACACTATCAACAAGAGAATCAATTTGTGAAGGGGAAGAAACAGAATTATTGCCCTCCACTGTGCTTTTCAGTGATAATGAGGAGATTAAAAGTGGAACAGATTCTTTAAAGGTTGTAACAGCATTGTCTGATAATGATCTACTATAATGAAATTTTCTTTCAGGTGTGGAGTACTCTGTTAAATTAAACTCAAAGGTTATTAAGAAATGGTCAGACAGGACAGGGTTATGAGAAAATATTGTTATGTCTTTACACTCAATGCCACATGTCAGCACAAGGTCCAGAGAATGAAGACAAAGGTGGGTAGGTTTGTTAATGTTTTGAGCAAAGCCAATTTAGTCTAAGATAGCATTAAACGCTATATTTAGGCTATCACTTTCAGTGTCAACATGAATGATAAAATCCCCGAATATAATAACTTTATCTGTATTTAACACTAAATCAGATAAAAGGTCTGAAAACTGATCTAAAAATTGAGAGTAAGGGCCTGGTGGACGGTATAAAACAACAAACAGAAGTGGTTTTAGTGCTTTGCAATTTGGATGAGGAAAACTAAGGATTAAATATTCAAAAGAGTTGTAGCTATTGATTGGTCTGGGACTAATCAATAAATCAGACTGAAAGATGGTTCCTACTCTTCCTCGCCCAGTATTTCGAGGAATGTGAAAATTTATATAATTAGTAGGAGTTGACTCATTTATAGTAACATAATCCTCTTGCTGCAGCCAGGTTTCTGTGAGGCAAAATAAATCAATCTGATTGTCACAAATCAGGTCACTAACTAGCAATGTCTTTGAAGAGAGAGATCTTATGTTCAGTAAGCCACATTTAATTGTTTTTATTTTTCTTTTTAGTCTGAGTTGTGTTTATTTTTATGAGATTTTCCTGAATTCCTCTTTTTGAGATTATTTTTTAATCTATTCAATTTTGGCCGTGGGCGAAACACTGTCTTAATAGGGTAATGGGTGGGTAGCAGTATAGAAGCTGCAGAGAGGAGTGTTAAACTTCGACCCTGTTTCCTGGTCTGAACCCTGGGTTGTCAGAGTTTTGGAGAACTAATAAATATTCAGCCAGATTCCTAGAAAGAAGAGCTTCTCCATCCAAAGTGTGATGGATGCCGTCTCTCCAGATCAGACCAGATTTTCCCCAAAATGTTCGCCAGTTATCAATGTAGCCCACATTGTTTTAAATATGGAGAAACATTTAAAGTTTTAATATAATCTAACATGATTTGATTTTCATCTGTACAAGCTTCAGCACCTGTGCCCACTGTCTTACAGCAAACATTGCAGCACTTAAAGTAAACGTTTGGACTTGAAAAATAAAATAAATGTTTCTAAAAAAAGACTGAAAAGTTTTAAAATATGAGTTTACAAATGTTTGGACTGTAAGTGAAGCCTGGGGTACAGAAAGTTAACACCTTGTATAGGTTTCAGATGAAAGCACCAACTCCAGATCCGTCATAAAACATATATATTATAATATATTAGAAAATAGCGGCAAAATAGAAAATACTGCAATGTGTGGCATCTTCCTAAAAACAAGAAAAACAATTGTTTTTTAAACATAACAACTAACTAGTTACTACTATATACATCTCAAACAAATTGAAGTCTAGACTTTGACTAGCCACCACATTCTTTTGTTCTTGTTGTTTTTTGCCATGTTTGATAAAAGGCAATGGAGATGTGGATTTGCGACTGGGCTTTGCTTTACCCAAGAGCACCTGAGCTTAAGGTCAGAAACCGATGGCCGGACATTCCCCTACAGGGTTGTCTGCTACATAGCACAATTCATGTCATCCAGGTCCTGATGCAGTGAAACTACCCCACACCATAACACTACCACCACCATGTTTGACTATCCGTATGATGTTCTTTTCCTAAAACCACATCTAATTAAACACACACCTTCCAAAAATGTCCACTTCAATTTTTTTGGAATCATCAAGCTCAGCAATAGTTTTGGCATTGGAGCTCTCCCATGGATGCATTTTTAACACATTGCTTTTCTTATGAGCTCTGTTGGACCACTTGTTTGCTGAATATTGGACCATTTACACATCGCTGGACACCACCAGGCCTTACGACATCATCGGCCATTTTGTATCCTGTATTGTCCGCCACTACAAATCCCAGTGGGCACTGCAGCTGGTAGGACGGGGACATCCAGAGTCTGATGTCACAAGAGGTCTGACGTCACACGAGGTTATATATGGAAGGCGGGTGCTTTAAACCTTGCCTTCAGCTGGAGATCTCGACAGATTACCACGCAACTGAAGCATCCTTTGGAGAAGAACAGGTCCCACGTGGAGTCTTCATTTATTCTCCTTCGTTGGCCACGAAAAGGACGTTCATGACAGAAATTCCTGGAATAAGAAGGCCAGAAATGTCAACTTTGCAGATCGAAGGTGTTAGTTTAACACGTAACCAAAAAAACCACGGAGTTTCAAGGAGACGGATCGCCACCTTGTTTTTTGTTCTAGTCGACTGCTGACGGTCAGATCATATTTTTCCCTTTCGCCAAGGAGGCCAAAGGACGAAGATTGACCGCACTTCCCGAAGTTAACCGTGGACGCACGTTAACTTCCAACTTTCCCCCTCCTCCTCTTCACTTCACACAGGCAGCCCTGAAGAATTGCTCCACAAAGTAATACCCATCTTTTATTATTTTCTTTGATTTCTTTATTAGAAGTAGTCTGGGCAGGGTAGAGAGAGATAGGATATTTAGTGCGTCAGAATCGCAACTTATAGTCTGATGTTATGAAATTGTATTTGCATGCAACATTGTATTGAGACCCAAGGCCGGCGCGTCTCACAAGTTGTCTTACCGGGCAAACACCGGAGCGCCGGTAATACTGGACTACGACCGTAACCTCATGGTGAAATTTACCATTTTCTTTGTTTCAACTTTACTGCTTGCTAACTTGCCGCCAAAAGGTTTATGACTCTTTGTCTAAGCTGAGTTTACAACTTTGCTTTGGGGGTTTTATGACAGCCCGTGTCCCGCTGGGCTACGCTTCTGGCGGACTGTTCAAACCCCGTTCAACACACCACATCCCTTTGCCATATTACCACTTTTGCCATAACTGCTGGTTGATTCAATACACACACACTGCTGTTTTGCTTTATTTTGTTAGTTAGATATTTTACCCTTTTGTGTAGAACTTTGCATGTTTGAGTAGGTGAAGATTATTGAATCGGAGAGTTGATTGTAACAGGCTGATTGATTTAATAAATTTTCACATAGAGAATGAGAAGGCGTTTGGTGTTTATTTTGTGCAAGAGTGATTTGTCAGTCAAAATAAGGCAAAGTTCCCCACGTTTCGGCAGAAACGGTTGATTAAACAGTGACTTTTAAAATTTTAATTATCAGAGGCCTTTAGCCATAATTACAATACCAGAGGACAGCTCTGGTTTCAATTCATAAACGAGGATTTTGGTTAAGGAGCTAATTTTATCGGATTATGATTTTAATTATAATTCTTGATAAATATTCAATTAATCAATAATCTATAATTACAACAGCTCTGACCTTACCTCAAGCAAGTGAGACCTGCATGGCTTTAGATGTTCTAGGTTCTTTTGTGAGCTCCTGGATGTGTCGTTGATCCTCTCTCTGAGTAGATTTGGTAGGCCAACCACTTCAGGGAAGGTTTACCACTGTTTCATGTTGTGTCCATTGTGTATCATGGCTCTCACAGCACTGTGGTTCTCTGGAGTGGCAAATATTACAAAACACTTTGTAAAGCTTCCCAGACTGAATTTATTCTTTAATATTTGACTTTCTCTAAATTGGAGTATGATATGTTGATTTTGAGATCTTGTAGCCTACTTCGTATTGTTAACCAGGTACTATTTAAGTGTATTCTGATTCTGCAGGTAATCAGGCCTGAGTGTGGCTGGTGAAAGTGAACCATAATTTAACAAGGGGAACATATTTCTCAAAGGGCCAGGTTGGTTTTGATCACGTTTTTTAAATCAGGTATTAAAATGTTTGATCTGATGTAGAGCTGCATGGTATATTACTAATTTATCGTTATCATGTTAATAGTAGAACTGCCTGGACTGCAATGACTGTTAGCTAATTATTTATGTTCTTTCATTGCCTAAACAGCAGATTTCATCCTGAAGTTTAAATAAAACCTTGTTGGAAATAATGAACTTTTAAGTTTTTTTCATTAGCTAAATGGACTACTCATAATCTAGGGTCTATGTTTGCCATTAACCCAAAGATGAAACACATTGACACTGTTTACTTACCTCTTTGTCGCAAGTCACATAGTTATCGCGACATTCACCAACGTTATCGCTTATTGCATGTTTTCCCGATATCATTCGGCTCTAATCTGAAACCTTTAAGTACTTTTTCATGGCTCTGTAGTTTTTTAAATCCAAAAACACACTTTACTTGCATATTTGCCAAATGTTCATAACATAACAGACAATTAAAAAAATGTATTAAAAAAATTAATAGAAATATCTTATCACAGCAGAAAATGTTGCCTATATTGAGTTTGTAAAATTAGGTTTTAATTTTTGTTTGTTTCACTGAGTTTTAAGCAGTGTATTGGGTGGTTTAAGGTTTTGTAGGTTTTGTTCATTCCTTCCTCTTTTACAAACTACATTGATTTCAAACAGCTTCTGTTTCAAGCTCACCTTTCAGGACAGATGATTGTTTTGCTTCCTCTTCTGCTGCGTTTATGGTTTTGCTGTTGTCGTGGTTTGCCCTCCATGGCCACCATAATGACAGCATTGCTTTCAAGGACACAGCTGCAACAAGACAACGACCTGCCTTGGTTTTGAGTCATTACATTGGGACCAGGAGGTCATGGTGACGTAAATATCTTGGAGCCACGCAAGATAAAACATAGACGTCACGTTGGGCCGGTTCAGCCTGGAGCAGATAAGTGCAGTTACTGAAGGAAACATGTAGTTTATGACCCACTAAACACAGTGGGAGCTGGAGAAAATATATTAGCATTGACATATACTGTATATTAGATTTTTCTGATGCTGATACATCTGATGTTTACTTCTGCAGCTTAAGCTGGCCTCTTGGGTTTGTATCATTTTACTTTGCAAATCAGCAGAGATCTTGCCCAGTTCAACTATACACAGTGCATTTCTACAAAGCAACAAAACCTTCCATTTAATTGTATTTCTAAGTGTTGGGAACTGAGGATAGTAATTATTGCAGTGTTTTCTGGGACATCTGGGTTCTATCTTTGTGAATATATGATTTTAGCTGCTTAACAGCCTGATCATTGCTGTAAGGTGATCCTCATTACTCTTTCAGTAGAATGATCAGGACTGTAGGCAGGCCAGTCAAACCCAGACGCTCTGCCGCTTTAAAATCAAACAAGCAGAATGAGGTCTGGCTTTGTCCTGCTTCAATTATAACACACCTCAAGGTAAAGATGTCAGCTAGATGGCAATAAGAGTCTCTACAACTCTCATATGTCTTGCAAAAGTATTCACTCCTCGTTTTTTCACATTTAGTCACATTACAACTACAAACTACAAAGCAGTTTATTTGGATTTTATGTGATTGACCAACACAAGGTAGTGTATATCCCTGCAGAAGAAAAAGAAAGAAGGAGTTTTTAAAAAACTACATTTACAAATGATCTGAAAAGGGAACAATCATGTTGAAAGACAAAAATTAAACATTTTGGCCTGCATGAATAGTGTCGTGTGAAGGAAAACTCCCACTGCACATAAACATAACAGACCATCCCCACCATGAAACATGGTGGTGGCAGCATCATGTTATGGGGATGCTTCCTTCTGCAGGGACAGGGAAGGTGGTCAAGGTTGATGGGAGGATGGATGGAGCTAAATACAGGGCAATCCTGGAAGAAAGCCTGTTAGAGGCTGAAAAATCTTGAGACTGAGGTGGAGGTTCATCTTCCAGCAAGACAACAATCCAAAAAATACAGCAGGAGTTCTGGTCAGTCAAAGTTCAGACCTAAATCCAATTAAAGATTTGTGGCAAGATTTGAAAAGTGATTGATTGAATCTAATCTCAGACTCTTCTAAAAATAAGTATGGGCAGAAACTTCAGCCTCTACAGGTGCAAAGCTGGTATAGACAAATCCAAATAGGTGTTGACTCTATAATATCAGTAAATATCGGTTATTTGCCATAACAATGATATTAATATCGGATATCGTTATCGGCCTGACTTTTTATATCGGAATAATTCCACAAAATAAAAAAATAAAAAACTCTAAACTTTATAGTTGTAATGTGTAAAAAATGCAAAACCTTTCAGGGGGTATGAAAACTGAAATATTACTCTGATAATGGAATACTTGGGCTCCTGTCCATATTTACCCAAAGCAATCCAGAGGTCTCGGCAGGATTGCTGTGAATCTTTGATACATGGGTTCTGCTCAGCACATACGGTATCTGGGTGTAATGGTCCACGCTCTTCTGAAAACGGTGTTTTTTACAGTAATACATTAAAGATTTGAGGTTTTAGCAATTAACAGATGTTGAATATGGATGTAATGGGTGTGGTTGAAAATAAAGAGAATGAATGAAGCTGAAGGAAATGACATTGTGCAAGCTCTTGGGCCAGTTTACTTTGCCTAAGGGGGTACCAGTACAATTCGATGAACTGCTGGACCTCAGTCAGCCACAAGTGCCCTCTAAACTTGAACATCTGAAATGACTAATGTTTGTCCTTTTGTTGCCATAAGGCTGTCTGAAACACAAGCTCACAAGTAGGTTTCTCATAATTGAGTATTTTTTCTTATTTATCAATAAAAATGTCATAAACCAACTCAAAATCTTAAAATTTTTTTCCCCAGGGTTGTTCATTTTGCGCCATTTTTTTGGGGGAAAAAAAATGGTTGTTGTTGGGCCCGAAAAAAAGGGTTTTGGGATCCCCCAGAACGAACTGAAGACTGTTGCTGTTGAGAGAGTAGCCTGGGTTTCCCTCATGGTCCTGTTCTCACCAACACCCTGTCTTGGAAAAAGAGGAAGCCGATGGATGGATGGATGTTGAACATAGCAGAGAGTCTGCCCTCCAAACAGCATGCAGAACTTCCTGTATGCTGACAGTTTCATAAAATTATTGACACTCATTTGAAAGATTTCTGAAGGCTGATAAAACTACAACTATATTCCTGACTTTTTATATTAAATATTTTTTACATTAAAAATTTGCAGTTTGATGGCTTCAGGGGAAATTCTTCCCCTCGGGGTTAATTATCCCAAATTGTGTCTCCAAACCCCCCTGGGGGTTTTGGGTTCTTGGGGGTGGGGGGTTTGGGGAAGGTTTATCTAAAAGCTCTGATGCAGATCTTTCCATTTTTTCTTGCTTTGTGTTGGAAATTGTTGCTGGTTGCTTTGGTTTTCTTCAGCTCTTGCAGCTGTGTGTGAACTCTTATCTCTGTGGAAAAACAGAGGCAAGAAAAATGCATCAAATCTAAATCCTGCATTAAAAGTATTTGCATCAAAATACAGGATCTATTTTAACTCCATAGCAACAAGAAGTTTCTGTTACCATACTCGAATAATGAGCTGCTACTTCAGCCAGCAGCTACAGAAGAAAGTTAAAGTTAATTGGGCAGCAAATAAATAACCCAAACACATGGTGCCACAATCAGAAAAAAGAGCACAGGATCAGAGGAAGTACAGACAAGAAACAGCTGAAAGGTTGAAAGCAAAAGGGCACAGTGCTGGGAATGGTTTTTTTCCCCCCCCTTCAGATTTTTTTCTTTTTTTTCATTTTGAACATTTTAGCCTTCCCCCTTTAATTTCAGAATGAAAATGACATGAACAAATAAAAAAGCAGTTTTCAAATGATGAGTACATTCAGTGAGGGGAAAAAAAAGCTATCCAAACCACCCTGGCCTAATGTTCAACAGTAATTGTCCCCTAGACCTATTAAGTGGGGTTGCCTTGGGACAACATCTGCCCTTAATTTAGTGAAACTGACGATCTTTTTTCTTCGCTGTGGGGAAAGTTGGGCCCCACTCTTCTTGCAGAAAATGTTTTTTTTTCAACCCCAAAAAGGAGGGGTTTTTTGGGGGCCCATGCCACAGCTTGTCACCCCATTCGAAGTGCTTCGGAGGCTGGGTCATGGCCATACAAGGGGCTCCTTCGCGTAAAATTACCCCCATAAATATGCCTACAGCAAGAACTGCTCCACTGACACCATCTCATCGGTGCTCCACACAGCCCTCGCCCGTCTGGAGAGTAGTAAATCCTACGTCTGTCTACTCTTCCTGGATTTCTCCTCAGCCTTCAATACCAAACGGGCCCACAGACCCAAAGCAAGGCCCTTTTTCTTTTTCTTGGGCTGAGTTTCCCCCAAATGGGGAATGGTCTGGACTTTTCCCCCACCATCAGACCTCGACTGTCAGGATCCACAACCTGTTTTTTCCCCCTCCTCACCCCACCACTGGCTTGCCCCGGGCTGTGTGTTTGAAAAAACCCCCTCCTGGTTTACTCTGCTGACGTATGGCGCTCGGGAGACATCCCCGTTTTGTATAAATGAGTTCAAAAGATGACTCCGCAGTAATGGGGCAAACACAAAAAATATGATCCAAAAACAGAGAGGGGTGGGCCGCTGGTGCAGTGGTGCAGAGATAACCTCTGCATAAATGAGAAGAGACTAAAAAGAGGGTGTGGGGATTTCAGAAGGACAACCCCACTCCTACCCTTGCACATCGGAGGGGCAGTTTTGGGGGGTCCCTACTTCGGGTACCTGGGTCCCCCGTCTCTACTTCCCCAGGGAAAAGAAATGCGGACTTGGGGCTCAAACCTGAGGGGGCTTCTACCACTGGGGGTGGTGGGGAATCCCTGGGGACCCGTATCACTGTTGGGACGGGAGCTGCACTGCTGCTGAGAGGAAGGCTCGAGAGGGTGGTAAAGGCTCATGGGATGTGGGGGGCATCTTCCCACCACCTCAGACCTCTACACACCACGGGTGGGAGGGGGAAAGGGGGCCCCCCCTGCCTCATGAAGGACTCCCCCCAAACCCGGGACACAGAAAATGGTTTTTACCCTTCCTCTCCAAGGGAGGTGGCCCGGGGAAATTCAGAAACCCAAAACCACCAGGGTTTTTTGAAAAAGCTTTTTTCCCTGAACTGGGCCGAATTTCTGAACTCAGCCCCCTTTTTAGACTATCTCACTACACACCCGCCCCGCAAATAAAAAACCCTTTCCCCCCTCAAAGGGGGGCCCAAAATTTTTACCCACTTTAGGTGTGGTATAGTACTTTGGCAAAGGTTAATTTTAGGGCCCCACTATTTAAATGTTTTATTTTTATTTATTTTTGGGTCCTTGCTGGGTATATTACCGGTTGCTATTTAAAGTTTGATTTTTTTTTTTGTATTTTTTTAAATTATTTTTTTTTTTTAAATTGTATTTGGGTTTTTTAAAACCGGGGCCTTAAATCCCGGATTTCGTACCTTAGTATGTTAAAGGTTAACAGGTATACAATAAAAAAACCCCTTTAATCCTTAAAAATTTTCGAATCCTATGGGAGATAGGTAGAGCCCGGGCTGTCCCCCCCATGGTAAAAAAAAAACAGAAGTTTTCCCCCCGCGTCCTCTTAAAGGTCAGTGCAAAAAGTTTTGGGTTTATTTTTGTCCCCCCACTACCCAGTGTGACCAAAAGATCCCGGCCCCCCCCCCCCCCCCCCGTTTAAAAAGGGGGTTTTTCCCCGGGGATTTATTCCCCCCCAAAAACAATTCCCCTCGTTTTCCCTTTTTAAAAAAAACCATTTGAGGGTTAAAACCCCGGAAAAAATTAATGTTATGGCTCTGCTTGATTCCCGGGGCCCCAAACAGAATTTTTATTAACCCCCGATCTGGTTCCCGAAAAACATACCCAAACTGAACTCCATTTTCCCCCCTAAAGGGCCCTTGGGGGGGGGGATTGGAAGGGCGTGCTTTTAATCCCAGCAAGACCCAAACCCTTTTTAATAGTCACTTCAAAAGGGAAACCCTCATTTAAATTTTTTTTTAAATTTTTTAATTTTTTTTCCTATCTCCCACTATGGAGGGCCCCCCTTTTTTTTTTTGGTCATTTTTTTAAGACCCATAATCCTCAAAATTTAATTTGGGGCAGACTCCAACGCAAACAACCCTGGACCCCAGGCTGGGCCCTCATCTTGCTTTTTTTGCTTTAGCCGTTTTCCCTTCCTTTTCCTTTTCCCCGCCAACCTCGTCGGGCCCCTAATCTCTCCAACGTTCCCCCTGAGTATTGTGATCTCCAAAAACTGTTCGAAAAATTTTTTGGCTTTGTAAGGGCCCCCTCTCTCCTTTACTGTCCCCAAAATCTCTTCGGCGTAATGAAAAACCCCTTAAAGGGTCGGATAATCCTTTTCCCCCTCGTCCCATAGGTTGTTTTTTTCTTTGTTGCAAAAAGGCTGGAACCCTAAAACCCTGCATAGATTATTATTACCTAAATGAAATAACAGTCAAAAATAAATACTCACTTCCTCTTCTTTCTTCAGCTTTTGAATCAATTCATGGAGCCACTACCTTCACCATGCTGGACCTACGGAACGCCTACCATCTGGTTCGGATCAGAGAAGTAGATGAGTGGGGAACCGGTTTCAAGACCCACATTGGTCACTTTAAGTATCTAGTTATGCCATTTGGTTTACCCAATGGCCCTTATGTTTTCCAGGCTCTGGTAAAAAAATTCCTTGTAGACTATATCAACATTTTTGTTTTCAGTCATCTTGACGACATCTTGATCTTTTCCAAAGACCCCCCAAGAACACAAAAACAATTTTGGGTTTAAGGGATTTGTTTTGATTTGGACAATAAAAGCCAGACCTCATTAGACGAGCAGTAAAAACTGGCCTACCCCACCCCCCAAAGCAGCTTTAAAAACGTTTTCCGGGGTTTCCAACTTCAAACGTTGCTTCATTGGGGGAATACTTTTTCCATTCTCTCCACTCACGCACTCACCCCATCCAAAAAACCCCTTCAACTGCCCCCAAGAAGCCGAGGAAACCTTCATCACTTTAAAAAAAAAAAGGTTCTCCTCGGCATTCATTCTTCCAGATCCCAAGTCTCAGTTCATCATGGAGGTGGACGCCTCAGATATAGGGGTCGAAGCTGTCCTCTCCCAGCGGTCCCCATCAGATGGTAATCCCCATCCATTTGCCTTTTATTCTAAACGTTTTTCTCCAGCAGAAAATAATTAGAATGGCTCTGGGTGAATGGAAGCACTGGCTGGAGGGAACCTCTCCACCTATAACCACCTGGACGGACCACAAAAACCTAGCCTACATCCAAACAGCTATGCATCTCAATTCCTGTCAGTCACGTTGGTCATTCTTCTTCTCCTGGTTCAACTTTACTATCGCTTACTGTCCTGGCTTTAAGAACGTCAAACTTGATGCTCTCTACTGACAATTTTCAGTTTCAGATGAAGACCAAGAACCGGACCCCATTATACCCCAGTCCTGTGTCATTGGTGCCCTGTCCTGGAATCTGGAGAATCGAACTCGCAGATCTCGGGTAATCCAGTGGGCACATTCATCCGAATTCTCTGGCAATCCAGTTTCCAGTCTCATCATTGCACTGCTCCGTAGATACTTCTGGTGGCCCCTTTTTAAATAAAGATGTTATGGAGTATATTTCACCTTTCAAAGCCTCTATAGGCTACCAGCCTTCACTCCTCCCTGCCTCTTTCCCTGACTCCATCCTTCCGTCACTAAAGACCCATCTTCTCCACTGCCAACAAATTTGGAATCAAACCAAAACTGCCCTACAACAAACCTCCCACCAAAACAAGAAATATGCATACAGAAGGACACCTGTTCCCACCTACTCGCTGGTCAGGGGGTTTGGGTTTCCTTCGGGAACTTCCATTAAAGCATACTCAAAGAAACTTGCACCCAGGTTCCTTGGTTCTTTCACGATCGATTCCATTATCAGTCTTTTCCACTGTCCACCTAAAACTGCCCTCTCACCTTCGTATCCATCCCACATTACATGTTCCTCTAATAAAACTTGTTATTTCCAGTCCTTTTTGCCCTCCTTCCTGACCCCCTCCACCCACCCGGGACATCGATGGGCATCCCGCCTTTACTGTCCATCTCATTGTGGACTCTCAGTGTAGGGGTCGTAGTGTTCAGTACCTTGTGGACCGGGAGGGATATAATCCAGAGGATCACTCCTGGGTCCTCCGGAGCTTCATTTTAGACCCCTCACTCATCTCTGATTTTGAGGGTTCAACTTCTTTTTCCTCTGGTCGGCCACCAGGAAGCGTCCGTTGAGGAGGGTGTAATGTTCTCCCGCAGTGGCTGTGTGCAGGTTTTTTGTGTTTGATAAACCTTCACAAGCACCATCGTGAGGATAATACCTTAGCAAGGTCGAATAAATCGAGGTTGCCGTTTTGGAAGTACCAGCTGAAAAGCGGTTATGTTCAGATCTGAGGTTTGTGTGCTTCGTCACACAACCCACCACAACCCAAAGTGGGGAATTATAACTTATTACTGGTTGTTGCTTGTTTACATCTGTCAGGCCTATCTAATTTCCCCTGTTGGTGTTTTTATATTGGATATTTAATAATAAAATTTTTGCACACTGTTGCCAAAACTTAATAAGACATTTTAATTGTAACTTTTGTGAGTTTTCTTCCAGAATCTTTCCTTTGTTTGCAAGAGAAAAGGAGACTAAATGTTAAACTGACCACATTTACTGCCTTTTCATTATCCTGTCAAGTAATTATCTGACTACTTGGGGGTACTCAGAGCAATGAGATTGAATCTCCAAATGATAATTCTTAAATATGGAAAAAAGGGGTGGTAAAAGCAACAAACCCTGTCCGGATGCAGTTGAATACTGAGAATTTCACACCCTTGATCCCAGTGCAAGTCCACTATTCAGAATGAGAGCACATCAAGCTGACTTAATGTTCCAAGAAATTCATTTCCTTTTTATTATGTTTACACCTGCTTAACACATGTTTTTTAATACTCCACCATACATGAGAAGATAGCAAACAGTGTGACAGCAGCTTGAGGTTTTGTTTAAAGTAGTCTAGGTGCAACATGAGCCAATAAATTGCTGCAGGAAAAACACAGATGAGTGTAGAGACTTTTAGAATAACACTAGAAAATTAACTCATATAAAGCCAAAAAGACAGTTAAGTACTTTTTTTCTGTAAAGTGGTCTCAAGCTAACAATCCCACTTTGAATTAATAATGAAAGACAAGATACATTTTTTTTAAAAGGCAAAACAACTCCACATGTGTATTCATAATGGTGTTTGCTATCTTAATACAATGGTTGGCTCTATTCACAGGCATGATAAACATCAGTTTTTCCCCCATCAGACAGATTTGTAATGGTGAACCTTACTTTTGAGTGAGAAGAAGGGTATTGGTACAATAAACAGAAACAGGGGCAGGAGTATTCAAGATGAGGGAGGGAGCAGACAGAGATGGAAGAAAAGTGTGTGTGGGGGGGTGTTGAAAATGAATAATTCAGTCCCTCCATTCCCTCTGTCCTCCCTGCTGAATTGGTGATGTTGCAAAGATAGATGAAGGATGGAGAGAGGAAAACTAGGAGAAGATGGACTAACTAGCAAGATGGAACAAAAATGGGAGATAGTAGGATCAGGTGTTTGTGTTTTACAGTAACTGTATGATTGCTTGTCTGATAAGGTCAGAGGCGAGCCCACAATCACAGGAGACGGATGAAGCGACAAACAGCTACGGTCCATGTAACTGAAACCAGATGTGCGTGTCTGCCTGCGTGCTGTCCTCTCAGCATTCAGCAGGTGTTCGCTCCTTCCTTTCGGAGACCCACCTGCGTCACTAATCGCTCGTTGCCAGGGCAACAGTGGTCTTCCCCGTTTCGGCGCTAGCGCAAGTGTGTGTGTATGTGTGTGTGAATTATGACTCATCCAGCTCGTTTTTCCGAGGCGGCTATCCTCACACTCCTGTCTGGGGAACACCCGCCCACATCTGTCATCTCCCCCGCCCATTTCTCCTTCTCCTTGTTAACGAGTCTTTTCACTTCACCTCAGCAAACCTGTGCAGGTCCAAGTCACTGTTTGTTTTGTAGCCATAACAAATGGATTGAACATTTATCTGAAGCTTCTGATCACAGCAGAGTTTATGCAGTCATTTCCATGACTCACCAGGTAAAGAAAAGGGCGCCACCTAGAGAGAGAGACATAGATTTTATTGACAAATTCTTAGTTTTTTTTTTTTTTGCAGAAACAATTAGAATTGACCAAAGCAACAGTCCTCTCTGTTTAAATGGGAAAAAGCATTTTCTGAAGTGAGATTTTAAACAGACATCATGGATTTATGAAAAATTTATTCTGTTTGTGAAAATAAAAAAAAAAGTCTTTTGTTTCTGGTATTTGAATAACTATATGTTGGTGATACCCCAGTGCAGATGGTAAAGCAGCTGTTAAAGCATGAGCTCACAAATACAGAAATGCATAAACACTTAAAACACGAATGCATTAAAATGTGCATTCTAATTTTATTCATGATGCTGTTATTTAATTAAGTAAAATTTCCAAATCCTGACAGTACTAAATGGGTGCTAATCTTTTCAAGCCATATGAATTTCAGAGAAACCTGCCCATTTACTTCAGCCTCTTAGACACCGCCAGCTGGCCCTCTTCTGACTATTTTCTACAACTGCAGCAAAACAAAAGTAGAAACCTTCAGCACAGTCATAGAGATTTAAACAGAATAATGTCACTTCTTTTAGAAAAGATTGAAATATAATAAATATTTTAGACATAATATTTTACAGTCTTTTAGAATTACATAGATTCACTCTTAACTAAAACACAATGTTGCATAACATTAGGCCTTGCTGGAGGCTTTTGACACATAAATTGTCCTTACTGAATGATGTTTTGATTGATACATAATTTTAGATGGTTTAAAATCTATTAAGTCCTGGAACCTGAACATATAAATTGTATTGTATTTAATTTGACAAACAAAGCATTTGTTGACATGGCTGTAATTAGGGTTATTTACACTTCTTAGGTCTGTTATCTTATCTAACAGTCAAAGCAGAATTAGTGTTGGTTTTATGTGCGTTAACCACACTTTCAAACAATGAGTATAAAAGTATAAAACTGTATGGAATGAGTAATTATTGCTTGAAATCTCAGATGTTATTTCATTTCTATGTGAATTCTAATATAATTTGCTGTCAATAACTACAAGAAGTTTGATTTCAGATACTTTTCCTTTTTCAACAGGACTTTTTTGAGTTTATTTTTTAAGTTAGTAAAACAGTTAACAATTATCAATATCAATTATCATTAATATTGATAAGTTGTGTTTTGCTTTAACTGATTTCACACTGTTTGGTGTTTCACTATGTATGTTGGCATGAAAACACAATTACACTGGTCAAAACCTGAGAAAATTAAATGGATTTTGTGAAATATCTAATTCTGTAATGTGTGAAGCACTCCTAAGTTTGAATAGAATATGTGCATTAGGATCAAAGATGTGGAATTTAGTGTTTAACTGGATCAGGACAGGGTACTTACTTTTGTGGTCAGTTACTTGTTGTTTGGGATCAGCTGACCAGTGAGGTCTCCTGGATCAGTGCTTCTGTTTTATGCTCTGTCTTCTCAACCTCGCAGTCGGTCATGGCAGATGGCCCTTCAAACTGAAGGGTTCTGCTGGGCGTTTCTTCCAGTTAAAGGGGAGCTTTCCTTTCCATGGTCACTACATGCATGCCCAGGAGGAGCTGCAAGTCACTGACTCAGTGCAATCTCCTGTGTTTTCTGAGGAACATTTTTACCAAACTGAAAAATAAACTGAATTTGACTGCATTGTTTGATAACTAGGATCAATTGGAATGTATGTAATTACCTTGGAATCTGTCTGTATGATTTGACTGAATTGAACGGTCGTAAAGTGCTTTAAGATGTGAATTGGCGCTATATAAATAAACTGAATTGAATTCAATTGAATCCCTATACCAGTGAAAAGCAAAACAGACATACATTAGTGTTATTGTGGTACTAGACTTTAATAACTATTTGGTGACAAATCAGTTTCCAACACCTGCCAAAATGAAGAAAATAGAGCTTTATTATTAATTTAGCACTTCAGAAAACCAGAAATCAGTTTATTTTTTATTATTTTTCCAAACAAAGTTACTGTTTATAAATATGATGGCTACAGAAGTATTACATCTGATGATATAGTTTTCTTCCTACGACAGTGCTGCTCCCCTTTACTACCTCTAGAGAGTGCTGTTGCTTCTCTATAAAAAAAGGAATAGAACAGAAACAAAATTTATTGTCTGTCATTGGGGAAATTCCGGTGTACCAGAGGCAAAGTGAAAGGCAAACGGAAGCAGATACACACAAAAGTAAAAAATATTTATTTAATATTTATTATACTTATAAATAAGAATAAGAGACTGTACAGAAAGTGCAAATTTACAGCTCAAGAAGAAAACACTGTGCAGCTATTAAAAATGCCATGCCCAGATTTAAAGAAATGTGCAACTGAGTAGGATATTTTTTTAAATGTACAAAATGTGCATCTTTATTTGTGCATAAAAACAACAACAGACTATTTACAAGAAATGAAAAAACTGCTAATATCACTGGGGGTGTAAACACTTATTGAGTCTGTTGAGAGCAGTAATGTTTTAAAGTCTAACAGCTGTTGGAAGGAAGGATCCTAGATAACAACTCTTTTGTGCACCTAGGATGCAGCAGTCTCTCATTGAAGGAGCTCATCAGTTCTGCAACAGCATCATAGAACAGAATAGAATAGGATAGAAAGATCCTTTGTTGTCCCTCAGTGGGGGAATCCAAGTGTACCCGCAGCAAAGTTAGAGTCACAAGAAAATCAGGCATGAAGAGACTCCTCAAATGCAACAGAATTATGTGAAGTTATGTTGGGTGGTTAATACATGCACTGATGCACAGCATTGCTTATTTCAGAGTTTTGCAAGTGTGCTTTTGTAGGATTAGCAGTTTTCTTTCAAACTATGCTCCAAGAAGGAAAATAAAATATAGGTTGGGCATATTTCTTTCTTTGAGGGAAAAGCAGGCACAAAGAGGAGGGAAAAAATTGTCCTTTGAAGTTCAACACAGCACCTTTCCTTTCTGAGATGGCATAAAGAGCAGCCTGGTGGCTGAATTTTAATGTAAATGTGGCTCTGATTTATTCATAACTCCTTTGCCTGGACCGACCTGGATAGATGTCGGTGTACACAGCTTCTCCTAACACACACATACATAAGCAATCAGCATTCATATCTCTGTGCATATTTTTGTATGCTGTCAGTGAGATGGACAATCTTAAAAACCATAAAAGATGCTTAAATGTTCATATGGCTGCAGCATCAGGTGATGAAGACAGAAAGGCTAGAATCCTGTGGAAGATTCTGTGTTTTTCTGCAACATGTTTGAAACCAAACGGTAAAAAGGGAAAAAGTGAAAGCAGTGTGTAAACAATTAAATATTTAAGAAGATTTTATCCAGTTTATAGCATTTATATTTATTTTTGAATTCTTGGGCACCCCTGAAAGTACATATGCCATATTAACTACACAGATAACTACTCCATAGTTGATAATTTTATACTGTTAATAAATTGTTACATATAGCGCCACCAACTGACTGCAGTTAATTTTCTCAGAGATGCTCTGCTGCCCCCTAGTGGAAATAATACAAGCAGAGACGTGATGTCTGGGACGTAGAGATGCTGTTTAGCTATCCATGGTGCTGATTTAAACGGCTCCAATGCTTCTGGATTCAGGAATCCTTGTGGGAATTTTTCTTTTTATTTATGACTAAATCTGTGTCATAATTTATCTTAAGTCTAGCTTCACAGAAAGACTGCACTTTTTGATTTTTTCTTTTAAAAAAGCATGAAATTATAAAAAATATAAACATGTGAAATACAATAAAGGTAACGTGATTTGTTTAAGCTTTAAATACTCCTTAGAAAGTAAAGATTATTACCAAAATATTATAATTATTCAGTTTTTTCTATAATTTATGAAACAGGAGGGGAATAAATTAAGCATGTTTAAGCTGTTTTCTGGCTGTGTTCAGATTGATCCCGGTCTGCTTTCTATTTCTGGACATGCATCCAGAAATTTGACAAATCAAATTTTTTTCCTTAAACATTGCTTGTCAAAAATATGCTCTACTTATCTGCATTTGCACTAAAATGCATGTTTAAAAAAACTAAATATTTCAGTTACTATACTTTTATTGCTGAATTGACTCCTGTTACTGGCCCACATGCTTTGAAAAAATTATATATATATATAAAATACAGGAAATGTCAGCCATGATATTTAATCTTACAGCTGGAAACCTGCACCTGAAAGATAAAAGCAGACATGTGAGGCCGTGCTGCAGCTAATCAGCCCATCAATCCAGCTCACCTCTTGCATTTTTAAACCGTTTAGTCAGACAGCCGTTCCTGAGCTGAATACAGACAGGTGGGAATGTGTTGGGGGGAGAGATAATGAGCATGGCAGGTTTCAGTATTTGCACCAAACCTTTGTGCACATGAGGCAGAGGTTATATGTTGGTCCATTATGGTTAATGCATTTTATGTAAGATATCTTGTAATCTCTTTGTGGTTGTTTGTGCTCACATCAACCTGAGGCTCATTGGGGTTATTTTGATCCCATTTGGTTGTTTTACATTTAGTTTTTTGTATTCTAAATGATAAAAAAAAAACTAACAAAACAAAACAATCAGTCATTAAGAATGTCACCAAAAAGTTAATTTATTTCAATATTTTAATTTAAAAGTGAAGCTCATTTAGATGTATTACACACAGAGTGGCAGCTTTCAGTTTATATTTGTTAATTTTGATGATTCTAGCTTGCAGCTAATAAAAACCCAAAATTCAGTTTCTCAGAAAAATAGAATGAAACCAATAAAAGGGATTTTAAGACAGAAAGTTATATTACAGCATACTCAATCATAGGGTAGACCTCTAACTTCACGGTAATCCAGCAGACACTGACACCCTCCACAAGAAGCATAAGTCTTGGAAACCCAAGCTGTCCGGACTCTTGCATCCAAGCATATTAATGGAAAATTTAACGGAAGGAAAAAATGTGGTGAGAAAGCTGCACTAGCAGCAGGGATAGCTGCAGCCTTGAAAGAATTATAAAGCAAAACCTATTCAAGAATTTCTGGGAGATTCACAAAGTGTGGACAGCAGCTGGAGTCAAAGCTTTAAGAGCCACCACATCCAGTCCATGGGCTACAGCTGTTGCATTGCACTCTTGCACTAGAGACAATGTCAGAAGCATCTTAATCGGTCTATTGCTTAGGAAAAATGCATTGATTTGAAAATTAAGATCCACGACCGGAAACAGGTCCCAGAGTGTGGTGGAGGAGTGGGGAGGAACTGAATCCAAGCTGCTTGAGGAACAGTGGGAGGTTTCAACAGTCAGTGATAATTTAGGGAGCTATGTCATCTGCTGGTGCCGTGTTTTCTCAAGTGCACCTATCAGGAAATTTAAGAGCATTTCATGCTTCCCTCTGCCTCAAGCTTTATGGAGATGCAGATTTTATTTAGCGAAACGACTTGGCACCTGCCCAGACTGCCTAAAGTACCAATACCTGCTTTAATGATAATGGTATCACTGTGCTTGTTTGGCCAGAAAAGTGGCCTGACCTGAACCCCACAGAGAATCTTTAGGGTATTATAAGAAGAAGAGACACCATGCCCAACAATGCAGATGACCTGAAGGCTGCTATCAAAGCAACCTGAGCATCATCACCAAAACCCTTTTTTTATTGATCATATGTTCTATTTGAATTTTCTGACAAACTGAGTTTTAAGTTTTCACTAACTATAAACTATAATAATATCAATATTATACATGAGGTTCACTTTATATAAGCAATGAGCCTTGTCAATCAACAAGATTTGTTAAGTTTTAACTGGCTGCATGAAATGTTCTCCTGAGCCAAATGCGTCTCTGAGGTTTCTATTTAGATGGCTAATGTCTCCTGCACCTGCTCCACCTTCTCCTCCTCCCTCCGGTCACATCCTGCCACCTGACAAACAACACCTGACTGGACCTCCAGAAGGACGACCGGGTTGTTGTTCAGAGCGCGTTGGCTCGGCGGTTTCAGCAGCTGTGTAGCCTCAGACAGCGCTCACGGATTTAAACGTCAAACTGCCAGAACCGCTGTTAGGGAGACATCCGGACATTCCTTTCAAAATAAAACAATTAAAAAAGACGTTTTTTTTTACCTAAAAAAAATCATTGGAATGGAATAACACACTATGAATCTAAAAATATAAAGTTTTGCGTTTTTCTTTAGGTAACTTTAGATAATAAGGTAATTTTATTGTCTGTTCTTGTTTTCTGATATATATTTTTGTCCCAGTTGAATTAGTTTTCTTTTTATTTTAAGAGTTTTCTAAATCCATTTCTGGTTTCAATGTCAATTGGGTGTTGATTAGTCTGTGTCCAATGTGAAACAATCTGTAAAACTGAACCAGAACTGGAACCTGAAACATGACAATGACAAAACATACCAGTAAATCCATCAAGGACTGGGTGATATTTTAGACATGGAAAGTCCGGGGCTGAATCAGGGCCTAGATCTTGATCTCATTGAGATGTTGTGGGATGACGTGAAACAGACTGAACAGGTAACACTTTCCTAAGGTCAATGTCAGACCCTGGTAGACGGCTACAAGAAGCATCTAAATGAAGTTATTTTAACCGAATACTAACTGCTAGAGGGAAGAGTGTACTAACTTTTTCCATAGCTTTTCTTGTTTGATTTGTAAAACACAGTGTTTAAGTGCAAATAAATAACTTTCCTATTTAAAGATACATAAAAAGAAGATTAGACTTTGTCTAATTTGTGAACATTTTTTAAAACAAAGTTTGATGAGTTTAAACAAAGTTGAGTATTTAAAAATGTTCCACTTTTGTATTGCATTGTAAATTTGAACAAAACTCACCCCTACCCCTACCATGTATGGGCAGTACTTTGCTATAAGTTGAGGTATTAAAGGTGTCAGAAAATGCATCAAATAATTTTTTTTATCTTTGAAAACACATCAATTCCTTTACGGTTGCAGGACGGGGGTTCAGTGCCTTTCTCCAGCGCTTACTGGGCGGAAGGTTGGGTTTAACCTTGACAGATTCCCATTCTATCGGAGATTTCCACAGAACAAATAACCATACATACACACACTCATACCTACAGATAATTTAAGAGAGACTGATTGACCGAACATGAACTCTGGGATATTTTTAGAATCTTTTCACCAGGGTATTTTTCTGGAGTAGGGTGGTAGAGCTTCGTCCTGTAACAGGTGGGTTGCCGGTTCGAACCCCCGCTCTGTCTGTCTCAGTTGTTGTGTCCTTGGGCAAGACACTTCACCCTCCTTGCGTGCTGATGGCCTCAGAGGGCTCGGGCTCAGGGCAGCTGTGGCTACAGTGTAGCCTACCACTGTCTGTGTGTATGAATGGATGAATGACTGATTGTAGTGTAAAGTGCTTTGGGGTGTCTGGGGACTCGATAAAGCGCTATACAAGTGCAGGCCATTTAGTTTTTCTCACCCCTGCCTTTCCTCTGCTGGAACAAGGACCAAATCAGACAAAGGTTGAAATCTATCCTTCAAAAGGGACTGGTAGAGATTTAAGACTTTTTAAATGGACCCTGAACTAAAGGTGAAGCTTTGTGGTGGGAGGGTTCTAGACATTTTAAACTGCTGCTGATCCCCAGCATTTTAACTATAAATTACCCACCAGGAGTTCTGGATTATCGTTTGCAAATACAACATTCAAACTCAGGAACCCATGGTTAATATCAGTGTTTTACAGTTTGGATTCAAATACATTGCTGAACTTCAACAACCTTAGTGAAGATATTTTATTTAAGGAAGTGTAGACTTTTGCTTTCAGCTTCTCCATGTGGATGGAGAGAGAGTTACGCTTTGGTCAAAGCATTTTTAAGAGATTTTGACCGGTATTTTGCAGAGTTTATGTCCTGAGATACAGATTAAAGCGATCACAAATGCCCAGGATCATTTATTATTCCTAAAATTAATGTTTGAATGGGGCTGACAGGCTGCAGCAGCTGCTGCTGTGTGTTTGTGGCTACACGTCTTGTAGGTTTGAATTATTAAAGATCATTGGAGTATTTCAAACTTTAGAGTTAAACCGGTTTAAATTTAGTTTTAGAGTTTAACCACGATGATACTGTCATAAATTATGTCTTCAGATAGAGTTCTCATTTTCCCCTCCTGCACATTTTCATACAGCTTTGAGTGGTAGTGTGTGGCTTTTGAACCGACACTGCTATGAAACAATTTGAGATGAATGCTGTATGGATCTAATTTCACCATTTTATTGGCTTTCTGAACTCTGCCGTTGCTGTGGGTGGAGATCAGTGCCTCCAGACTGCAGCCGCACTCCTGCAGAAGGAGGAGCCACTCCTGTCAGGGTTGTAATCTATATAAATGGCAACATAGTTGAAACACTAGTTTAATTTGCCAGTATTTTTTAAAATCATTTTAACCATAAAGAGAAAATAAATACATAAGTCACATTTCTGCTAATCTGACACTAATGTCAGGAACTGTAATATTTCTTTTTTTTTGTAGTTAAATAAAAATATGTTTCTTAAAAAAAGTTCAAACAAATTGAGGCAAAGGAAGAGAGAAGATGAATTACGTTTTATTTTGAAACGCAAAGCTCTCTGTTTCCGGTGAGTCTCTGTTCTCACGCAGCTGGAACGGCTCGCGGTTCCCAGCTCGCGCGCCTCTCTCCTCAGCCAGCGGGATACAAACAAAGCTTCAGACAGAAGAGGACACCGCAGTTTTCCGAGGCTTTTTACTCGTTTTATTTCTTTGCAGCCTTCTCGCCTGTTGACCATGGGAACACGGACACATGCTCCGGGAGAAGCCGCTCAGTGACTGCTGTTGACTGACAGACAGACCGGGGAGACGTGACGGACAGGTACCCCGCTGCACGCCTCCAACTTATGGCCTGAAGGATAGGTAGCGGAGAAGATGCTGTGACCTCAGTTGTTTATTCTTGACTTCACCGTGTTGGAGCTGAAGTATAATGGGGCTGTTCTAGCCGGTAAAGCGGAGACTTTGGGGGGGTGGGGCGGGAGGGGTTGGAGGGGTCTGTGTCTGAATTTTGTCGGCGCTCCGTCCCCTCCGGTGGACACTGAACAGACCGGAGACGCGGACGGAGACGGCGTCGCCTTCCTGTCGTCTGTTTCGGCGGAGACATGGCAGCGGCCATCGCCAGCGGTTTGATCCGCCAAAAGCGGCAGGCCAGGGAGCAACACGCCCACCGACCGACCGCTCACCGGCGGCGGAAAAGCCCCGGTAAAAAGCAGGGGCTGTGCAACGGCAACCTGGTGGACATCTTCTCCAAAGTCCGGATATTCGGGCTGAAGAAGAGGAGGCTAAGGAGGCAAGGTGTGAGAATGCACGCACACGCACAAATCTAGTTTCCATTCACGCCCAAATGGCTTGTGCACAAACACGCACCGACGCACACAGTCATGTCTTGTAGTGGCCTATGGTTCACTAGTTTGCAGGTACATCCATTATTGAAGCCACAGATTAGTCTGTCTGGTCTCACCCCCTTGAGTGTCTGTGTGCCTCACCTTCAAATTCCAGCTCATAATTTAAAGATTCAGCCTCAGCAAATTCACCATTCCCAATCTCTTTCTCCTTGTAATAACTCGCCCTCCATTGAATTCAGTTTTCCATCTTGTAATGAAAACCAAAAAGCAAAAGTCTAAATGTTGCACCTTTTTAAAACCCAGCTCCCCGCTAAGGTCCCAGTGCAGTTTTTGATATGGGTTGTATGGCTCACTGCTTAGGTGGCATCTCATAGGGGGCGACACGAACACTTGTTGCACTCAGAGCTAGTTTTCCTTCTGGGTTTATTTACAGGTCTGCCGATAGTAAGCTCCCTCCCTCCCTGTGTTGTGCACAACGCTTTGAGGAAATATGGCTGGAATAGCTATAATAGCTAGGTTTTTGATTAGCAGCTTCTGATTCCATTACATTTACAAGCTATTTCGCTGTTTTAACCGGCTTCACACTGCATTTGATCAAAATCCAAAGTATATCAACTGATCATTAGAGATTTCCTAAAACACATAAAGAATAATCAAACCATTATTTTCTTCTATTTCTTGGTGGGTGCAGAAGGAGGGGCTCGCCCAGGGCGCCATTCGCGTCCAGAACCACTGCTGCTCTTTGTGAAATCATAGGATGGATCCAACCTGCGACAGGAATGTGGAATGATTGCATGTACTGCAGGAGTGAATGCAGCTTAATGAGAATGTTGTGATTGTGTGCTATGGGAAGCGGCTCGGAGATGAGTGCCGTTCTAATCAATTGATTGTGTTGGAAACCAGCAGGTGATGGTGTACGGTAGGGGAGGGGAACGGGGAGATGCCAGGAGTCATGTTTATAGGGGTTGGTTCTTACTGGTTTGGTCTGGTGAGTGAAGGGGATTTGTGTCCCCTTCCCTTCTGCTTTTACACTTTCACATTTTTCCAACCTACCTGCTCAATTTTTCTTTTTCCCTGCCTTACAGCCGCCTTGCTTTTCCATCCTTTCCCTCATCTTCCTCTGTCTTCTGGCCTCCTCCCAGCTTCATGTCCTATTTCTCTCTAATTTCCTTCCCTCTTCTCCTCATGCCCCCTTTCTTTTTCTCCTCCTCTTGCTCTGTTTTAATCCTCTTCCCACCTGAGGTCTTTTTGTCCCTCCATCTTTTCCTCCCCTTGCAATCCCCCCACCTCCAACCTCAGATCTTTTCACCCCACCTTTCCAGCTTCATATGACTTTTTTTGCCTGTCTTCCTGCTCTTCTGCTTTAAGCTCTCCATTGCTCCTGTTCTCAGCTACAAGAGCTGCATTTGAAAGCTTGGTAATGTCCACAATCTCAGTGCCGTGTGTGCATAAGGAAAAGGAAAAATTGGCCAAAATCCTGAACTGTCTTCCAAAGGTTTAGGAAATAAAAGATACAGTAATACCGATTTGGTCAGTTTTGTTAATTCTCTCCTTCAGTTTTTATTTTTTGTTAGTATTAATCGGATGTAAGACATATCACTGGTGTGAGGAGATTTTAACTGAAACAAGAGCTGCTAACGAACTTGATCTCTGGACAGTTTGATATTGACATTAGAGGACATCGAGGCTGAGTGAAAACATAATCAAAGCCTCAAAAATAGGGTTTCAATCAAAAATCTAAATTGCCGCTTTAAGACATTCTTTTTGGCTGAGTCACAGCATCGGGAGGTGAGATCTTTCTCCTGGCTATATATCCACGTCGATTTAGGGAAAAGGTTTCCTGATAGGAAAGTATGTTTCACATTTAGTTTCATTGAGTGAAAGACGTGACACAGGAGAAATGATGCTCTGGGAAGAGAAAGGAGACGGTGAATGACCTTTCTAGCAGCTTCCCCAGACTGTCCTCTTTTCTCCACTGGGCAGGGTCTTCCGCTTTCTGCTTTCATTAATTTCAATTCCAAATCAAATTTGAGCGCTTCCCTCAGCTGGATCGGTGCTCATTTGCTGCTTTTAAATTATAGACCAATTTGCCAAAGAGAAAAACAAGAGATTCTGTCTGTTTGGATGTGGCAAATAATTGTCCATTTCCGTTATCAATTAAACGCGTTTAATAATGTGAAAGTGATTGCTTCCGACAGCCTGAGGTGACGAACCGCCTCGTTATTTGCTTTGTAAAATAGCTACAGGTTTATTATTACTTGCAAACACAAATGCTTTTATAGATTGTGTGTTGGGCAACAAAAATAGAAAGCTATGTCAGTCTCCCCCTTGAAATATTTTCCACATTTTGTCACCACATTATTATATAGGGATTTTATGTGATTAAACAACAGTAAAGTGCGTAATTGTGAAGTGGGAAGAAAATAATACTTAATTTTCACTGTATTTTGTCTTTCTATTCAACCCCCCCTGAGTCACTACATTTTGCTGCAGTTATAGCTGCAAGTCTTTTAGGAAGACTTGCAGCTTTTAGGTCTGGACTTTGACTGGGCCATTCTAACACATGGATATGGTCTAATACTAACCATTCTCCTGTAGATCTGCCTGCAGTTTTAGGGCCCTTGTCCTGCTCAGTTTAACCTCTGCCCCCAATCTGATGCCTTTTGCAGCTTTTTTCCATCAACTTTAACCCGTTTTCTGGTCCCTGTTGGGGTGAAATAAACGACATCACCACAGCATAATACTGCCAACACCGTGTTGCATGTAGGCCAATAAAACTAGTCCAGAGCTCCTTTTTGCACGTTTGTGTCGCCTATATAGCTTCAAGCAAACCACAAGCAGACCTTCTTCTGGCCTTTTTTTAAGAATGCTTGCAGTAAATTGTAGTGGGTTTTATTCATGGTGTCAGAGGAAAGGGGGCAGAAAATAAATGCATGCAAAAAATATATATTTTAATTACCATTTAATTTTTCCATTTACATACAAGACATACAAGTTTGTGGCAGTCTCGTGGAAAAAGGTGAAAAGGTCTAAGGTATTTTGATGCTCTTGCCAGGTGTTTTGTGGGTAATTTAAAAATAGATTTTGCTGCAATAGGTCCAGTCCATTTCTGTGGTTGTTAACAAGGAGCCTTGAGGTTAGCAGTTGGCTTGCTTCTGTGCTCTTGATTTGCAGCTTTTTCCTCATAGCCGCAGCTGCGATTATAAAATCTGTGAAGGCGGAATTGAAAATGCGCTTAAAGGAGAATTTGTCTCAGAGATGCAGAGTTTGGAAATGTCAGCGCATTGAAATTAAGGTGAAAATTTGCAAAAACACACACACACACACAAATGGCATCATAAGCATCCGATGGAAATGAAATTGTTATTTGAACCAGCAAATCATCCAGGGTGTTCAAGCCTGACCTGGCATTTAGTCAGGACATGTAAAGAGGGCCCCGTGTCTCTCAGATGACCCCTGATCACCTGAGCATTTCTCTGGAAGAACATGAGTCAAAGGCTAAGTTAAAAGGCAGCTCTGCAACTCTGGTTTCATGACGCAACTTGGACTTGACCCGAGGTGGAAAAAGGGAGTCGAATGGAGAGCCATAGCCAGATTGTTTCATGTTAAAGACATTGCTGGTGATTAATAAGCTCTGTGGTTTCCTCTGCATGCCCATGGCTGGCTCCCTGGACTAGGCTTTCCTTGTGGATGATGCACTTGTTCAATAAATGACACCAGTGTTTTTTCTATAACGTATTTTCCTGTCTCAGAATCTAGAATAATGTACAAAAGTATAAAGATTCCTTGCAGACTTGCAAGGAATTAGATCATTATCCTTTCATGGCATTAATTCAGGTTCATCATTCTAGATTCCCATAAATTTGCCGTTTACATCTCAGCATGCGTCTGTAATCACTTATCGACCTGAGGTAAATGAGGATAAAATGGGTGCATTCTTCACTTGGGTGCCTTTTGTTTGGCAAGATGCCGTGTGTGTGCGATCTTCAATGCCTGCCGCTCTGTACGCTGCTTAGCTCCGCGTGTAGACGAATTAACAGACAATGCAATATGTCAAATCTGCGTGGCAGCCTTGATTGGCTGACTGATTCAATCAGATCGCATCGTCTCCAAAAGACGGGCAATGTGAGAACAAATGTGTGTGTGTGTCAGTGTATTCGTGAGTGTGTGGATGGGGGAATACCCTTTCTCTGGAACAGTCTGGGATCACGAGACTGTTCCCATGGCAACACGAGAATGGGAATTTCCCTAGTAACAAAAAAAAAAACAGGTATGGAGATACTGGGAAGAGTGGGAATCTCACCTTGGTTGCTGAGCAAGAGTGGATCAGAGTCTGAATAAACGGACCAGCAGGTGGACGGTTTGGCAGAAAGAGAAGTGAATGATGAGCTGATGAAGCAGCATGTACATGTGCAAAGACCCACAATAACGCTACTTTAGATTATTAACTCGTATGCAACAGTTCATGCAAAATAAGGATGGCAAATACATATGATGGCTCTCCAGTGTTACACCACACAGTTACGATGCCAGGCTCGTATGGTGCAGACTTATAATATCACATTTAACCTGTAAAACACAACAAAAAAAGGTATTTATAAACTGCCATAACCTGATTGTGTAAATGTAACTAAGATGTTAAAGCACCTTTTGATTCAATTTTAACTGTGCCAGTTGCTGGTATCAAGGTATATTGAGTTTTAAGAAAAACAACAAAAAATGTCCTTTCCTACAGTTTTAAGTCCTTTTAGTGTGTCCTATCGATCAGTTTTCTCAGGTTGTATGCAATATAGAGGAAAGCATTGCTGCCCCTCTCCCACCTGTTGCTGCACATTGCTATTAAGATGGGTGAAGGATGTTTCCTACACATTGTCTTTGCTTGAATAGGAAGGCAGGTTGTGTAGTTTGAAAAATATTTCTAAAATTATAAATAATCACTATTATTTTAACAGCAGTTGGAATTAGTGTGGCTTTACCATTTTAAATTAAAGTAATCAGGTCTTGTTATTTGTTTTGGTGCTAAATTTGTGTCTAAATACAGTGAAACTGATGTATTTTTACTTTTACAACACATATCCATGTCTATTTTCCAAATAAATTAATGAACACAATGAATAAATGTGAAAGGAAATTGCATTGAAGACTTTAATTTAATATTCCATTGGAGATATATTTTTTGGCTCTTATAGTACACGTTCAGGGGATGATATTGGAAATGGCCCCAATCTGATTATGTCCTGAGAATAAAGAACAGAGAATCTACCCTAGTATTAATGTCTTATTTATTTTTTTTATGAAGAAGCGGGAGGTCTGCAAAGAACAGACGAGCTGTGAAAACTGTGGCCCTGGTTGTCATCTGCTGGGCAGCACAGCTGCGTCAAGTCAAATATATCTCTGCAAGTGTTATTGAGACCTCCCAGGTAGCTTCATTAGCCTTGAAATAAGGAGATAAAAAGTGACCACTGGAAAATGGAGAAGGGGTGTAATCAAAACACAATTAGTTGTGTGTTGGGGTTTTAACGCCTTTCATCACTGTCCTGCTGTAATCAGGAGTGCGTAAGGTCAATAAGCTTTTAAAGGACGCTTTTGCCTAAGTTGATGCGTTCTTATTTAATGCGAGGAGTGTGTTCAACATTTGTGTTGTGCACATTTCGCGCACTATAGTGAACTCATTCATAGCCTTACAAATGAAACGTGGAATGGCCTTGAACGTTTTCACATTTTGTCTCCTTACAGCCACAGACCTGAGGGTATTTAGTGAGTTTTGTGATAGACCAAAAGTAAATGGTGTTTAATTGTGAAGTGGAAGTAAAAATGGATATGGTTTTCAAAATTATTTCAAAAACAGAGTCGACTTGTGTCCAGTTTAATCCAAGTATAAATATAGCGACTCTGTGAAGCCCTCAGAGGTTTGTTAGAGAACTTTAGAGAACAAACAGCATCATGAAGACCCAGGAACACAGCAGACAGGTTAGGTTATGAAACAACACCCCAAGCTTTGAACATCTCCCAGAGCAAACCCACCAAGACATGGCTTTCCATGTCTTGGTAGGCTCAGCAAGGAGAACATTAATCAGAAAGCCGCCGAGAGGCCCATGGTTACTCTGGAGGAGCTACAGAGATGCACTGGGAGAATCTGACAGCTGCTTAATTTTACAAATGTTGTCTTTTATGGAAGAGTGACTAGAAGAAAGCCATAAGAAGTACCTCAGGTGGCTTTCTCACAAGCCCTGAATGGGCTATGTATGGGATCAGGTGCTCTAGTCTGATGAGACCAAAATTTAACTTTTTGTCCAACATGCAAATGACGATGTGGTGGAAAACCTGAACAGACAGTCCCCATTGGTGACACAAGTGAGGGATGCTTTCCTTGACTAGTGAGAAGGAAGCTGGTTAGAGTTGATGGGCCCAACGTTTGAGACTGAGGCAGAGCGTCGCCTCCCAGCAGGAGCGCAACCTCAAACATACAGCCAGAGTAACAATGACATTGGTTTAAATTAATGTGTAACCGTGGGTTAGAATGGGCCAGTCAAAGTCCAGACACATCACAATTTAGAATCTGTGGCAAGATTCCCGGTTCTCACCGGGTACTCCGGCTTCCTCCCACAGTCCAAAGGCATGCCTGTTAGGTTAATTGGTCACTCTAAATTGCCCTTAGGTGTATAAATGAGTGTGTGCTTGGTTGTTTGTGTGTTGCCCTGCGATGGACTGGCGACCTGTCCAGGGTGGACCCCGCCTCTTGCCCATAGACTGCTGGAGATAGGCACCAGCTCCCCCGCGACCCACTGTGGAGTAAGCGGTAGAAAATGACTGACAAATAAAGATTGACTGACTGTTGACAGATGATGTCTGTCTAATCTGACCAAGCTTCGGTTACTTTGTCAGAATGGGCAGAAATGTCTTTAGATATTTTAGTGTTTATTGACTCGGGGGGCTGAGTACAAATGCCACACTTTTTAGATTTTATTTGTTATAAATGTTGAAAGCCATGTGCCATTTTCCTTCAGCTTCACAGCTATACGTTACTTGGTTTTGGTATATTCCACTGGTGTCTCAGTCATCTCCTGCATAAGTTATTTCACAACAATTTTAGGTTTAACTTTGAACCCAGAAGGATTTTTATTTGCTTTCCAGCTTATGGAGAAAAACAGACTGACTGATTGTTGCCTCCTCATGTATTTTGTTTAATATTCAACAGAAGGAGGCCACTGCGCTATGGGCTTACAGATGTGGGTTTTAGTGAAGACGTCAAAACAACTTCAAGAAAGCCTTCATTTTTTTTTTCTCTAAATAAAACTGCAGCCTTGAATATTTCTCTTGGCTGAGTCACAACAACAAGCCTGAAACATGTTCCGTTATTACATTAGGCCACCAAAATGCACCCGCTTCTATAAATCTTTATTACACAGCACCAGGCTCCTAACAGAACCGGGCGGTGAGCTGTATGTGGCTCCTGCTTAAGTTATGAAACAAAAATACTTTGTGATACCTCCTAATAAAGCTATTTAATGGTGCATTATGTAAAATGACAGGAGACTGAGTCCAGATCTGGTATGTATGTAAATAATACAATAAATAATATGTTTTCGATAAATATTTTCAATAAGAGAGGTGGGTAAGATCAGTTGTGGAGAGCAGTTTTACTCAGTTACATTCATTTGCTAAAGCAATTTTATTTCTTCAGCCAAAAGACCTTAAAAAAACTAACCCATTCATTCATCACCTCTAGATTAAACTATTGCATTTCCCTCTATACGGGCATTTAACAATCATTAGTTGCCGTTTGTCCAAAATGCTGCAGCACATCTGATATCAGTTTTAGCACTGGCTGCTTATTCATCTTCGAGTTTGAAAATTTCTTTTATTTACCTTAAAAGTTTCAAATTGTTTGACACCAATTTATTTAACTAAATTGCTCTGGCCATAAAATCCCAGAAAAGATCCTCATTACATGTCTCTTCATGATTTTACTTTATTTTATTTTACTTTTCTTATCTTTGCTGCTTTTAAAGCACTTTGGTCAACTGTTTTGTTTTTAAATTGATATATTTTAATGTATGTATTTATATTGCATAGAAATACTATTGACATGTCTATTTAGGACTTTATTCTCTATCACATCTATATAAATGTTGTGTCCTTCTTTGTATCCTTCCTTCCTAATTTTCTGACACCCTTCCTTCTTGTGTTTTTCCTTCTGGCCTTTCTTCCTTGTGTCCCACCTTGCTTCCTGCCTTGTGGTGTTCTTTTCCTCTGACCTTGTTTCCTTCTTCTAGCTCTGCTTTTATCCTTTTTTAATCCCCCCTTCCCTTGTTTTTCCCCTTAGTTTTTTGTTTTGTCCCTCCTTCCTTCCTTCCATCCTAAATTTTGTCCTTCCTTGTGTCCTTCTTTTCTGTCCTTCTTTCCTTCCTTCCTTTATCTTTTCTATCCTGCTTCCTTAAGCCCTTTCTTCAGTGTTTCCTTTTCATCCATTCCTTTTATTTCCATCATGTCCTTTCTTTTTTCCTTCCATCTGTGGGTGATCCATTCTTTTTTTTCTTGTATCCTTTATTTTTTATGTTTATGCATCCTTCTTTTCTCCCTCCATTGTGTCCTCTTTTGGTTTTGTCCACCCTGGTGTCCTCCCATCCTCCCTTTCTTCCTTCCACTCATTCTTCTTTCTCTTGTTTCCTTCTGTCCCTCCTTCGTTCATTTTCTTTCCTTTCCTCCACGGTCCTTGTGTCATTTCTTTAGTCCTTCTTCCTCTCCTTTTTCTTCTTTTTTTCCTTCCTTCCTTCCTTCCTTCTCAACTGTCATTAAGTGTCAAACGATAATATTTTAGATTTTAAAACAAATGAAAGACTGGGAACTCTGGCGCTGAGTCTGGAAATTTCAGGAATATTTCCATAAAGATTATGTAGGAACGCTGCTTTTAGAAGCTGTCTGGGACCATGCATAACAATGGATGGTGAGACAGATATGAAGGATTTATGCAGGCAGTGTGTTCATATTAATATTTCTGGCATAATTTATAACCATAAAGGGGTAGAAAGGGCCTTAGGCGTTATTGTCAGGAGATTTTTAATATATATTGAGTGGATGAATAAAATATCTTTCTGTGCCAGATCGCAATTCTTTTTATTGACTTCACTACGCATCATGCCAAGTAGTGCACTGGGATTTACAGTTGAAGAGCTGGTTTTGAGCATCACTGCTCCTCTCTCCTCCTGCTGCACAAGATGGACCCCTCAAAGATGGAAAACACCCCTCACACTCGGCTCTCGCTCCTCCTGGCAAACTGGGTCAGTCGGAACTCTTTTCTGTCTCTGTGCATCAGAGGGTGTACCTTCAATGATTCACCTTCTGTCTCGCACACACAAGGGGGATTCCCACACTCGTTAAAACTGCAGACTCACTGACGGGATTCATGGGGAGATCATGGGCGTGGTCACATGCATTTGGGTGAGCGGCCATATTAGGTGACCACTTTGAAGGCTTCAGTTCATTTATGTCTTTCCCGTTCTAAACAGCTGTTGTTTCCGGAAGATTCATTTTGTTTATTTCTTTTCATTTTTGTTGCAACATGCTTCATGCCAGACAGCAAAGGGTCAATGAGAGTTTTAGTAGCTGCAACACAAAATCTCTCAGATAACAGTAAATTAGACTAGAATCTAAAATCTACCTGCTGTCTTAGGCTGATTTTAAAAATCTAATTAAATGCTTTTTAAACCTGAGATTGCATTATCCCCTTACTGTCTATCATTATATATCTTGATTCCACTATTTTGGTATCCCCTAAAATGTGAAGGGCAATTCCTCATCCATCCTCATTCTGAGGGCATCTCAACAGATGCAGATATTTTGCTAAAGTGGATTTTTATCTCTGAGATACATTCAAGGTGCCCTTTACACGGATGCTCTGGCAGCAGGTGTTTGCTCGTTTTTTCACTCACAGTTTACGTCCCTGTGTGAGACATCGCTGTTTTCTTTTCCCTTTTCAGGGTTCCTATACAATCAGCTAAAGTCTGGAACATTGGTGAATTTTATTGAAATATTTTCCTTGTCTTGATACGGCTATGGAAAAAGGTTTTTACTCTTAAACTTGATTAATTGGTTAACTGGATTGTTTAAAACTAGATTATTGAATCCCAAAATTTAGTGGCTCAGAAAATTTCAATAAGAAAGGATATTTTAACAGAAACGTCAGGCTTCTGAATCGTATGTTCATTTCTACACATTCAATATTTGGTTTGGGCTCCTTTTGCATGACTTACTGCATCAGTGCGGCGTGGCATGGAGGTGATCAGCTTGTGGTTCTGCTGTGGTGTAATAGAAGCCCAGGTTGCTTTGATAGCTGCCTTCAGGTCATCTGGATTGTTGGGTTTGGTGTCACTTCACAATGCTCCATAGATCATCTATGGGGTTCAGGTCAAGCCAGTTTGCTGCCTAATCAAGCACAGTAACTCACTGGTCAATGAACCAGCTTTTGGTACCTTTGGCAGTGTGGGTCGGTAGCAAGTCATGGGGAAAAATGAAATCAGCTTCTCCATTAAGTTTGTCAGGAGAAGGAGGGATCTAAAATTTCCTGGTAGATGGCTGCGTTGACTGTGGACTTCAGAAAACACAGCACTCAGTCCATTACTTCTGAAACTCTCCCAAATTCTTGAATGGACTTTGCTTTACAAAGTTATTCCTTTGGTTGGTGCACCATTTCCTACCACACATTTTCCTTCCACTTAACTTTCTATGAATATGCGTGGGTACAGCACTCTGTAGACAACCATCCTCTTTAGAAATTACCTTTTGTGACTTCCCCTCCTTGTGGAGAGTGTCAATGGATGTTTTCTGGACATCTGTCCAGTCAGCAGCCAGATTTTTTTCACAGCATCAAATTTTTTTAGATATACCTGTACATGACTGGAAAAATAATGTTTTGTTCAAATTGTGATGATTTAGAAAAGATTGAACGACCTGAATTGTATTTGCTCATTACATTTTCTGATGTTGAAACATGTTGCGGCAACGATGTCCCGATTTAAGGTTTGAGAAGAATTTTACTTAAAACCTGGTTAGTTTTTCTTGATGCACTAAGATTTGTACTGTGACTGTAACGATTTTCTTATAGTAGAAAGTGTCCTATAGGTTTAGCAATTTTTTTTCCATAATGACTAATAATCATATATCCTATATGTTAACAACAAAGTATGGGGATTGTAAATGTAAAAACATCAGATACTGTGTGGGACCCCAGAATGCAGACAAGTAGGCAGCATGACGGTAGGTGAAAAACAATTTAATAAAAGACAAAAACTCACTCTCAGAAGAGGCAGGAACAAAACAGAAGCAGGCTGGCTAGACAGGCATTGCATGGTCCACAAAACAAGACATGAGATGAGAACAAGACATGATTTGAGAAAATGTTTCCGCGATGAACAACTGAACAGGAGTGAATATATGGAGAGTAAACCAGGTGGAGCTAGGAGACAGATTAGTTTGGAGCAGGTGAACCGGATAAAGATAACTAACAGACAGAACAGAACGTGGCTGGAGCAGAACAGAGACTCTTGAATACAAACAAAAACTAAAGCATGACCAGAACCAAAAACCAAACTTGACAAAACATGAACAAGACTAAAACATGACCAGAAAAATAATAAACAGAAGCATGATTCAAAAACTGAGAGAAATATAAGAAAAACCCAGAAACCAAAAACCAAACAACCCCAAATCTTAACAACCAGGGATTAAGGATTTCAGGTTGTCCTATTTTTCTGCGCTCTTATGATAAACGAAAACACAAGATAGCTGTAGATCAATATACTGTAAAATCACAAGGCCAGCAGGGTATATACAAAACTGCTGCGGGGCTGCACTTTAGTATCAAAGCTTCAGAAATAATTTATCAATGTTATTCAAGCAGAACAATGACCACGAAGGACGGATTAGTCCAAAAATCCTGTAATGGATTGGATGTGCTTGACTAGACTCTCCAAAGAAAATCCCTCAGGATGCAGGAGGTTACATATGGTCACATTGTGCTTCTTTAAAAAGGTGTTTTATCACAAAGGTGCCCTCCATGGTGCATCCAGGACCCTGGTTCACAGGATGACATTGGGCGTTAGTGACCAAGTTCTGCTAAAGTTAGTTCAAAGTCATCTACAATATGAAGACTGTGATTTAAAGCATATACTTATGTGTAATGTTTTCTCTTGTAGAACCACAGCTGAAGGGCATAGTGACCAGGTTGTTCTGCAGGCAAGGCTTCTATCTCCAGATGGGCCAGGATGGAAGTCTGGACGGGACCAAAGACGACAGCACCAATTCCTGTTAGTACACATCACACACAGACACATACATGGTCTCCACACAATAGAAGAAGAATCTTTATTGTCATTGAACAGGTGAAAACAACAAAATTGGGGCACAGTACTCTCCTCAGTGACATGCTTTTATAAAAAAAAGATAAAAAACACTATATACAAATTAAGAAACGACAGACAAGACTATCAACACGTATTGAGACGAATTGGGATATGAAAAAGGATGAATATGACCATTGCACATCTATACATGTGTCGGAAATTGTAAGAAAACTATTGCACTGTTAGGGTTATTTAAATGGAAAATTACACATCTGTGTATTGCACATGACCCGTAGCTGAAACAACACATGAGCTTTCACCTGTTTGTATTTAACTGGGCCATGGCCCTTCTGTAAAAACTGTCTCTCAGTCTGTTTGTCCATGTTTTTAGCCCACAGAAACATCTGCCAGAGGGCAGCAGCTGAAACACCCAGTGTCCTGGGTGGGTACTGTCACTCAAAATGCTGCCGGCCCTCTTGAGACAGTGGGTGGTGTAGAGGGAGGGAAGAGGGTGCCCCATGATCTTCTGGGCATTGTTAACAATGCTCTGTAGTCCTTTCTTGTGTGCCATGTTGCAGCCGGAGAACCACACAGAGATGCAGTATGTCAGCACACTCGCCATTGAGCAGCTCCCTCTTCAGGTTGATCCTCCTGAGGATCCTCAGAAAGTGGAGCCACTCTTGTGCCCTCTGTACAGCCACCGAGGTGTTGGACCTCCATTGGAGGTCTGCGTCCATGTGCACACCCAGGAACGTGAAGCTGGCCACACTCTCCATTTATGGAGATGGGCTGCAGACAAGGCTTCCTCCTCCTGAAGTCCACAATCATCTCCTTTGTCTTGGAGGTGTTGAGGACCAAGTTGTTGACTGCGCAGCAGCCCACCAGCCTCTGGACCTGCTCCCTGTAAGCAGTTTCGTCACCTCCAAAGAGATGTCCCACTAAGGTGGTGTCATCAGCAAATTTATTGATGACATTGTCTGGGTGGGTGCTAATGCAGTCGTTGGTGTACAGAATATAAAGCAGAGGACTCTGTACACAACCCTGTGGAGAGCCAAAGTTGAGGCTGAGGGCTGTGGAGAGATGAGGACCCACCCTGACTCTCTGTACACGGTCTGAGAAGAAATCTCTGATCCAGCAGCAGGTGGTGGCTGGAAGTCCGATTTCCAGTAGGTTCATTGCCAATCTGTCTGGGAGTATGGTATTAAATACAGAACTAAACTCGACAAAGAGCAGCCTGGCATAACAGCCCTGCTGCTCCAGATGGGAGATGGTGGTGTGGAGCGCTCTGCAGATGGTGTCATCTGTCGATCTGTTAGCTCTGTATGCAAACGGAAATGGTTCGAATGTGGGTGGGAGGCAGGGCATGAGGTGGCGTCAGACCAGTTTCTCAAAACACTTCATGACCACAGGTGTAAGAGCAACTGGTCTATGGTCCTTTAGACTGCTGATGGTGGTCTTCTTTGGCAGTGGGATGATTGTGGCTGACTTAAGGCAGGGTGGGATGAAGGACATTGAAGATCTTGGTGAAGATCCCGACCAGCTGATCTGCACACTCTCTGAAGACTCTCCCAGTCACTCCATCTGGGCTGGCCGCCTTCCTGGGGTTTACTGCCTTTAGTAGGCACCTTAGGGTGCAATGGGGCATAATACATGTTGGTAAATTTAGAAAATGTTTGGAATTTGCAGAAGATAATTTAAAAAAACAACCTGTCTTTTCTAAATCAAATCCTACTATTAACGAAAAATATACAATGGTTGCCGCTGATTTAAAGGTAGGATTGATGTATTTGAAGTTTTATGGGAGAAATTGGCATTAGCGACCTTTATTTCAAAGTGGAACTTTCTAGAAATGGGGTAAATGAGGGGTAAGACATGTAGGAAAGGTTTCCGTAGGTCAGGACACGAAACCGGGACGTCTGTGTCGACGACTGAGGCTTTGCTACGAGCCGCACCCAAAACCTTTTATAACCTTTTTTTTTCATTGGAGCAACGATGGCCATTTCAGAAAGGGCTTATGGATCATATGACATAGGTCATGTGCCATGGGTTACCAACCCATCAAACAAACCCCTCCAGTTCATTGTTTCTTTGTAATCCTCACGAGCAGCTGTCATTTTTCGTTTTTTCCCAACAGGAACTCTCGTGTTGTTTGATGTTATCCTTGGCTTCAGAAGCACAGTTCCCACAAAATTTGGACAGAATCCCACATTGAATCCTGGAGCTTAAACTGTTTATTATCTACAATCCGCTGTTCCTCTGACTCTTCCTGGCTCTGTTTTTGAGATTTCCCTTAGCATTCAGACCCTGTATTGACTACAGAGGTCTACAGAGCAGAAGCAATAAGTGGCTGCTCAAAGAATCTTGTTTTCATGGCTCAGTTTTATTGGACTTTTTTCCACATACAGTCATCAGAGAGAGGCTGCAGATGGATAATTTCTCAAGTCAGCTTTTGCAGTATTTTCATGACCACAGCTTAGAGAAAATCACATTCTGAACAACGATCACAGAGGTCCAAAGAGTCATCCCCACATTGGTGTTGCTATCAGGCCAACATCTTCAGTGCGTCTGTTTACAGAATGTAAACAAACAGCTTTATCCTAAATTATTGGGCAACTTTTTACTCACCCGTTGTTACATTTCTCCCAAAAGTCTAAATCAAACAGAATTCCCTGAGTTTCCCTGTTTTTACCAAGTGTGCACACCTAATACCACACGATGTCGGCTGAATTTGATGCTCTGCATCAGATCTTTGAGTTCATAGTTAGAGAATGGATGGAGCATATCAATATTTACTGTAATCTGCAGCATAATGCTGTCTCATTCCAACAGTAACCACCTTGTTAAATATATGGCAAGAAGAATGTATCTGCAGATCTTGCTTATCGGACTCCTCTGTGGTCATCGGCTCTGAATCTATCACATTTGAGCAGATGTAAATTGTTTTTGGCTTTGCATTTCATTTTAATTATCTTCCACATTTGGTTATTGAATTAAAAATTAGGTATTAGTTATTGTAGTGCAGACAACCAGCTTTACCCTTTTCACTTTTGCCAGACTGGCAGTTGTTATTCATTCAGTGCTCCCAAATGAAACTAAAGAAGATTAAATGTTCACAATTATAAATGCATGTAAAATAAATCAGATCCAGGCTCAGATGTACTGATGGTGATCCATTCGATAGATGCTGACACACCAGGTTCACTGCAGACAGTGCGGCGCGTTTCACATCGCTAAGAAAGAAGCCCCTGCTCCAAAATCAACACAAGCTAAAGTTTTACAAATTAATCATTTTTAGTTTTGCAAAAGAAACCAACAGGACTTAAATTAATCGTTTATAATACCAAGAATTAGGTCTAAACATGCCTGGCACAACTTCACCTACTATAAGCGGATGGGGTGTTTGCCTTTGTTGTCTTAGAACCTTGACTGAGAGCAGCAGTAATCAGTCCTTGATTGCAAATTAAAAAACACATTTACTGTTTTCACCCTCATTGTGGCTTATTTTGGTCTATTTATATTCCATTGTTTTGCAAAAACATAATCAACATTTATCAGCAGCCCTGGTGGAAAATGTGGAAAACATGTGTAGCATAATATTAGTCAAAAAATATAACAAAGTTCAACATTTAAAAGGAGAAAGAACAAAAAATCTGACAGCAAACAGCAGCAACCAAAATAGAAAAATAATAATAAAACTATTTGTTTCTTAGCGTTCAGAATAAAATACTGGTTACTCCTTCCTGAGTTGCCCCTCATCGTTTTGTAGTTTAAAAAGCAAAACATTTCTTTTCTTTCGGTCTGGCAGATGAACAGACGGCTAAATTACAACCGATACGTTTTAATGTCAGTTTAATGTTGTGTCTCTAAGCTCTTTTGCTAAAAGGGGTCTCGGCAGCTTATCCAGTCAGACTGACGTGGAAAATCTCTGGAAATAAATACCTCTTTGGAACGAAGAACCCAATGTCCAAGGAACGCAGTGGAGGATAATGTTTCAAGTCAGAAAAAATCATCATTAAACGTCCCTATCTGGATCCCTGTGTGTAAACAAAGCAGAGGAGTTAAACTGTCCAAAATGTTGTATTTGAAAATATGCCATGACATTTTCCCCAAGTTTGATATCGTATCTGATGTCCAGTCGCATTTTTAGGGAGGATATAACGGTATATAATCAGAAATACACTGTGTGCACAATTACTAGGCAAGCATTTTGATCACAGGATAATTTTTATGCATATTATCTAACTAAAGTCTGTGTAAATTTAAATATTTTTTGGATTTAAGCTCATTGGGTGATGTGTATTTATGTAATGAGGGTGAGGGTGTGGCCTCAGGAAATCAACACTCTATATCAAGGCATGTATAATTTTGAAGCAGCTGCTATTAAGCAGGCAAAATGGGCCAAATAAAAGAAGGGATGCAGCACTTTTGATCCATCAAATATTGTTTTTGCAAAATAGTCAGCAGGGTTGCAAGAAATGTGTTGAGAAAGGTAAAAGACACAAATTAACTGCCAACGATTTGAGAAAATCAAACATGATGCTGCCGCGAACCCAGTCTCCTCCAGCGCTGTTAAATAACTGGAGAGTTTTTCAAAGGTTTTATGGACTGATGAGATGGCTGTGACTGTTGACGGACCAAATGGATGGACCTGTGGCTGGATAAGTAATGCAGAGGCAGCTCCGCTTGAGCTCAGACATCAAGGTGGGGTACTGGTATGAGGTGGTATTATTAAAGATGAGCAGGTTTGACCTTTTCAGGCACAAGATGGACTCTAAATCAACTCCCAAACCTACCAGTTTTTAGTAGACACTCTTCAAGCAGTGGGGATGGAAAAATCTTTGAAAAAGACCATGGTTTACAATGCTCCATCATATGCACCGAAGTACTCCCCTATGTAGCTAGCCACCAAAGGCCTTAAATATTAAGGAATATTTTTTTATTGAGAACTCACAGGCCCTTCAGGAGACTTACGTGAAGGAAAACGGTGCACCTCTTCGAACATTGCCTGGGAGGCTGTAGTTGCTGTTGCGCACCAAACTGATCAAGAACGGTTGAAAAAACTAACACTCCATGAATGAAGAGAGGCTCTGATCAGAGTTTTGTGGCCAACTCTGACCTGCCAATAGCAACTGTTCGCTGCTGGAACACTGGTCTAGCCTTCCTGTTACCTTCTGAAGCATCAATAAATCTCTACGCTTATAGGTTGTGGTGGGGGACATTGTTTTGCAGGTCAAAATCAGGGGCTGCTGGGTTTTTGGTCACATCTCCTTTAACCCCAAAACAGATAAAACAGGTATGAAACTCACAACCGTAGCTCAGAGTACACGTGTGATTTAGAAAGTGGTATCTCATCCATAAGTGTCTGTTCCTATACGATATCAGGGCATGCGTTTTTCGCCACAACACTGCCATCGTGTGCACTCTGCCCCATAATGGAGGCTAAAACGCTGCCACAAGATGGCGATGTTGCTCTCGTTAGTGTTCAGGGAGTTTTTATTGTTCCAGAAAAATAAGCACCTACCCATTTAAGTTAGTTTATTTCAGCAGTACAGTCTAAAAAAATACATTTTTAGAATCCAGTAATGTTAAAGTAAGTCGATGTTTTTAATATAGTGGTTATTGGGCTACTGGGTCAAGTCAAAAGTACGGTGCTCAGATATCCAAACTTTTCTCCAGCCTTGAAGGCATCATCTAATTTGTGAATCAAGCGGTGCGGTAAGAAAGTCTCAAAAGCACAGGAAAGCTGATTCGTGGGCTTGTGTTGACCGAACCGTCCACAGCTGGCGATTTGTGCACGCACATTTGCTCATTTGAGAAACTGTTTACACATTTGTGAATGTTGAGGTATGCATTTACGCATTGTGTCATACACGCTTGTGAATTATCTTTTTGAGACTAGTTTAGCTCCATAGAGTTCCTTGTTGAAAATCACACAGCAGGCAATGACCTCTATTAGATTTTTATAAAAATCTGTTCTGCGATTGGCAAAGGGGCAAAAAGATGGTGTTTTTTAACTGACATAAAATAATTCAAGACAATATGTCTGCAGTTCCTGTACCATCACTGAGTGCTGCTCTTTAGACCTGCAGGAGCTTAGAGCTATGCTGCCTCTTTAAAGAATAAATTAATTGTGACTGATATTGAAAAAAGTATAAATTACCAAAATAAGAAACAGACACATTAGAATACTCAATTATTAGAATTTTAAGGTTTCCTAATACCAGTTTTAATAGTACTGAGGCATTAAGGTATTATAAATAGACAAAAACATCTAAAGAAAGTACCTTTATGTAAAATTTGATGTAAAATGTTTTAAAATACTGTTATTTCTGGTGAGGAATAAATGAGGACACCCCACATTTATTCCCACTTAAAATGGCTGAAATAACACTTAATATGAATCATATCAGGTGCACAAAATGAGAACATAATTACCCAGCTTTTCAAAGACAGATTGCTCAGTTTGAACCTGAGGTATTCACTTTGGTGCTCCTGACTGTTGAAGTGACAGAACACCATGGTGAGACCCAAAGAGCTGACAGTGCTTTCACACCAAACCTTTGAAATGCCTTGTACCGCGCCAGGGTCCAGTTTCTGGAGTGGATCACGCTGGGGTGAACCCATCCTGAACCCTGAAACGGACCAAAGAACTGTACCCCTGTCTTGGCACGTTTTATCCCGACCCTGAAGCGGTTCGCTTGTAGTGTGAATGCATGCCGGGCCAGCTTTCCAAAAGCAGGAGGAGAGGCGCACAGCTACAATTGAACACCAAAATAGCAACAGAAACACTAATGAGATGGACTTTCTTCTTCGTGCTTTTTGTCTTCTCGATCAGCGCAGTCTAAAAATCTCTGTGTGAAAGCAAACCAGGCCAACTGAAGGTGTGAATTTGTTCATTTTTCGGCAGTGTGAGGGCGCCCCGAGCCCTTCAGAAAGAAGACTGAAGTAGCTTATAAGATTGGTGATTGATTTAAAAGGTCTCAAAACAACTTCCAACATGCTGATACGTGGCTGTTCAAGCAAGTTCACCCTTGAAAGCATACCTGAAGATGCTATGAGAAGTCTCCAAAAACCTTAAAATGTCTTCACCGAGTTTAGCTTTCATGAGAAGTGTGCAAGGAGGAAACCTTTGTTCTAGAAGATAAACATGAAAACTAGACTAAAGTTGACCAGACAGAACATAAACAAAGACCAGAACTCCTAGAATAATGTTCTTAGGACAAATTAATTTAAAATCTAATCAATTGGACACAAGAACAAAGGACATGTTTGGCATAAACCAAACACAGCATACCTGGAAAATAACCTAATCAGCTGTGATGCATGGAGGTGGAAGTATCATGGTTTGGTGATGCTTTACTGCAACATACCAGTAAATCCAAAATTAGGAAATGGACAGTCCTGGAATGGAGTCGAAGCCCAGATCTTTATCTCCTTGAGATATGTGGGGTGACACGGTGAAACGCGGCATACATAAAAGCAACAATTTAACATCTCACAGCTAAAAGTAACTGGTAGATGGCTGCAGGAAGAGATCCACTGAAATTATTTCAAATAAAGGGGTAAGATTTACTAGAGGGTAGGGTGTCCTAACTTTTTTCTCAGCTAAAAAACACATTTTTGTTTTATTTTAACAGAAAATCCCAGTCACTTCACATTTTAACTCAGATCCTTTTGTAAAGTCTTACACTGTCTGATTTATGATTGGTCATTAAAAATGCATGAAAATGTATAGCTGTATAGATGTTCATTATTAATAAATTTGATTCCTTTTGTGTTCTTTGTCCCCAGCTCTGTTTAACCTGATTCCTGTGGGTCTGAGAGTCGTGGCCATCCAATCAGTCAAGACCGGTCTCTACATTGCCATGAACGGAGAGGGTCACCTTTACTCCTCGGTGAGCACACCAGCAACACACATGCAGACAGTTTTATCAGAAACTGCTAAAGGACAGCATCCACGACCACAGCTGTCGCCCTCCGCCCCGGCGAGAATTGTGTTTTCCTGATTGTACACGTGCTGCAGTCCCCTCAGGGACTTTAATTAGACACAAGTGGAAATATCTGCCTGGCTTTATCCACAAGGGTAAATTGTTGGCTAGGAGTGATACATCTGTTGACTTCAGCTGTGATCTGAGGTGTAAGATGACATTTAACTATCTTTGCTGCCAAAATTTGGATGCATTTTAATTCTTCCAAAAATGTTCCATTTTTAATGATTTTACATTATTCATGTCATGGTCCAAAGCAAACTGCGAGAACATTCCTCACTTAAAGGCACCTCTGCAAGGTAAAGATGTGCCAAAAGCCTTAAAATATGTTTAACTTTATTTGCTGCAGCATGAAATTTTCATAAAATCTCACATTTGATTGGAGTATGTTTATTCAAATAAGGGGGTATAACCTTATTTGTTAATTCCTATTGAGTAAATGCAGCAAACGTTTTTTAATGTCTTTCAGAGTGTTTAGGAATTTTTAATTAACAATCCATGTTGTAGTTTCCCACTGGTATAAATACATCATGACAAAATGCCTCAGTTCTGAAAGCAACTCTTAAAAGGGGAAAGACAAGAGAACATGCCATTCAACTAAGCCACATACTAAGCCGGTACGAGTGGTTTGGTTATTGAGACATTACTGCCTTATGCAGAACCATGTTTTTGTTCTAAACAACTAAATTTTTAGTCAATTAAAGATAAATTAGCAAACCCTTTTTAAGGGATAACAGTCTGAATGAAATCATGACCTTACTTGATGCTAATCATCATAAAAATAGCAGAAAATGTCTTGAGGCGGTCAATCTGCCTAAATGATACATTCTTTCAGTTCAAGTGAATTTGACAGCGATTTGTTTCAGTGTCCTTGCCAGAAGCATCTTGCCAAACACAAGCAAATGGGGAAAATGGTAAAATCAAAAGCAAGATTACTGTGAGGTGACAGAGAGAACAGTATGAAAGACAAGGTTTGACAGAGAAAGCGAGTAGGAGGTGAAGAGCAAGCAGAGCAGACAAAGAAAAGAGGGTAAGTGAGGTACAGGAGCTGTGGTGTGGGTAAGCTGGAGCAGAATATGAATTATTTCAATGCTGACTCCTCAGAAAGAGTTCACACTCGTCCACCGATGTCCCTTTCTTCCTGCTTCATCCCTCCTTCCTCCCCCTTCTTTTCTTTTTTGGGGGGAAGATGACAAGAGGGGGCAAGAGGTGATGGGATGAGAGGATAGGTGATTGAGAGGACGCCAGAATAGAAGCGCATGGGAGGGGAAGAGGTTAAATGACGGAAATGAACATGACAGCTGAGAGTAACAAAGGTAAGAAGAAAGAGCAGGTTTGGAGACAAGAAAAGAAGATGAAGGGAGGAGGACAGAGAAAGATGAAAGAGGGAATGAAAAACATGTAGACAGATGAGGGAGTTGGAAATGAACCAGGAAGGATTGAGAGGAGGAAGCATTGTTTGTTAAGGGATAAGAGGAAGAGAAAATAGTAATTGGGAAGAGGAATAACCGCGCTCTGCTGGGCTTTCTAAGCCTGTCACTGAAAGTCACAGATGCATGAGGGCTTCCTGTAAATAATTGAAGAGGGGGAGTCCCCCTGTTCACACACAGTAGAAGTCCCCTCCAAAGCTGCACATGGAGAGGAAAAGTGAGAACGTTTGATCGTGTTCCAGCTCAAGGACTGATATGCTGGCAGCTCCATGATAACGAACGTATAAATCATCAACGACAGGTCTAATTCATCCTGATGTCACCACGGCTTGATGTTTAATTGGCTGCTCCAAAGGTCCTTGCAGGTAAGGATGGTGTGACCAGCCTGGAGAGATGCTCATTAAACATTACGAGGGTGCCATCACAAATTAACTACAGCTATGATGTTGACTTTTTATGCTTCATATGTAGTGAACCGCTTGTTTACTGGACACAAATTGGGTTAGTTTTTCCTCCACCCAAGCTAGGCATGATGGAGGTGACAGGATGTCGATACGGATCAGTCTGCATTGCCTTTAACTTCAGAGAAACAAAGCGCACTTGTCAGCAGTCTTCTCTGTAAAATGCTTGGGATAAAGCACTTGTCCAACTATTTTTCCAGTTGGAAGAAAGAAATATTACAAAACAGGGTGCTGGGTAGGAGATGCCAGGACATATTATTTCTTTTATATATACAGGGGTTGGACAATGAAACTGAAACACCTGGTTTTAGACCACAATAATTTATTAGTATGGTGTAGGGCCTCCTTTTGCGTCCAATACAGCGTCAATTCGTCTTGTGAATGACATAAACAAGTCCTACACAGTGGTCAGAGGGATTTTAAGCCATTCTTCTTGCAGGATAGTGACCAGGTCACTACGTGATACTGGTGGAGGAAAACGTTTCCTGACTCGCTCCTCCAAAACACCCCAAAGTGGCTCAATAATATTTAGATCTGGTGACAGTGCAGGCCATGGGAGATGTTCAACTTCACTTTCATGTTCATCAAACCAATCTTTCACCCAGTCTTGCTGTGTGTATTGGTGCATTGTCATCCTGATACACGGCACCGCCTCAGGATACAATGTTTGAACCATTGGATGCACATGGTCCTCAAGAATGGTTCGGTAGTCCTTGGCAGTGACGCGCCCATCTAGCACAAGTATTGGGCCAAGGGAATGCCATGATATGGCAGCCCAAACCATCACTGATCCACCCCCATGCTTCACTCAACAGTCTGGGTGGTACGCTTCTTTGGGGCTTCTTTGGGGCTTCTCCACATCGTAACTCTCCCGGATGTGGGGAAAACAGTAAAGGTGGACTCATCAGAGAACAATACATGTTTCACATTGTCCACACCCCAAGATTTGCGCTCCTTGCACCATTGAAACCGACGTTTAGCATTGGCATGAGTGACCAAAGGTTTGGCTATAGCAGCCCGGCCGTGTATATTGACCCTGTGGAGCTCCCAACGGACAGTTCTGGTGGAAACAGGAGAGTTGAGGTGCACATTTAATTCTGCCGTGATTTGAGCAGCCGTGGTTTTATGTTTTTTGGATACAATCCGGGTTAGCACCCGAACATCCCTTTCAGACAGCTTCCTCTTGCGTCCACAATTAATCCTGTTGGATGTGGTTCGTCCTTCTTGGTGGTATGCTGACATTACCCTGGATACCGTGGCTCTTGATACATCACAAAGACTTGCTGTCTTGGTCACAGATGCGCCAGCAAGACGTGCACCAACAATTTGTCCTCTTTTGAACTCTGGTATGTCACCCATAATGTTGTGTGCATTTCAATATTTTGAGCAAAACTGTGCTCTTATCCTGCTAATTGAACCTTCACACTCTGCTCTTACTGGTGCAATGTGCAATCAATGAAGACTGGCTACCAGGCTGGTCCAGTTTAGCCATGAAACCTCCCACACTGAAATGACAGGTGTTTCAGTTTCATTGTCCAACCCCTGTATATGTTCGTTTCATCCCAGCTGCTAGTTCATGTTTTATGCTTTAGATGAACTGGAAAACATTCATTTTATCCATATGGTCTAAGGTAAAGGGAGAAAAACACAACCAAAAACACCTAATCGCAGGTATATATACACAATGCAATGGGACAGATGTAATCAGAACATGCTGCAGTGCAGTGCCATGCAAAAGCATTCATACCCCTTGAGCCTTTTAATGTTTTTTTATATTACAACCATAAATGTCAATGATTTTATGTGATAGCCTTTAAAAGTTACTGCCTTCAGAAGTCACCTAATTAGTGTGTAGCGTTTACCTGTATGCCAATTAATCTCTGTATAAATCTAGATGTTCTGCGACAGCCTCTGAGGTTCAAAATGGAGCTGAGTTATTAAACAAGAAACGTCTCATAGAGCACTGATCAGCCTACTATCTAAAACCTGAAAGAGTAAGACAAAGCTGCAAATCTACAGAAACATGGTTGTCCTCCTAAGATGACATGCCAGATAAAGATAGCATTAATCAGAGATGTAGCCTTGAAGTTTATAGTAATTCCAGAGGAGCTGCACAGATCCATAGCTCAGGTAGAAGAGTCTGTCAACAGGGGGATTATTAGTTTTGCACTCCACAAATCTGACTTTTGTGAAAGAGTTGCAAGAAGAAAGCCATTGTTGACAGAAAGCAAATAAGAAGTCCTGTTTCCATTTCGCCACAATTCTTGTAGGAGACGCAGCGACCATGTGGAAGAAGGTTGATCTAGTCAGATGAGTCTAATATGGATCTTTTTGGTCTGCGCATAAAAAGTTACTTGTAGGGTAAAACAAACATATAACCCTGAGGACAACATCATCATGGTGAAACATGGTGGTGCTTTGGGAATCCATTTCTTCAGCAGGGTCAGAGAAGCTAGCCAAACTTGACTGGGAATATGTTTTAAGCTAAATACAGAACAATCCTGGAAGAAGACCTGTTGGAGTGGCTAAAAGACGCCCAGCAGGACAATGACCCTAAACATACAGCTAGAGCTACAATGAAATGGTTTAATCAACGCATGCTCATAAGTTAGATAGAATTGCCCAAAGTCCAGACCTGAAATCAATTAATCTGTGCCAAGGGATGTTCAGTCACTTTTCATTCGATCTGACTGTACTTGAGCTATTTTACAAAGAAGAAAGGGCAAATATTTCAGCCTGTAGCTCAGTGGTGTCCAAGCCTTTTGTTACCTGGGCCAAACAAATATATAATAAAAAAAAAACTAAAATGACAAAGAATATATTGTATATAGTTTTACCTTCTCAACAATAAACCAAGCATTCACTATTTGAATTAAACAAATAAAGTAGTCAGGCTTCATTGTAGGACAGGGATGTCGTAATGATTGTAGATCAAAAACAAATTTGTTCAAACAAGTTTGTAAATTCTTCTAGGCCCGATTAAAAAAAATAGTAAAAAAAAAGTCTATTCTCAGCAATAAGAACAGGATTTGGGTCACTCTTTCTTAGAAAAGGCTTAGCACATTTAGCCAAGTTTAATACACTTAATTGAAAGCAGATTTGGATGCAGCAAAGTCTGCTTAGAGCAACAGTCACTGGATATATGTCGCCCTACTTACTATGAAATTAAAGAGAAAGCAAAAAACATGATTATTAAAACACACATTGTAAGAAGATTTTATTTTGTCTGTAGTAATTTTAAAAATAAAGTCTTGAATTCCAGCTTGTTTTGCTGCTTTATTTATAAAGCACTTTAAAACAGCATCACAGGACCATACATATTAAAAAGACACCAAAATGTCACAAGAAAAGTCTAATATTAGACAGGGCATATATATAAATATGACAGGGGTAAGAGCAATCATTAATAAAAAAAACAAAATAAAGTACAAATCTGCATCAGATGTGGTGTCAAAGGTCAGAGCAAAGATGGGTGTTTTTAGAAGTGATTTAAAAACAGAGAGAGAAGAGGTCAGGTCTAATTTGTAGTGGTAGGTTAATCCACATCTTAGGAGCTGCTACCTAAAAAGGCACGGTCTCCCCTAAGCTTATACATGGTCTTTGGAGCACTGAGCAGCAGCTGTGAGCCTCACAAACTCAGTCTAGGGGCTGCAAACTACCCCTTGACCGTACTTTAGACACCCCTGATCTAGGTGTACAAAGCTGGCAGAAACATACCTAAAAGATTTGTAGCTGTAATTACCAGGAAAGGTGATTTTACAAATATTGACTTTGGAGGCCTGAAAAAAAACGCATGCCTCAGTTTTAAAATATTTATGAGTAAAAAACGTAAACAATGTTTAATTTTCCTTCCACCTTAGAAGTGGCCACGACTTTGTTTTGGTCTGTCACATAAAATCCCAACAAAATTCATGAAAGTCTGTGATTGTAAAGTGACAAATTATAAGAAGGCTCAAGGGGCTTTAATATGTCTGCAAGGCATTTTAAACAAGAACCAGAGTTTTTCTGCACCAGATGCCATTATTAGCAACAATATTATCTGCTTCTGATTGGTGGTTCTGTTAGCATCCCCACTTCCCAGTTAATTCAGCACCTCTCAGTCTCTTCAGAACCGCGTCACCGTCAATCTGAAACATTCATGGTGTTCAACTTCTTAAACACATGTTTTCAGCATATCGAGGCTCATGTTTCTCAGTCATTAATACATTTTAGAGTCATCCTCGGGGCCCCAGAATAACACACACCATGTGTTGTAAAATATGCTTTGGGCTACAGCTTATTTCTTTTCCTATAGGAATTTATTCTCCTTTCTGGCAAAAAAATGTCCAACTGAACAAGTCTTTTCACCTTAAATGTAAAGCATTTATATTCCAAATAATGTTTTTGCATGATGATAAATTAATACTCCTTTAGGACCAATTCCTTTTTCTTTTTGTTCAAAATAGTTAAAGACATGCTGCGAATTTGGTCATGCACGATAGGTTTTATTAACTCAAGATCCCCAGCATCTGGCAGCGCCTTGTTGCTGCGTTCGGGTGTGCATGCGTTCGAGTAACAGATGGCACAGTGTGCAATGAGCTGCTATGTGATAATTATGAGGCATGCTGGGGAAAGTGGGGGAAAAAGTGCTGATGAGTCTGGGACTGTGTGTGAATGAGACGAAAGGAGACGAGTGTGTGTCCCTAGGTGTTAGGTGGGATGAGGTGAAAGAGGAAATTGAGTTTCTTAACAAAGTTGGTGCACATCTCTTGTAACACATTCCTGTTGGTACTGCACCTGCTGTTGCTTCTCTCACTTCCAGTGTTGGAGAAATTTATAGCAGTAATACAGTATATTATTCAAATAGTGAACAGAATACAACAGATCTGATCTTTTACCCACAAGAACTGGTTTCCTTTAGGTACCTTAAAATATCCTCGATGGACACTTATAGATTTAGCCAACCTTTCTCGCAAATTAAATCCTGAATCCTAAAATATTTGTGTTTTTTATGACCCTGAACTATTAATTCAATGTAGGATATTATATAAAAAATTATTGCAAACAAAATCACAATAGCGTACCTCAGCCTTTACTCGTACTCGTCGTCTTCCGCTTCATCTGGGACCGGGTCACAGGAGGCAGCAGACTCGGTAGAGACACCCAGACGTCCTTCTCCCCAGACACCTCCTCCAGCTCCTCTGGGGGGAGCCCAAGGCGTTCCCAGGCCAGCCGAGAGACATGGTCCCTCCAGCGTGTCTGGGGCCGTGCCCTGGACCTCCTCCCAGTGGGACGTGCCTGGAACACCTCCCGCGGAAGGCGTCCAGAAGGCATCCGTTATAAATGCCCGAGCCACCTCAACTGGCTCCTCTCGATGCGGAAGAGCAGCTGCTCTACTCCGAGCCCCTCCCGGATGGCTGAGCTCCTCACCCTATTTCTAAGGGGTGCCAGGCCACCCTACGGAGGAAGCTCATTTCAGCCGCTTGTATCCGGGATCTTGTTCTTTCGGTCATGACCCAACGTTCATGGCCACAGGTGAGGGTAGGAACATAGACCGACCAGTAAATCGAGAGCTTTGCTTGTCGGCACAGCGTCCCCATTACTGCGGCAGCCACACCGATCCGTCTGTCGATCTCCCACTCCATTCTCCCCTCACTCGTGAACCAGACCCTAAGATACTTGAACTCCTTCACTTGAGGCAGGAATTCCCCTCCAACCTGAAGAGAACAAGCCACCCGTTTCCGGTCGAGAACCATGGCCTCGGACTTGGAGGAGCTGATCTTCATCCCAGCCGCTTCACACTTGGCTGCGTACCGCCCCAGTGTATGCTGTAGGTCTTGGCTAGAGGGGGCCAGCAGGACCACTTCATCTGCAAAAAGAAGAGAGAAAATCCAGACCCCAAACCAGACCCCCTCCGGCCCTTGGCTGCACCTACAAATCCTGTCCATGAAAGTTATGAACAGGACCAGTGACAAAGGGCAGCCCTGCCGGAGTCCAACATGCACCGGGAACAGGTCCGACTTAGTGCCAGTAATGCGGACCAAACTCCTGCTCCGCTTGTACAGAGACCGGATGAAATAAAGGGCCCCCAACTCCATACTCCTGGAGCACCCCCCACAGGGCATCATGACGGACACAGTCGAATGCCTTCTCCAGGTCCACAAAACACATGTGGACCGGTTGCGCAAACTCCCATGAGCCCTCGAATACCCTGCAGAGTATGTAGAGCTTGTCCAGTGTTCCACGGCTGGGACGAAAACCACACTGCTCCTCCTGAAGCCGAGGTTCGACTATTGGCCAGGCTCTCCTCTCCAAAACCCTGGCATAGGCCTTACCAGGGAGGCTGAGGAGCGTTATCCCCTTATAGTTGGAACACACCCTTCAGTCACCCTTCTTATAAAGGGGGACCACCACCCCGGTCTGCCAGTCCAGAGGCACTGTCCCCGACCGCTACGCAATGTTGAAGAGGCGTGGCAACCATGACAGAAGTACTCCTTCCACCGCCCGATAATGTCCCCAGTCGAGGTCCGCAGCTCCCGATCCCCACTGTAAACAGTGTTGGCAAGCACTGCTTCCCCCTCCTGAGGCGCCGGTCGGTTTGCCAGAATTGCTTTGAGGCCAACCGGTAGTCCTTCTCCATGTCCTCACCCAACTCCTCCCAGGCCCAAGTTTTTGCCTCTGCCACCGCCCAGGCCGCAGGCACGCTTGGCCTCACAGTACCCGTCAGCTGCCTCAGGAGTCCCACAAGTCAACCACAGCTAATAGGACTCAATCTTCAGCTTGATAGCATCCCTTACTGCCGTTGTCCACCACCGGGTTCGGAGATTGCAGCCACGACAGGCACTGCAGACCTTACGGCCACAGCTACAGGCAGTAGCATCGTCAATGGATGCGGAGAACATGGTCCACTCGGACTCTATGTCGCCAACCTCCCCCAGAATCTGTTCAAAGCTCTCCCGGAGGTGGGAGTTGAATACATCCCTGGCTGAGGGCTCTGCTGGACGTTCCCAGCAGACCCTCACTATGCGCTTGGGCCTACCAATTTTTTTCTTTCACCCGAATGTCCAAAACATGCGGCCGAAGGTCTGAAGACACTAAAACAAAGTCGATCATCGACCTCCTGCCTAGGGTGTCCTGGTGCCAAGTGCACTGATGAACACCCTGATGCATAAACATGGTGTTCATTATGGACAATCCGTGACTAGCACAGAAGTCCAATAATGAAACAACACTGGGATTCAGATCAGGAAGCCATTCCTCCCTATCCCGCCTCTCCAGGTGTCACTGTCGTTTCCCAGGCCTAGCTCCAGGGTGGTACCCCGGCTCCGCCATACCGGGCAATGTCACGTCACGATTGTGTGGTCCTCATGAAGGTGTCTTGAACCGCTCTTTTTCTGACCTGTCACCCAGAGCCTGTTTGCCATGGGAAACCCTACCAGGGGCATTTAAGCCCCAGACAACATAGCCTCCAGGCTAATTCGAATACTCAAACCTCTCCACCATGTTAAGGTGGCGGTTAAAGGAGGGGTACCTCAGTATTTTTTGGAAGATAATTAAAAGTGAATGACAACATCTAAAACCACTAACTTAATTGAAAAGAAAACATCGTAAATAATGTATAAAAGATCAGGAAAATTAGGTAATTAATAATAGTCATGACTACTAAAAACAAAAAAGTTATTTTGATCAAGCAAATTTGGTCACATGAAAGACTGTATGCATTTATAAAAAGTATTTTAAATACATTTCAGTCATTTTTTATATGTAGACTTTAACTTTGACAGTAGAATTACATGTTTGAAACCTTGAATGTGAAGCAGCTTAAGGCACAAGAGAGTTTTATCTGTGATGACAGATGGTTTAAATTCTAGTCGTAGAAAAGTATATTTCATCTTTTTTAATGGATGTTTAACTCATCATGTTTCTTAAAAGTCCTTTCCTAATTGGTTAACCAGTACCTCATGACGAGTCCTTCCTCCTAGAGCTACCAGCTCCCAGTGAGCAGCTGAGTTCTAAGACTCAGAGATATAGACAGAGGAAACAGAACCAGCAATAAATAGCACAGCCGAGTCAGAACGAAGGCCCAATAACCCTCCCAAGATTTAGTTGTGATAAACATATTTGTCATGCATTGTTCCTTTTGTCTAATCTTTGTATGAAGTTTTGTGTTTTCCCTTTAGTTTGAAGTTTCCTTGTGTCTTAGTTCAGCCCCATTCTGTGTTAATTAGTCTCTTTCCTCAGTCTCTCTGCTTGTCTTCTGCCTCAGCTGCTCCACATATACTTTGAATTATACACCTGTATCCACTGTCATTTAAGTTCTCTATTGATCGTTGTCCTTTACTGCATCCTTCCGTTACCATGCCTTTTGCTTCCCAGTTGTGCTGGCTTTCTCCTCGTCCATGCTCCAAGGTCTGACAGATTCATATTATTTGCATGCATCAGTCTAGATTAACAAAGAATATCAATTGCTACACATGCAAGTGAATTAAAGATGTTTTTTAAAAGGCACATCGCTAAACATTTCTGAATTGTTCAAGGTATTTTCACATATCTGCCTTGCTTGAAAGGAGTTGTTTTTTCTAGCCTGCACTATGCTAATATACATGTGTGTCATATTATCCAGATAATTACTGGGATTCAAATTACAGTTGTTACCCTTATGTTTTTTAAAACTGAAGTTCTGCTGACCGTCTAGCCACCAGCATTAAGAATGGAAAAGCGTTTCCTATATCAGGTCCTGGCAAGTAAGACTATTTAAAAGGATCTACTTAATCTTCCTGTTGCTGCTGCACTTCTTTCTAAGCATGAAAATCTTGTTTCTTTGTAGCATAAGGACACAAGGTTACCGTTTGTGAAAAGCCAGCTTAAACTCGAGACCTTGACGCTAATAATCCTGGTGCTATATTAGATTCTAGATATTTGTATTTTTTTTAATTTTTTTTATTTACCAAGAACACGTTTTACCACCTGAAGAACATTGCCACTTGTTTGACCCCTTCTATTCTGGCCCAGTGTGGAAACTTTACTACATGCTTTTTTCATGTGCAGAGCAGATAACTACATCGCTTTACATTCTTAAATAAAAGGAATGTAGCAACTCTACAGCTAGTCTAAAATTTAACTACACTAATGCTGAAAGACACCAGAAAGAAAGCTTACATCACTCCAATTTCAAAATCTCTGCATAACTATGCAGAATCTCTTCATAAATCTCTGCATAGTTATGCATTGAATGTATTTAATGCATAACTGTATTTATAGTCAGATTTGCAAAAGCAATTAGTTGGATATATAAGTTGGATTATCTAATTCACTCATCTGCACTGTTTGCACATTTCTTTCAGCTTTTATAGTATTCACATCATTCACTTTTCCAACATTAAAGACCTATTCCTAAAACAATTTAAGCGTTATTTTATTCTAAAAATATCCGCACCAAGTAGCCAACAATGCTAATATATTTAAGATATTTTTGTAAAATTACCCACATTATCTACAGTGAGCTTAACTGTATCTGATGAGAATTGATTAAGATGCTTGTGCAGCTTGATTCAGAGTCCACCTGGGCTATGTTCAGTTGACTGAACAGGATTTAGAGTGAAGTGTATTGGCCATATAACGTTTCACAGTTGACATAGCATGAGACACAGAGCTTAAACCATGCAATGAAGTCAAATGAATTGAAGACACAAATCTGGAGAATAACACAAAACTTTTTGGCAGCATTGAAAATTCTGAAAAGCATCGCAGTGTTTTCTTATTTGGAAATGGAAGAAGTTTGTAACCAACTCTCCCTAGATCTGGCTGCCTGACCAAACTGAGGAATCAGGGAAGAAGGACCTTGACCAGAAAGGTGACCAAAAACCCAATGCTTACAAAGGCAGAGCTCGAGTCTTCGCTTGTGGAGATAGAACCATCCACAATGTCAACCATGGCTAACTCGCTGCAAAATGAGACCTTTATGGATGAGTGGCTGGACAGTTTCCTGGTCTGATAAAACCAGAATGAAGCAATTTGTCCTCAAAGCATCATGTCTAGAACAAAATGCTGCACTGTTCATCACTTGGCTAGAACCATTCTCACTGTGAAGCATGTTGGTGGCAGAGTCATTCTGTGGGAAAGGGGGACGTTTGTGAATGTCTGAGTGGCCTGGATTTAAATCTATTTTAACATCTCTGGAAAGACCTGAAAATATTTGTCCACCATTAGTGCTGATCCAGCCTCACTGAGCTTGAAAGGACCTACAAAGAATGGGAGAAAATGCCCAAAACAGATTTGTTAAGCTTGTAAAGATAGATGCAAGAAGACCTATCATGGGTCACTTTTATAGATAATTAAAAAAATCTAGTGTTGTGGAATAAGTCTGTAATGTAACTATTTGAGAGGAAGTGATATGATTTGGCTACTTTGTGGTGGCACTGTATGAGGTTCTAGATCATGATTTGGTGTCAACACCAAACATTGATCATTGCTGAACTAAACTACCATGCCAACACATTTAGCTGTTTATTCTCGGTTTTTAAGCCTCCTTGACATGATGCCATTTTAAATGGCAGGGATGGTGATGCAAAGTAGGAATATTGCCTTTCAGAGTCTCAACATGTCTTTGTTTAGCTACTTTATTTTATTACTGGGCAACAACATTGCACATTTTCCAAATTGTATTTTACTGAATATTGTTTCATGTTTCGCTTGTGGTTACGTCCATCTGCAGTTTTTGTCTAACACAAAGTCATTGTCATGAAAACGCAGGGTTTATTAAGACTCAGTCTATTTCGTTTATTTAGGAGTAACTGGCGACAGAGTTGCATTTTATTCTTGTTTTTTAACTTTAATTTTTGTAGATTTGTAGATTCTAAATATCCAGAAAATACGAAAATATGCATAGATTTTTCAGGATGTAGTCCAACACCAAAGATAACTACAGTACTTGGTCATTGTCATATTGTGCTGAGGTGGAGCAGGACCAAAGTGCAAGCAGGAGGACGGGAGCCGCATGGTGATATAAAGAGTTTTTAATAATACTTAAATGAAGAACTAAAAACGGAAACACAGACGGGGACATGGAAGAGGGAGGTAAACGGTTGGATCCAGCAGAGAACAATGAAGAACCAGAAGGTATAAATACTGCGGAAGGGAGGAGAATGGACCAATGAACCAAGGGAGCTAATCAGAAAGGAATGAGATGCAGCTGGTGGAAAAGATACTGAAGGCAACTGAGGGAGAGAGTGACTAATTAACACAGATGAATGGAGAATAACATATAGCTCTATACACAGGAACAAAAGGAGCTAAAGAACATGAGCAGGGAGGCACCAGACCTACAAGGAAGTACAAACTAAAATATCTGAAAACCAGAATGAAACTAATAAACCTGAATGAACTGAAAAAAAGTAAGAGAAGAACAAGGAAGTGCAAAAAGTAAACAGGACACAAACTCAAACCCCACACACAGGCAGATTATGACAAAGAAATATAAAGCACTCTCCTTGGTTGCCTGGTGAAGATGTCGGAAGCCTTAAAACAAATTCATCTTTTATTTCTATTGAAATATAAATAGAACTATCAACCTTTTCATTTGAGAATATTTATTCAGTATGGAAAAATGACAAAGTATTTTTTTATTAAAATTTGCCTGAGCATGGGTAACACATTGATTCCCCTGCTGCAAATATTTTATACATCCTCCTTTAGCTAACAGGAGAGCAATTTGTCTTCTCCTTTCATAAGGTTGGAGCTTACATAGAAACAGATCTTTGACCATTCCTCAGTCCAGGGTCTTCTCAGCTCATCTCACAAGTTTTCTCTAGGATTTAGGTCTTGAGACTGAGATGGCCAAGGAAGGAGGTTTTGCCTTAATGTGGCCATCGTGTTGGAAGATTTTATTTTTTTCAGTTTACTGGTAGAGTCCACCAAATTTTTATTTAAAATGTCCTGTTATTTCAATGAGTCCTATGTACTGCAACAAAGTTCTCTGGACCTTTTTAAAAGAGAAACAGACCCAGAAAGCATCAGAGATCCATCATAACTAAGAGTGGACTTCTCCATATGTTCATTATTTGTTTCACACAAACCTAACTTGAGTGGTAGTCACCAGAAAGTCCAGTTTTGGTCTCATCCCACTAAAGCACTCAGTGTTGAATAAGGTCCAATGCAATTGGCATACTCAGCATCTTTGTTTGTGATGGTAGTTCAGAAGAGGCTTGTCCTAGTATGCCTCCCAGACAACTTTTTGGCATTTAGGTAGGCTTTGATGGTTAGGGAGTCATAGACCCCAAGATGCTGCTTTTATTACTGTTTGTTACTTTCTTGTATCGTCCTAACAGTGCGTGGCAAATCAATCGGTTTCTTGTCGTTGTTAATTATTGCCTTGGCTGTAAATCTGGGCAAGTTTAGGCGGACAGATATTTTCTTATCTTAATTTTTAGGTAAAGAGGAAGTCATCAAACAATCGGAATATAAAAGTCATAACCAATTATTTCTGTCAGATACCTCTCTATTGGCTTACTCTTCCAAGTATTAGGACACAGTTCTGGTGCTGTGGCACATACAGTGGCCCTACGTCCTTTAGAACATTATAGTCCTGTCATTTCATTTCTTCACACAGATCCAATCTGTCTGGACCGCCTCATGTTTTCTTAGAACAGGATGTTTTCGACAAACATGGAGGTGTGTGCTCTGTACAAATCAAGCAGTCTGTGTCAGCTGCACGTCTGTGTACGTAGGTGTGCATCTCCATTCATAACACAGACAGTGCAGCACTCAGACGGATCGAGCCCTGCAAAAGTCTACATCCTAGAGATGAAAAGAGAGAGAAGAGGCACAGAGAATAGATGTTAGAACATGCGAGTCGTGACAAACACATATATTTCTGGTAACTAGAGAACAAATGAGTTACTTGGGAGCTGTTGAGGCTCTTCAAGGACACCACTCCATAAATTGCAACACTGAAGCACTATAGAACAGACTTTCCAATTAACAGTGTGGCTTGAAAATATGGAAAAAGGATTTTATCTACTGCTGATGATTCATCCAATACTGAATTACATGTTTCTTTTAACCCACTTCGCTTTGGTGGAATAGCACCTTTTTAGTGATGCTTTGAAAATCTTCTTCACAAGTCCAAAGAGAATTATAAACACGATGGAGTTTTACAGAAAAAAATGAAGTTCAGATAGAGGTTGTAACAACGTCATACAGCTGCATGATGTATCAATCAGTAATTTGCTATGATTAAAGAAATATTTTGTGCCACTAGTGGCCTTTCATTTAATTTTTTCCCAGAGGAGACAGACAGAAAGTGGGGTCAGGTTCTCAACTTCAGTACAAAATAAGAAACTAAAAATTATCTCAAGTTTTAATTTGTCACCAGGGAAATATGTTTTACACCTTGCAGTTTTTTTCTACAGTATCAGAACCATTTCAGTATGAGTTATGGTTTTACTCACTAGTGGCCCCAGCATTTCCACCTCAGTTTATCCACTAACTCAATAATACAGTTTACCTCAGACACCCCTGAATGCAGGCTAGTTTTAAAACAGGTTCTTAAGAAGCACCTGGATACCAGTTGCATCTCAGCTGACCCAAAATAAGAGACAGATTTTCATTGGAGTAGTAGAATCAGTGCAGACCTGAAGTGTTGAGCAACACTCTTCTTTCCACTCCTCGGTTTCCCCCTTTTCTCTTTGGGATTCTTTTTTGTAGGATGATTTTCTTTACCCACAATCCCCCTGGGTAATTAGTGCTGTGATAATAACTGGTGTTGGAAACAAACACACCCTCTCGCTGAGCAGTGAACACAAACAGATGCACACAGATGCACTCACAGTGCATACGTACGGGGATGGGGGAACAACTTTCGTGAGCTCAGTTGTACAAAATATTGTTACGCAAAGAACAGGAGGTGCAAATGCATTTTGAGCTAAATTAGATTATACACTAAGGCTTCTAAAAATAATGAGTCTGGGGTTTCTCAAAAACTAAACTTTAGTAAAGAACAGGTGGTTGCTGGGCATCTCCTTGGTGTGAATTCTGACCCTCATCTGCCAGGAAAATATCATTAACTCAATTTTTCACCTGTAGTCAAATCCAATCTTTACACTGGTCAGTAATACTCAAATTAATGTTTTTTTTAGGATATAATATGTTTGCACACACAGATGCCATTTACAAAGCAGTGAGTGTCATTTCGTGATGAGAATTACGGGGTTCCTATGCCATCTGGAAATGTCTGGGATTTGTTTTCAGTTTATTCCAGGTCTGAATAAGTATTAAAAAAGCAAAGGACAGTATGGAAAATAATTTTCATTTCTAGACTTTTTTCTTATCCAATTGACATTATCCTAGTTGTCATTCCTTCTTTGTGTCCTTCCTTCCCCCTTATTTCGTTATGTTTTTCCTTTCTTCCTTCCTTGTCACTGTTTCTTTCCTTCTGCCCATATTTTCCTCATTTGTTTTTATTCTTGTGCCTTCCTGTATGTCTTTCCTTCTTTCTCTCAGTCAATCAATCCTTGTGTCCTACCTCAGTTCGTTATTCCTTTCTCCCCTGTGCTTCCTTCCCTCCCTCCCTGTTTCTTTTCCTTTTTGCATGGCATACATGAAGGAATCCTTGACTTGTTGAATTTTGAGATCTTTATTTCACTTGAAATATACATAATACAAACATGCAAGACTGGTAATATTTATTAACTGTCTACTTTTACATCCTCGTGCTGCACATTTATACATATAACACAACATTATGCTGTAATCATATACACTAAAGTAATGTTGCTGCTGAAAGGAGACTACTTCTATAAATAGAAAGTACTGTTGCTTATCTATTTCATGTATTTTAAGAGATTGGATCTCAGCAGTCTGGAATAGTAAACATGAGTTCCTTAGAAACGTTTTCCTGAACAGGACGTTTGTGAAGGTTTTTCGGTGTGTTGACTGAAGATGAAAACACACTCAGACAGTGCTATAGAGCTTCTAGTGCAGTAAAATGATTCACACCCCTTGAACTTTTCACATTTTGTCATTTAACAACTACAAACCTTTTTATTGGGAGTTTTATGTGACGGACCAATACAAAATAGAGCTTAATTGTGCAGTACAAGATCACCACAGACTCTGACAGTTTAACGTAACATTACTGAATCAAGCAGTCTGCTTTTACAGCCATGACAAACTGATGTTGAAGAGAAAATTAAGTGTAGCCCTAACACATTAAACTAGATAATGAGCCCTCAGATCTGAAGTCTTTTATTTCTGTTAGTTTATTTAATGCTGCTCATTAAAATCCCTTCAGCAACATTCATTCTTGGTCGATACAAATTACCAAAAGCATATAAAAAATAAAACAGAGCATTAATTATTCACTATGGTTTATTGTTGTACCGTGAATGTAAATTGACTGGAACGTTCTCGCATTCAAACGCTGGTAGCACTATGCATCTAGGAGCCAAGTTGTGTTATTAGTACCTCCCTGCACTGTGCCAAAACTTGAGATTGCTTTTTTTCCCTTTCGTTTATGAATTCTGTATTTTTAGGTCCTTAATTGACGAGGGACAAAGCGCGGTCTGTATTGATCGAGGGTGTTTTGGAGCAGGATATCTGAGATGCTAAGATGCTTCTGGCTGACCGTTGCGAATAGTTCAGCCTGGTGTCCATGCATGTTAGTGGCTGCAATTCAAAAGATAACGACGTCCATGCATGTGTGCAGTGTGTGCATCGAATCGATGCAGAGTGTGGGGAGAAAAAAGAAGAGTAATGAGAGAAAAACAAAGATAAGAGCAGGCAGGAAGAGAGGAAGAGAGAGAATCCCCTGCTGTTTTTCCAATCAGGAGGCGTCATCCTCCTCACTTGGTGATTTATTCTCTCTCCCCCTCTCCTTCATGTCCCATTTTCCACCCCAGCCCCCCCATACACACCCCGCCCTCCATTTCTTTCATTCATTTCTGTCTGTCTCCCTTCTGTGGGCAGCTTGTGAACACAGCCATTTAGAAATGACGACTGAAACGCATTCGGGCAGGCAGTTCTGTGAGAATGACTCACCTGTAACGCCGGGAGGTTTTCATCCCGGCTCATTCTTACAGTTCACTTATTCTTTCTGAGTACACTTTTGAAGAGTTGTTGCTGCCTCCGACATCACATTTCTTTTATTCTAAAAGCGCTATTAAATGATATATGACCTAACTGACCAGCATTAATATGTTTCTGGCACTTGTTCGTGCCCACCAGCAAAGACCATTCTTCTTACCGAATGAATAATGAATCCAGGGTTGCAGGTCAGGACTAAATACATTTATAATTAGGTTATTCAATCTGCAAATGAAAAATGGCAAGCAGTTCAGGGAGCAACCGTGCCGTTGATATGAATCAAAATCATTTGTTTTCATGACGGGGAAAAAATGCAGTATTCATTCATTCATTATCACCAGTCTTGTTTTGCTGCCAACCCGTGCTTTAGTCACATTTCATACCCCAGCACCTCCCCTCTGCTCATTCCCCAGAGCCACAAGTGTGTGTCTGTGCAGTCTGATGGCCCTGCAGCCACCTATACCTTTAATAACCATGTCACTTTTCTGTTAGCATGAGTGGATCGGGTAGAGCATGAGATGTGGCACATTATTGCTCTGTTAGATTACCAATGCGCGTGTTTATGCGTTTGTGTTTATCTCGGAGGCCTCCCTGTAGACGCACATCCGCTGACCCCTCCCTCTCGGTGCTGGTTGGTTGCCACAGCTACAGTGTCGCCTCTCTTCCTCATGTTGCTATGAGACTCGGACCGACAGACCTGAGCTGAATGACAATGTGTCTGTGGATCTGGCAAGAGACCTACAGGAACCAATAAGAGACGGTCTAGACAAACACTTCCCAGTCTGGGGTCCAGGGACCCCGAGAGGGATTGTTTGGTTTGGCAGGAGCCATCTCGTTATGTGATGGCCTGGATGTTAACTCGATTGCTAATGTTCTTTTGTAACAGCAGACGTATCAATTTGTTCGTTAAATAATTATTACCATTCCCTGTTTGATGAAAGTCTTGCTCAAGATATTCAGACAAAACAAACTAAATACTCAAATGTCATGAAATTTACCAGGGTTAAATAAAGTTTAGACAGTCAGTATCCTGGTTTGAAAAGAAGTATATAGATCAGTTATTGTTTATCGTGTTAAAACCTGCTTCCTGGAATACAAACTTAAACACTTAAGCAATATGACCAAATCAAAGATATAAAAGAAAACTTCTGGTCTAAAGAAAACTCCTCAAAATGTGAAAATCACAGGTCACTCAATAAATGAAATGTCACTGAAAACGTATTTATATTTCTTTGAGCCATAAAAGCTTGAAGCAGCTTTTCAGCCTTGTTTAGCTTGTATGGCTCAGTTTTCTGCAAGCAGACCTTGGAGAAGAGGCTTTAGTTATTTTGTTTAATAAGACTAAAGTCTTAAAACAAACCTGCATAAATCTTCCTTCATACAGAAGTTCAGTTATTTTCACTATGTTGTCTGAGATAATGATTTGTTCTGGTTTGGTAACTGTGCTGTAATCACAAAACAGCCTGTTTTGGTGATAGAGAACACGCGCTTGTTTTCTCATAAAAAAAAAACTTTTTCTTAAAAATGAAGCTAGTTTGTAAAAGTTTAATTTACTTATCTTATTACCTGCATTAACTTATTATCTTTGACGAACAAATATAATTTTGTTAATAACAGCTTAATTACCTTCGATGGTGCTTGTTTTGCCCAGGAAGACCCCTGAACCACCTGCTATCTTCGAATAACATTACTTTTGTCACAGCTTAGTTTAACCTATCATCCTGGGCGAACAAAGCTCATTTTGTCAGTATAATGGTTTAATTCAAGTATTTTAATGTAGCAGAGCTTGCTGCGTGAAGGTTATAGCTTAATGAACCGATCTTAAAATAGAAATGCTTGTTTTGTTGGTGTTTACAGCCTAATTAACTTACTATTTGAAATTAAAGATTTTTTTCAAGATAATAGCCGAGCTAACTTGTCTTGACATCACAATACATATTTTTTGGGGTAACGGCTTAATTAGCATTTCGTCTCCAACAAAGGTTTATGATTTCATTATCTTGAGGTAACAAACCTTTTTTTGTCACGTTAATATTTTAATTATCTCAAAATTACAGCTAATTTTGTCCTGATATTGATATTTGGTTACTCGTATCAACTCCAACTGCCGTCGTGTGTTTTATTTAGTGAGAAGCTCACAGAGGCTGGTTGGACGCGAAAATCTGGGCTAATCATATTGTCATCAGTTTTCAACAATACTATTGTAATGACGTATTTTCCTAATATTGTGCAGCTATTTCATTATATTCAAATAGCTTATATTTATGTAACAGTTTATCTTAAAATGGTACAAAGTCAATTATCTCAAGATAATGTAATGTGTTTGGTCATAAAAGGTTTAGTTTTGTCATTATTCTGTAAATACTAAGCTTACAATGTTGATATTACAATTTGTATTCTGTCGCTTGGACCTAGATAAGCTTGATACCAAAGAATTAATAGTTGTATAATAGTTTGAAAACACATTATAAAAACAAGGGACAAGCCCCCAAACATCAGACATTAGAGAAGCAACGGGAGGACATCCTTTAAAAACCACATTTTATAACATCTTGAGATAAATTAACTTACCTCATTATCTTGAGATATGAGTTAATATTTTGTGATGCCATTATTTCTATTTTAAAAAGCAACAATATATAACTGTTCTCATCCAGAGATGTCATCAAGGCAATACTATATAATAAAATGGCTTTATCAAAGAATCACATTTTTTCCACCTATCTTGGAAAAAAACAGGATACATTGTTACCTCAAGATATTCGGCTTCATTGTTGTAGATCTAGAAGTAAAACATTACTGACATCATATTCTTGACACAAACTATTCTGAAAAAACAGACGCATGCTGATTTGCAATCTGAAAATCCAGAGCCAGATACTCACAAGGGCTCCATCTCTGACCACCCAAAAGAGGATGAATCAGTCTCAGACAGCCTGCTCATAGTTGCAGGGACTGTTGGTAGCACTAGCAGATAGACAGCCGACTTGTTTTTCTCCTACATAGAATAACACCATGTCCCAGTACTGAAACATGCTCCATTTGAGGTGTCGGCACCCAAAGACGAGAGTTTTGACACATAGCAGCTGAGCAGATGTGGGTGGGTAGATGAGACGTTTGGGGTCTGTGTCACAGAAATCAGTCCGCTGGCTGGTTCGTGTATTTTTTATTTATTTGGCTGGAGAAAAAAGAAGGTGGTGCTTCGACTCACTCTTTGTTCCTGAATGGGTAAGAATTCTTAAACCAACTACTAATTGTACAAATACATTGCTTAAGTATTCAAACACTTTGAATTTCTTCACATTTTCACAAATTGCAATGTTTTTTCTGTGACAGACAGCCATAAAGTAGCATGTAATTGAATTTAACTCTTTGGCCTACATGCAAAACACTGTGTGGTGGATATCTAACACTGCACCTCACCTGAACACAGCATCCACACAGTGACACGTGGTGGTGACAGCATCATGGGATAACGTATGGTTTCAGATAAAAGCATATTCATAAGTTAGAATGGCCTAGTCAAAGTCCAGACATAAATATAATTAAAAATCTGCAGCAAGGATTGAAATTTGCTGTTAACAGAGGCTCTCCATCCAAGTTTGAGCTATTCTGCAAAGAGGCATGGGTAAAAATCTCAGTGTCTAGATGTGCCAAGCTGGAAGAAACATATCCCAAAAGACTTTCAGCTGTAATTCTAGTGAAAGTATCAAATTATACTGTATATACTGTATATAATACATTAGACTGACTTTCTCTGTGTTTATTTGTCAAGAATAATAATTTTATTTAATTTTCCTTCTACATCAAGGGCAGGTGGTACATTGTGTTGGTGTATCACATAAAACCCTCTAAATACTTTGACATTTGTGTTTGTAAGGTGATAACATGAAAAAGTTTGCAAACCTTTGCATTTCTTAGTATGCAGTAAGTTTTTTTTTTTGTTTTATATTGCTTATTATTGATTGAATTAGGCATGCCATCTGTTTATATGCAGTTTCCTCTGACTGAGCAGCTCCTATCATTTTATCAGTGACAGCTCCTCCTACAGAGGGATAGTTGGTGCAGACATTGCAATTAAATAATCTGATCTCTGTCTTCTCAGGAACTGTTTACCCCTGAATGCAAGTTTAAAGAGTCGGTGTTTGAGAACTACTACGTGATCTACAGCTCGATGCTCTACAGACAGAAGGAGTCGGGCCGGGCTTGGTTTCTGGGCCTCAATAAAGAGGGACAGATCATGAAAGGCAACAGGGTAAAGAAGACTAAACCCGCTGCACACTTCCTGCCTAAGCCAATAGAAGGTAAAAACCCAGAATCCATGTTTGTTTTTACTTCTTTCTTTATTTTACCTGATGTTCTGCAATAAAGTCCTTTCTTCCTCTCTCTCTAGTTGCGATGTACCGTGAGCCGTCATTGCACGATGTAGGAGAGGCGGTGCCTAAGCTCACAGGGGGCCCGCCTTCTAAAAGCACAACCTGTGAACCTGTGGTCATGAATGGCGGCAAACCAGTCAGCAAACCCAGTAAGGAGGAGACATAACCCCACCTCTCATCACTAGCCTCTCCACCTGGCTGACTGGAGGCCAGGAAGAACCACAGACTTGCCCTGCTGCTGCGCTCTCAAAACACAAAACTGCTAGAAAAGGTACTAAATCGAACAGCTAAAAGCTCTGACTGGACAGCAATGGGGGCTGAACGTCCATGCCTCACCTCTCCCAACTGGACACTGTTTTGGGGCAGCGCCAGAGGGACAGCGCTCCAGTTGGTGACGGGGAAAGAAGAATGGAAAGCCCGACTGCTAAACTGGGCGAACTGGGAAAGTGGCGTGTGTTCTCAGATGAAGGACATCTATATAATCAAAACAAAAAACTCCATGCTCACATATTTATTTATTTTTTAGCAAGGCTCCTGTTTTCCTCTGCTGATTTTTCTGTTGCTTGCTTGCTCCAGGCCTACAGACACACATCCACACAAACTCCACTCTAGTCCACTCCAAATCGACGACTTGGATTCAGTTTTTAAGTACATTAAAAGCATCAGCAAACACTGGTGAAAGAACGTTTTAAATACCGAACAGTGATGATTCAAGGGAAGCTTAGTAATCAATCAATTAGGATTTGGAACAGGATGTTCTGTTCTTAAACTACACCACGATGCATCAGGAAATGGCACATTACATATATTCTGAACATGCAACCTGACCTCTCCCTTACTCTACGTCTCATCAAGAAGATAGTTCAGAGAAGATATTTATAATGAATTCCCAATTTGTAGCAACAAGGAGTGTATCTGAAGTTTGCAGGTGTTGCAGCACCATGGTAGCAGTCTGTGTTTACATAGGGTAGCAGGTTTAGATTAATATGATCAGTGTTCTCAGTCATGAGGACCTTTTGTAGACTTTTTCCTTTTCTTGTTGCCTTCCCAATTACTTGAAAATAAAAGAAGAAACAGGGTATTAAAACATGGCAAGCGCCTGTGTAACTGGGACCAATATAAACCAGGTTTGTGAGTTTTAGAGCATAAATAATGACAGTGAAACTAATATAATGGTCCTAAAGTGTTTTCAGCTGATACCCGTGGAGTAGCATTTATAAGACGTTCTCAGACTGTTACCATTAATTCAGTTTTCAGTGTAAAAAACGTGTAGTTCCTTAAAACTGAGCTTACATTCTTCTTTTAGCGGTTTTTCAGATTGCTTCGGGGTCATGTTTCCCCTTTTTCATTCTGTACCTTTGTTTTGTACCAACTTCTTCTGGTATAAAAATAGTTGTTGGCCACCTTTAATATATCACACCTAAACCTTCACATTTCTGATTTAAAACTTAAAATAATTGAAAAATGTTGTTCTTCAGTCAGAAGGTTCTAAAGATGTTTAGCTTAATTTTTACAAAAAAAAAACCCATTATTTTAAATTTTGAAAACTGATTAAAAGCCTTTAGCATCTATTGTTTGGACTTTATTGGTTTAGCCAAATGTTTACAATAGAAAAACACAATTTTAAGTATTTTGTATTTTGTAATTATGCTTTTTTTAAACATTTAGGCTACTTAAATAACATAACATTACAAATTAGCTTTTTGTTTTCATTATCACAAATATTTATCTCCATACTTGATCAAAATGACCAGAGAAACAGAATTATATGCTCAATGTGTAAAATATGGTAAAAATGTGTTATGAAACCTTGGTAGGAAATGGTTGAAGGGCGAACTGACCCAGAGACAGCTGTGGAGCAAGAGACACTTTTTAGATTTTCCCTTGTTTCAACTTTTAAGTTGAATCCTTTCAACAAGGTTAAAAGCTACAGTACTTCTTATCTAGTGCTTCTGATGGGGTTAAAGCTGTTTTCCTTTTTACTTTTTTTTTGTGAAAGGCAAAAAAAATGAAGACTTGGAGCAGAGGTGCCAAATAAAAATTGCGTCTGTATTTCTGAAATTAGCTGCCAAAATCAGAGGCTTCAACATCCCTCTGAAGACATTGTTAAACCTCCTGCATTGCCCTAAACTGGCATCACATCTTTATGTTTCACTTGCTTTGACTTCAAATAATTATCACCGTTCTTGAATGGCTACAATCCTCCTTTTCTCAACTACTGATTCCTCCTCCTGACGCTCTAAAGAATAGGTGCCTTTTACAGCTGCAGTCTGGCCATCCCTCCATGCAGGGGAATCACCAGTCCACACAACGGCAAAACCAGACAAAAATAATTTATTTATAAAACCTGACCGATTGAAACATTTTAATAGCTCTCACTTTCATTTTATTCCACTGTGGCTTAAAGAAAAGTAGAAGTTCACACATGTTCTTTCAGGCCATGTATGAATGTACAATCTAAGGTTTTTCTCCAACCCTAATTGTTCCGCCTCTATAAATCAACCGGCACAATTATCTCTGAAATCTCAAACTTATAAGTGTCTTAAATGTTGTTTATAATGAACAAAAAGCTAAATAAATTGCACATAGGCATGGGCCGGTATGCGGTGTGGTGATCTTGACTCAGAATACCACATAAATTTAAAACAAATGAAATTTAAAACATGATCTTTTATTTATTAAAATGCAGCAACAACAGTTATTCCTACCAGAGATGCACTGATAAATCAGCTGGCGACCGCTCTGACCGGTGACCAAGTGGTCATAAACTAATGGTGGATCACTTATTTTGTGATCAGGGAACGCACCCAATCGCTACCAGGTCTCACAATATTCAACACTCTTCTGTGTGGAAGCTGTTACTAAGGGAAGAAGCCTCAAACTTCGCTACTTTCTGCATCAGTGAGGTGTTTATAAAGGAAGCCAGAGGAAGCACACAGATTTAAGAAGCTATTTAAATGGTGATGCTCATTTCACTTCCTTTCCGTTTTCCATATTTTAGCAGGGATGGGGGTGTTTTGTTGAATTTACTTGAAGCTGACGTCAGCGGACACTAAGAAGGCTGAATTTATTACAGCAAAGTTACTGTTTTATGCTTCTTAGCTTTCATTAACCATGCTGGGTTTAGAGATGTTGGCAGCCTTTTGGAAATCCGAGTTACAGCGGCACAACAAAGTAAACAATACCCTGTTAGAATGCCAGGTTTCTGCAACATAATAAACTGAGACCTTGATAATACATTTCCAAAGTTTTTCCACATGAAATATGACATATACTTAAATGATTCAACTGAAAAAGAAATTGGTTAAAGGGAAAAATAAATGCACAAATAAGTAAATATCCCGCCTGCATAACTGTGGATTAGCCTAAAGTAATACCTTGTTGAAGCACCTTCTGATTCAGTTTTCTTCTGTGTGGGTACTGTCAGCATCCCACATCTTTGCAACATTTACCCCCTCTGCCTTGCTTGTTCTCCAAGCCTCTGATTTGTGAAGACATCTCTTGTCCAGAGCCTTCTTCAGATGAACCCACAGATTTCCTGTAACATTTAGTTCTGAACTTTGGCTAGGCCATTCCAGAATTTTCCTTTCATGAAGTCATCCTTCTGTTGATTTGGATTCATGCTTTGACTCAAATTGATGCCGAAAATTAAAATCCCTCCGCCTTATCCTGACTGATGCTTTTGTATAATGAGACCATTTTAATCCTTTGTAACCTCTGATTAAACTATGGCTTTAGCTAAAGGACGTAAATGTTAAGAAAATCCTAGTAGGACCGCTGAACTTTTCATTTGAATTGTACAGAATAACATTCACAATATCTCTGGAAAAATGTTTTAAGAAGGTGCAGAAGCACTGATTTACTTTTTCTGATCGTTCTACAGCCATGAAATTAAAAGAAATATAGGTATCCTGTGTGTAATATTGGTCAGAAGAGGGTTAAAACTCTATAATGTTCCTCTTTAATAAAATCTTTATGATGCACATTAAGCTTATTGGCTGAAAATATTCAGTCATGTAAACTGAAGACCTCTGTGCTGTTGCTTAGGCTGTACCTACCTGCACTTGTCTGAGGGAAAAGTGTAACAGAATGCCAAAGCAGCCAGCTCTGCTCGTCTCTGCTGCTTCTTCTGCCCAATAAGCTATTTTAAATGGTTGCGTCATGAGCCTTCATTTTAAGTTGGTATGTTTTGACGTGAAGCCAAAGGCATTTCAGTCCAATTTAAAGCAATGGGGGAGGCATAAGTGATATATTATATATACTAGGTCCATACAAAGACTTCATCCCTGCTGCGTACACATACAGACACAGAGCAGCCACTTGGTGTTCGCCTTAAGGGAAAACATTGCTGTTGCAGTTCTTTTCTTTATGAAATATCCAAGGTTTGCCTCTAAAATCCTCGTTGAGCCCCAAATAGTGGCAGCAAATTATGTCAGGATGAGCCGTGCTCACTTGAAGCGCTTCATGTTAAACTGCATCATTGAGGTCAAAGTTTACAAAAAAGGGAGCTCCCAACATTTCCCTGCATAGTATTAGAAAGGGATGCAATGGTCATAGTATTGGTAGTTATTAAGATGCAATATCTGTTGCAAAAGATCCCCATTTTTCTTGATCTTTTCTCATGACTCTCTTGTAAGAGAGATAAAAGTGTAGTAGCCTTTTTTCAGCCAGCTGACTGGCAGTGGGCAGCAACAGATAGGCATTACTCTATCCTTCATAAAGATGGAAAAATACTCCGGTCACTCTAGCACTCTTTCTCAACCATCTCTCTAAAAGGACTTTGGACCGTAGGAATGATGTGAGGGTAAAATATTTGGTTTACCTTAATCCTTGAAACTGGCCCTTACCTAATGTCGCCAGTAGTTATTGAATCTGTCATGAAATACCAACACTAAAGCTTGAGTTTGTTTGAACCATGGAGAAAAATCATAAAACCGCCCTCTCACTGTGAAAGCCAACACGGCGCAAGTTTGTTCTGGGACTTTCTGTTTACTCATATTTCTTTGACCGCAGAACTAGATGCCAATCACCTCCTCCAAATATCACAGGAGGGAGATAGTGTCATACTGTGATCCCACACTTCAAATTAGTGGCAGTGACAATAAGGCAGGCGCACGTTAATGCATTCAGGATCTGCTTATTAAGGCAATTAAAACAGACACTGTGCGTCCTTTCTTGCTTTGAATCCCAATTTTGGACAAAAATAACCCCTTTTGCATTTTAATCAGATTATTGAACACTGTCCTGTTTGCTGAAGATTAATGACCTCCGTCGATGTTGCCACAACTACAAAGCAGCAACGTGACAAAGCAGCCTCCCTGCAGAAATCAAGGCTGCGTGATTCATTCGCACATCAAACGAGCAGCGGCGTCTCAAGCCTTGGCAACAGGTCTGCATCTATTCAGCAGGTGAACGCTGCACACGGACGTTGTTTATCCAAGTCGGGTGTTAAAGACCTCACAGTGTTTCTATTTGACATTTCAAAGATTTTTTTCTCACGTACACCACATAATTTCTCTCCTTTTCTGAACTTATTAGCTGCTTTTTACATTCATGTACAAATATGTGGTCGAGCTGCACATCTTACTACTTTTCAGACTAATGTGGTCGTGGAAGGATTATCTTTCGGCCTTTTAAATGGGGGTTTTAAAGAAGAAAAAGCCAGTTTATGTGCTAATGTGTAAAAAAAATAAAAAGGGAGAGGAAATTTAAAAGAAATGGCAATGTGAGTGCCTCTCATACCCCAGTTAGGGTCAAACTGTAAGATCCAGCTGTAGATCTAAAATTTTTCTACCCTCAAATAGCTCTGTTCTGTCTAATGTTATATGGAATAATGTTAATGAGGAACAAGTCTGGTGCTGTGCTCGTCTCATGTCAAAGAAATGTGGATGTAACATTTATTTACTATCTGTTGTATCATAGTTAGGGGCTCAAAATGAGAAAATAAACCCTGACAATCACATACAGTGCCCCTTAAACCTTTTTCTTAATCTGAATGTATTTTATTGGGATGCTTTGTGAAAGGACAACACAAAGTACTGCATAATTGTACTGTATCCCCTTGTACTCTGACACCCTTAAATAAATCCTATTCCCATTTCATTTAATAAGAAGTTGAACCACGTTGCTGCAATTACAGCTGCAAGTATTTTAAAAGTGTTTTTCCACCACGTCCAGAGTTGCTTGGGTTTTATTTAGGGGTATCAGAGTTAAGGCAGGCAAACACAGATTTTTCTATTTGTAAAAAAAGAAAAACTCACCATTAAGCACTAATTTGTAGTTGTCTACTGCATTAATCCCAATAAAATAGAGGTTTGTGGTGTAACACGACCAAAATGTGAAAAGTTTAAGTAGTATGAATCATTTTCGAGGCAGTATATTCACATTAAATTTTTCAGTGTATCTTGTATTGTCTCAGCTGTCTGTCTCTGAACAGAATCACATCTGTTAAACATCGTACAGAGAGATTTGACCATTTCTGTTCAAATACTGCGCGACACAGTTGATAACTAGGCTCCTGTGATTTTAACTTGTCCTTTTACTGCTGGATAACATAGCGAAGCTGCTTAATGTCTCCAGTCAGAGAGGCCCTGCTTGTTAGGGCAACCCCAGGGTTCCCATCAAGTCGAAGTGGTCTGTGAAGATCTGTGGGGATGTGCTCACAAATTCATACTGTTCAAAGGCAGAGAAAGAAAGGAAAAATAAAAATAAAAGCCCGGTTTCCTGGATACTGACCAAAGACGCTTCTATACGATTTTTTCCAGGCTGCTAATCAGAGTTTAAAGAACCACTGGCGCATTTACTGTCAACATCTCCTGAGAGATTTCCTTTCCACCGGTGGTTAGCCAGGTGCCAGGGCTACAGTTATGAAAGACTCCACTCCACACAGGAAGAGAGCAGCTGATTTAATTAGGAGTGAGCAATGGCAGCACCCAGAGTGACTTTTAATTTCCACATACAGGTACCACTCATGTTCTCGTGGCAGTATGCATGTACCCATCTTAGTTCACCTGCAAGTTAGGAGGCACATAATGGACACAAGAAGGAAGAGGTAGACAAGAGAAATCCCTTTGTGACCTGACCACTGCAGTGCAGGAGCACTTTAGAGCCAAGGGAACATGTAATGGTTAGCGCTTATGATGTAGCTGGCCTCCCTCAGGTTTTTTTTCCTTCTTTGCTTTAGTCCTTTTTCAAAAGACTGCCTTATTACATCTGAATCTTAAGACAGCTCTCTCATCCCCTTCTCTCTGCCCACTTACATCCCACACACTCATAGAAACACATACAGACGATTCAAACTCTTATTACGCCTATTTTACTTTTCAATTATCCTTTGATCCCCAATCTTCGATTCTCTGGAACCACGCTTGCTGTCGCTGTCTCCTTGTTGTGTAATCAAGCATCCAGAGAACTTACTCCCACCTCCTCTTCTATTCTTCACCTCCTCCTCCTCTTTCTCGTCCTCCCTCTGTTTGAAATAGTCCCCACTTGTTGCACGGCTTTGAAAAGAGGAAAGATGGCAGAGGGTTTTTTTGGGGGACTTATGCATGTGGTAATTTTATGATAAAAGAAACATTTCCAGCAGACCACCAGTAAAACTTGGCGTTTGGCTCATATCTTGCTGTTAGTTTGCACAGTTGGAGAACAGAAGTTTCTGCAAGGCATTTTGTTCCCAGCACTATCAGAAACAACTGGCAATCCATCACTGCAATAAAAGAAACCAAAGGAGGATGAATCAGAATGACTGACTTCATATTACTAACAGACATACTCTAATGCATGCCTGAAGCGCAGCATCTATCATTTATCCAAATGACTCAAAATGGTACAATTTTTAAACATAGATGCATGATAAAGAAACTTATTTGAGATCCTTTGTCTTCTTTAAACTGTGATGGATTAAAATCAGCATAAAAGTTGATGAATATTTTAAGAAATCCAATTATAAGTAGAGGGAATTCTGTTTTTGTATTTGTTTCTCTAAGATGAATAAACTTGGATAAATTAAGCATATATTGTATGCATAACACACTATAGTATCCAGCTGTGACACAAGGTATCTGTGGATTGAATATTAAACTGGCACGAACACATCTAATGATTTAATAAGCCAAATATCAGAGCAGTGCCCTGTTTTATCCTCCCTGTGCAAACCTCCAGCAGCTATTAGCCAAAAGCAAACAGTGACTGGTGCCAACCTTAAAGGAGATTACCTTGTGTGTCGGTAAATGTACAGTTAACTTTACATATATTATGCAAACAGTTTGTCTGCACTGTACAGTTTGTGTCCAATCTATTGAATACACAAAAAACAACATTGAATAAAGGATTTATAAAAAGGAGGTGGGTTTGAAGTGGTTTATTTACTGAAAATAAGAATAACTCTGGTCTTCATGGTGTACAGTTGTCTCCAAGGGATTGAACTTATGTTTTGCGCATTTTATTTTATTTTTGCAGCTCCTGCGCAGTCTGGGAAAGTTTGGAATCTGATTCCAGTATTTTCCAGGTCGGATTAATCTATGAAGAAAATAAAATAATATCTGTATTTCTGGACTTCATTTCCTCTCTTATCTCCTGTTATCTAAAAGCTATGCCCTATTTCATTATATCATGTTTCCTTCCTCCCTCTTTCCATCTGTATCTTATGTCCTTACTTCTTTCCTCCTTCATTTTGTCCTTCCTTCATCTATGCTTGCTTCCTTTGTTTTCTTTATTCTTTCCTCTGTTTCTCCCTTGTTCCTTATCTATTTTCCTACTTGTGGCCTATCTCCCTTCTGTCTGTACTTCCTTGTGTCCTTTTCCCTCATTCCTTGTGTCCTACCTCCTCTCCCTGTGTCGTTGCTTTCTGAATTATTAATTTCTTTATGTCCTTACTTCTTTTATCATCTTTCTTAATTTCTTCTGTCCTTCCATCTCTGTATATTTCCTTGTCCCTCCTTCCATTTGTCATTTCTTCTGTCCGTCCTTCCTTGCATCCTAATTCTTCATGTCCTTTTTTCCTTGTATCCTTCCTTTCCTTATTTTCTTGCATCTTCATCTTTCTTTCTTTCTAGGTGACACTAGTGGCCTTTATTTTGTAAGTTGACCGACAGGGTTTATGTGATAGATCAACACAAATTATGTATGGGTTACTAAAATCTTTACCAATAAAAATCTGAAAAGTGTGGCAGGCTTTATTATTCTGCCTCCTCAGTCAATTCTTCATTTAACCACCTTTCACTGTGATTATAGCTGCAAGTCTTTAGATGTATTGTCTCTACCAGCTTTCCACATATACACAGAATTAAATTCTTACCCTTTATTTAACCAGGTGAAGGATTCCGAGCTCAATTTTTACAGATATTTAAGTTGGAACAAAATAGTTTAAATCAGATGAGTTTGGATATTTTCAGTACAGAGGTTGAAGCATAACTGAATGCTCCTTTCCCTAATTCAGTCTAAACCGAGTGAACAATCAAGTGCTGAGAGCCACAGAAACACGGTGCATAATGGCTGTTGGTTCTTTGTAGCAGAGAGCATAAACGAGGTGAAACCAAGCCAAGAAGAGCCTAATAAATCAGTGTCATCCAGTGAATCAACTTTTGCATCCCAAAGAAGGCCACCCAGCTTCGGTAAACAGATCACAATCATGAGGCAAGTTAAACCTGTAACGTACCTGAAGGTGAAGTGATGCCCCGCATTCAAAGCATGAAGACATCTGGTTGACGCACTCATACAGACCACTATAATCAAGCAACGGTTAAAAGGTAGCTGACAGGAGAGGTTTGTGAGCTCTAAGGGAGAATAATGATTTGTTACTGTAATAAAACCTGAGCTTCACCCTCAGTTTTCAGACCAAATTAGAAATGTGTGCTTTCAAATGTAGATCCTGATCAAGCAGGAGGCCCAGGGGATAAAGAAAAACGTATTTACTCCCACCCTCCAGTCCCATTCCTGCCATTTACAGCTTAAATCTTCACTGTCATATCAATATAGCATATTACATTAATAACGGTAAAGAAAAGAATCAACATATGCAATTTATAGTTCATATAACCACAATATACAAATATACATTACAGTGGCCTTTGCAAAATAGTTAAAGTACAGCCAGTTTAGACTGAAAGTTTATTTGACAATCGATTTTCAGATCATGCCTCAGATTCCCTGTTGGATTTAATTGTGGGCTTTGACTTGACCATTCTAACACATGAATATGCTTTGATCTGACTACTGCTTTAAAGATACACTTGCATGTTTAGGGTCCTCCTCCCCAGTCTCAAGTCTTCTGTGGTCTTTAACAGGTTTTCTTCCAGGATTCCCCCGTGTTTGGCTTTATTGATAAAGCTTCTCCAAAAAAGAGCGAAGACCTCATTTAAACTCTGTTTATTAGTTAGATTTAATTTAGCTGTATTGTAGTAAAGCGGGCCAGTTTGTACTGTGATCCACTGTTGCTGCAGCACCAAATCTGAAGCAGCAGTCAGGCTATTTGTGCACTAAGATGGTTCAGGCATTTAATTACAATACGCCTCATAAAGGAGGCAATAATGTCAGCAGAAGAGTTGCTTTCTTGTAAAGGTAGAACATATTTTTTCTAGTAGGTGTAATAGAAGCCAATACAGACATAGTAACTGTGATAAAATGGGTTTTAATTGTGCTCCCTAATGCTACCACTCCCATCCTATTGTGTATCTGTCTCCTTTAAATAGTAATCATCTAGAGAGTACCCAGCAGACTGCATTTAGCTGCTTCACTACAATTTGATTTCCAGAAACAGAAACCAAGCATCATGCTGGCTTACGGTCCTTTCTAATTACCCATATTAGCCCACATGTTTATAATTTGTTTAAATTTGAGCCCACACCTTGGAAGATATAAAATGTAATATTAAAGACCAAGGAAAAGCTGGCTCTATGCACATAATTTGGGTTATAGCTGCAAATTGGCACTGTTTAAAATTAAATTCTGATGCAACTGTGTTGAGTCTCCTGAGCATGATATGACTCGGCTTGCTTTTGTTTGCAATTAAAATGCACAACAATTTAAACTCTAAAGCACCGGTTATTTTTAATTTTCCAATTAAAACCAAAACCCGGGCGGTACCCCCTTTTTAAAAAGTTGGTGGTGACAAAAAGGAAAATCCCATCTGGGGTGGTCTCCGATTTAAAAACCCCCCTATGGGGAGGGGGGGGCCACAACCAGGGGCCCTAATTTAGTTGGGAAAACCGAGAGGGGAAAAAGGGGAAATTTAAAGGGGAGTTCCTGGAGGCGAAGGGGGGAAAGGGGAAATTTTAAGGGGGCCCCCCTTTTTCAAAAAGGGGACAGGAAAGGGGGACTTAAGGGGAGGGAACACTCACCCCAAACCCCACCAACGCCTGGCCTCCCCCTAAAAGACATTTTTCCACAAATACTGTAATTAAGTTGGGTGTGATTTTAAAAATTTTTTTATGTAAAAGGGAAAATAAATTTAAATGGGACTCTAAAAAAGCGCCCCTGTGTTTTAAATTTTGGGGGGGGGTGTTTAGAGCTGTGGGAAGCCTGCAGCTTTAACATGATGGAGACTCGATTTTAGGTTTTTTATTAAAATAATGTTCTATAACATTTATCTTATGTCTTTCTTGCTATACTTTATTACTTCGGGCCGTTTTGTTTCACCTTTTCTAATAAAAACTCATAAATTTCTGTCTTATTTGGGAAACAGAACCTCCCCCCGCATTTTATTTTTTGGTTTAAAAAATTTTAAAATCCCAACTGGTTTTATTCCTCCTTGCCCGAAAAGACAAAAATGATCTATTTAATATAAGTAAGAGGGGGTTTAAGAAGATTTCAGTTGCTCCTTTTTATTTTTGCTATCTGTTTTTCTTAAAAACCTTTTTTAAAAACCGGCCCCCCCTCAGCCCGGTCCCTGTTTGTTTTTTGGGTGAAGAAAGAAAGGCAAAAACCCCACAAAACAAGTTTGGTTTCCCACCCCCATGGTTACTGGGGGGAAACGGTGTTGTTCAAGGTGATGTGCCCGTGGGGGTTTCATCTGGGCTTTTTTAAATGGTGAACAAAGGGGGGAAAAATTTTTTAAGCACCCCTTTTTCCATAATTTTTTGTTTTTATTTTTTAAACCCCTAATTTAACCGGTTTGCCCCCTTCCCCGCAGTAACCACAAAGGGAAAAGTGCGGAATATTTTAGATTGAAGCAACATTAAATTTTCACCCCCCTAAAAAAAAGGCCAAAGTCAATTTTTTTTTCAAAAAAAGATTATAAAATTCCCCCTGAAAGCCCACCATCTTGTTTAAAATTTTCTTTAAAACCTCAGTTTAGGAGGGGTGCAATTTTTCGCCTTTTGTATAATGGCCAATGTCAAGAGGGAACCCCTTTGGGCATTTTACGGGGGTTTTTAAAAAAAACCAAAACCCCTTCCCGGAAAAAAAAAAAAAAAAAAACCACTTTAAAACTTTTCCAAAAATTATGGGGACATCGGGCCCACTGGTAAAATGATGAGGACTGTCACAAAATTACATTTATAAATTATATTTTTAATTTAATGGGTAGGGAAATATTGGGAAAATTTTTTTAATATTTTAAGGGCTGTCCCGTCAGTCAGCATTTTGTCCACAAAAAGTAGCCCACCTTCATGGGAAATAGCTTTGCAAAAAGTGGGATATGGGGTAAATTTGCTCATATTATTCATCAAAAAAAAAACAATCCCCAATCAAAAAAATAAATTGTCAAAAATTTTGAAATATTCAATCAAAAAAACTAATCTCAATCAAAAAATATTTAGTTGTGATCAAAACTTTCAGAGTTGTAACGTTTTTTTTTTAATGGAATATTTTATTTTGGGGCAGAAAAACAAATTGTTTGAAAAAACATTTTTTGAAATAAATTCCTCAAAGTTAGGCAAAAGCATATACTGGTTGAGCATTTTGAGGTACATTGATTTGTGTATTTCTCCAAAACTGTACAGTAAAACATTAAATATTTATTTGACATAAAACATGAATGTGAAATTTGTAAAAATGTAATTAATATAAAATGTTCTGTAGGTTTACTTTTTTTTTTTCTCTTATTTTTCTCACCTTTGCCAGGATCGGGGCCTTTCGCTCCCTTTCCCCTAATGCACCTTTTATGCCTCGCTAAAACTTTAAGAGAAGCTGGTGTCGGCTGGCGTGACCGCGTATTTTTTTCTGTCGGCTCACTTAACAGCAGTTTTCTTCTGCAAAAAGCCCTGCAGTTCAAGGGAAGTTCAGAGGTGGGGGGGTATCAGAGTCTGACGCTTTAGTCAGCGCTAAACCAATAGGGGAAAAACGTCTTATATCGTTCGTCTTTAGGCCCCGCCCAGGATGTTCATGTTTCCAGAACAAAAAATTCTTTGAGTTCAACCAAAAACAGAGAGCGTCAAAACCAAAAGAGCGAGAGTCGTAACCAAAGATTGTTGACATGCACAAATAAAAGTTTGTTTTGCAAATAACTTTTTTCTCTTCGTGAGACGGTGACGGTATTCATTGTACATCAAATTTGAGCAAAACGCTGAGCTGTTAAACAAAATTTGTCACTGATTTTCCCCAGACTAACAAGCAGTGGTCTAGTTAAAATATGCATAACAGTATTTTATTTTCTAAAATGTTCCTTATTCATTTTATATACATGTCTCTGTATAATGTTTATAATAAATACTCCTTATCTCATAGCAAAAATCTTCACGCTTCTGTAAAGTTGTGTCAATTATGATATCATAGCAAGACTCTGCTATAGGTCCTGTGTTGAAATTTTAGGGCTTCAATAAGGTTTTCTTTAGCATCTTGCAGTCTGCTTTTAGGGTAAAGTTGCTAAGATGGCCAAACATGGACATGTTGCTGGTTTTTTTTTTTTATTCCCTTTCACCAGAAGACTATTTCAGTACAGTATATTGGCTGTTTTTAGACCTCTTTCAACCTTTATCAGACCCCTAAGCTGCTACATTCTTCTTCAGACAGCTCTTTTGATAATTTATTCCTCACCAAAAATTTAATTTTCACAATGTTTTTCTGGAATTTAAAAAAATGTGTTTTGTATAGTTTCTTTTATTAATTTACATGTTAATACCTCTTACATACTCTCATCCAAAAGCTATAGACAGCCAGAGAGTGCTAGAAGGCATGTAGTCATCAGGTCTTTTTTCAGTATTGTTAAAATGGATGGTAAATATCCTTGTGTCCAAATAGGGGTTAATTTTATTAAAGGACATCCAAAAGCTCAATATTTCAAAGCACAAAAGGTGCCAAACACAGCACTATAAAGCCATTAGACCATCATGCTAATAATGGGCTTTCTTACGCATCAGGGACACTGATCATCGTAGTAATAATAACACCTGGATGGCAATTTGTTTCATTTTGGCTCTAGCAAATAAAGCTGAACTCAACCCATCAGCTCCATCAGGGCATCAGCTAAACCCTCATTAAAACGGAGCAGATTGTAGCCAGGAAAACAAAATAACATTTTGTTATCACATAAAAAACATTTTCATTTCCTGCCTGTTTGATTAATTTAATTAAAACGGCATTGACTCTGGATTTTTCAGCTGTTATCTCCCACAGTTTCACACATTAACACACACATGCAAACACAGGCACACACATAGATGTTGCGACCGTGCAGCAGCATGTTTCAGGTGGCATTGAGAGCTCACTTGAGAGCCTGTTTCTGTCTTCCTCATTATCATCAAAGACAACAGGCGCCCTCGTATACTCACCCTCTCTTTTGCTCTCCTACATGCACATGCACACAACGGGTGGTTTTCATAGTAATCATGACCATTTCAGGGCTCCTTTGTTCCTCGCTGCTGCTGACAGGGAAAAACCTTGAATTTCCAAACTCCTGACAAATAAGAAACAAGAGGGGCCGCATGTATTTTTGACCCCAACACTCCCACTTCATGTTGTTTTCAGCAGCCTCACATAATGAAAACCGCCTCAATTCAGGAGGAATGTAAGACTTTTTAATAGAAGCTGAAATGAATTTTTCTTTAATCAATAATGACTTCAGAAAGGCAATGTGCTGTTTATATCAGGGCAGAACTTCTACCAGTTACTCCAGTTACTCCTACTGTTGTGAGGATTTTCCCGTTGAGCTCTAAAAAGAGACTTATAACAGAAGCCTGTTTCCCATAATTTCCTCTGACTGAAAAACATGGATGAAGTTCGCACATCTTCACTGAATTTCTTTCTTCAAGGAAATTAGGAATAATTTTATACTAAAACGTTAGAGACAAAGCTGTTTAATTTTATTTAATGTGAACAAGCAAAGTCAAGCGTTGGGCAGCAAATTACCCAACCATTACATTATGGAGCATTTAACTTTTACAATACCACCTTATAACCAACTCAAAGCAGGTTTTAGCTGCAGCATTTCTATGAAAAGGACCAGAAACTCTTAACTGTACATACAGAATAGGACCATGTGCATACTGTGCAAGTTAACACTATGGAAAAGTTCAAGTAAATAAAATCTTTTCAGCTTTAAAATTTCTTGGAAGGAATAAATGAACTTTTAGCAATTCATGAGTCTGATGAGAGATTTAAAGAGCTCTAAAATGAAAATGTTGTACAGAAAATAGCCTGGAGGACATTCAAAACAATTGCCAACATTGTCAGGTCTGGCCATGAAAGCAGGTTCACCCTGAAAGCAGACCGCAACATGCTACAAGAAGTCTCCAAAAACCTTAACATGTCATCATGGGACCTGCAGCAGGCTCTTACTACTGCCACTTACTACATGCCTTAACAATAGGAAAGAAACTTCGCAACTTTAACGTTCATGAGAGGTCTGCAAAGAAAAAAAACATTTATCTCCAAGTAAAACATGAAAGCAGACAGAGACCAGGACGTCTGGGATTATGTTCTTTAGACAGATGAGTATAAAACTAAATAATAGAAAGTCCTTCTGGCTCACTGATGTTTCAACGCCCTTTCAGTCTCTGGGAACTATCAAAGAAAAATCCAACAAAGCCCTGACACAGAACCTCTGGGAAACATCTGATATATCAACAGTACAGCAGAGCACTGACAGACACACAAAAACTCACCTTGATCATATTTATACATCCACAGATACGCACACTTCACTATTCTGACTGTTGAAAAGGCTTTTTTTCATGTGACATTACATTTCATTAAAGCATCTCTTCGTTCCACAGAGTGGAGTTTGTCCCATTGTAATTACTCTGAAGTTCTTATGATAAAGTGTTTAAATGCTCTTTGTTTTGTCTGCTGAGGTTAAAATCTTGTCTCATCCCCTCCTAAGAAAATTTAAAATGTTCTAAATCCTTGACACCTGCTTCCAGCTCTTTCTTATAGTTAATTTTTATTTTAGAGAATGATAAAAAGCTGGTAAGCTGTGGTTTTCAGCTTACAGCTTTGTAGGTACTTTGAGATCTTTATGCATTTATCCTGACGATCGACATTTCTTCCACTTTTACAACACAAAGCTTGACTTTGAAGAACAGTTTCCATCTCAGCTCCAAAATGCAGACAGATGTGACTTTAAAATCTGACAGCATGTCATTATGTTTTCAGCTTACTCTAACCTAAAGCTATATATGATATTTCCCTGCATAGTGACCTTTTATACTTTCTTAAACCTTTTGAGCCCAGTTTCAGGGTCAGGTTGGATTTGGTAGCAAATATTTTCAGGCAGAGTGGTCTGAAAATGCTGCACCCCTTTTCTGGTGCATGTAATCTCATTTGTGTGTTAACATAAGCTTGATCTATGTCTAATGCTCTGAGTCTGATTTTGTGCCATTTTAATATCTGAAAATATAGTCAGCAAAATTTTTATGGTTTATTTTTTAAATAACGCACAGCAGATGATGGGAAAATTGGTGAATACAGGTTTTAATTAGTACGTTTTGTTCCATGAGCGTCAGTTCTCTGCATTATTTAGCGCTCAAGAAAAGATCTGTTCCAGATTTTGTTCTGGACAGAGGGTCGGAAGCGACGTCCCTTTCACGACTGCACCTCATCTCATTTTTCTGAGAAGCACTGAAAGAGAGAAAAGAGAACAAAATTAGAGACACTGATGGCTTTTGTCTCGCTGCTCTAGCAATATTGTTCTCAACTGTCATGCAAATGAGGAGCACTGGACTGAAAAACCAGAGAGGAATTGGCAGAATAGGAAGAGATAGTAAGAGAAAATTATTCTAACATATAAAAGAAAGGAGTACTGTCATTTCTGTGGGCAAGCTGTTATCAAATTGTTTCTAAACAGAAAATATGGATCTGAAATAAACACATGTAGACATTTAATGTGCATTGATGCATTTCTACTTTAGGTTTCTGCAGTTTATTTCTGTTTTGCACATCCAGAGGATATAATATTTAACATCTGCCTCATGATTGCATATCCGCTTCCCAAGACTAGGATTTATCTGCACATCCTGACTTAAATAAGGACTTGTAAAGCTGTGAGTCATAGAGAGGTTTTCACAGCAATCAGTAACTTCATGCGTCTCATATCTGCATCAGGTTGCGCTTGACCACTTGAAAGATTTGAAGCATTGCTCTGATCTGATGCTAGATATAAGCTGTGGAAAACTGCTGTTATGAGCTGAAGCTGGAGTGAAAGTCTCTACTTTAAATAATGCTCGAGCTCATCCATCCATCCATTCATCTAAAAGTTTAGTTTGGGAAGTCCAGGAGAAAAACTCAAACGTCCCTCTTCCCAGTCACACTCTTCAGCTCATTCTGATGAATCCCTGGGTATTCCCAGGACAGAGGGAACATTTACTTCCTTCAGTGAGTTCCTGGTCTGTCCCAGACATACCTGTAGAACCTCCACAGTGAAGAGGTCTCACCTGTTCTCCGGCTATTCTCAGAGCTCCCCCTAGATGATGGAGCTTCTTACCTCTCTTAAGCTGAACCCAGCTAGTCTATGAAATAATTTCATATCATCTGCTTGTATCAAGGATCCTGTTGTTTTGGTCAAGGTCCATATCTCATGACCATAGGTCAGGGCCAGAACTCCTACAGATCAGTAAATTGAGAGCTTTGCTTTTAGGCTTGGCTCTCTCTTCATTATAATAAACTGGAACAGCCCTCGCATTATGGTAGAGCGAGCCCAAATCTGTCCGTCTCCCAATCCATCCTACCATCACACATGAACAAGACAAGAAAGTATTTGAGCTCCACCACTTGATGCAAAGACTGACCTCTAAACCAGAGGGAGCAGTCCACCTTATTCATCCTCTCATCTGTTCACATAGCTGCGGACAGCTCCAGTGCCTGCTGAAAGTCATGGCCCGAGGACACCAACACAACCACACCATCTGCCAAGAACAGTCATAAGCCTTCTCCAGATCCACAAAACACACATGGACCAGGCAACCAAACTACCATAACCTTCTTAGCAACTCCATTTTGGTAAGAACTGTACCACTGTTTCACAGCCAGGATCAAAAACACAATGTTCTTCCAGGAACATTGTGTTTTTGATCCCTTGTATGATCCCTTGATAGCTTTTTTTTCTTACACAAGATTGGTTTACATCAGAGCTTCAACAAAGTAATATTTATCAGTATAATTAACACCAGATTGCGTACAATGATGTCAAAAAAAGCAACAAATTTCACTCCGAAATCTCAGAAAAACAGTGTTGCTGCAGGGAATCAACAGCTCCTACGTAAAGGAGAACAATAGCAGCTCTGAGCAGCACAAGTCAAAGTGGTGAAAGTGCAACATGTTTCATGGCACACTGATTTCTGTGTTGTGCAGGAATATCTTAAACAAGTGTGTGCCATGTGGCGTAGCAGCTCACTAGGGTTTGACACAACCTTAGAACCTTTGCTGCATGTCTTTCCTCCTCTTGCTGCCCTTTTCCTGTATGAAAACTGAATAAAGATCCTTAGTAACACAATCTGAAAAAGTATGAAGTAAGAAATTGAGAGGCAATATGCAGTCTTCCTCTTGCTAGTTCTGGCAAAACAAACATGATGTAAACAGCCCCCGTCTGCACACTTCGCCTTGCAGACCATCATATGCGCAGCGCACATTTTCACAGAGATTACTACTGACGGACAAATTGGAGAATAAAGCTTACATAAAAGCATATTTTTTTTCTGAAGAGAAAAAAGCTGCTGCAGTCTGAGTGGAAGCATTTTTACTCAGTTGAGTTCAGCAACCTCCAGCTGTTGCTTTCCTATGTTCTCTCTCCTCCTCTTATTCTGTAATATCTGATATACCACATTAGTCTCTATGTCTGAGTCAGGTATGCTATGAATCAGTGCGGCTTCTTCCGCAATCATGACTTAAATGCAAATTGTTCAGACACTGAAAGGTGTGACACAACTGATTAACGCAGGTTAGTATGTTATTGCTGTCTAATACACCTGTGGGATATGGGACATGAATTTGTGGCTTAAATTCCTAGTAAGGATTTTTTTGTGCATTTGTGTGCTGTAGGGGAAATATTTAAAAATCTTCCATGTATGTAAATGGGTCTGTATTTAATACAAATCAGGCTTTTATGGCAAGAAGAAGACAACCACAGTTCTGTTAAAATGTTTCCACCAGCCATGTTGTTCCAGATTTTATGCATGCAGTAGAAAAATCAAACCTTTTGGCCAACAAGTGAACCAGTCTTAACCAACACTGCATATCACCCTGAACACATGGTGGCTGCATGATGCTGTGGGATGCTTTTGTTCAGCAGGGACAGGGAAGCTGGTCAGAGTTGAGGGGAATGTACAGAACTAATAGGGAGGACAATCCAGTTTAAATCAGTGCATATTCTTGTGTTAGAATGGCCCAGTCAAAGTCCAGACCTAAATCTAACTGAGGATGTGTGGCAAGACTGTCAATCCAGTTTGACATTGCTTGAACAATTTTTTTAAATATAAACAAAAGGTTCAGTCTGGTAGAGGCATACCCCACAAACTTGTGGCTGTAATTTCACCCAAAGAGGGTTTTATAAAGTATTGAATACAAATGCATTGTCAGAAATTCTGTAAATCTTATAACATTTCCCTTTCACTTCACAGTGTTGCACTACTTTGTGTTCATCTATTACATAATCACAGATTTGTGGTCATAACATTACAATTTCAAGGATGTAAATACTTTTGCAAGGCGTTGTAGAGGCAAGGCTAATAGGAAATATTTGTTAAAGCTACTGAAGCTTGAAGAAAACTCCAGCTTTTTGCTTGGATATCTTACTTTGTGGATAATATTACTGAAACAGAAGGTGTGGATTATTATAAGGCCTTAAGGGCACGTCAGAAGGTTGATATTAAAGTCTGGAAGAAACGTTCACTATCAAAACTCACAAATATAACATTTTATTTGAATGGCATTCCTCCGAATGACTGTCATTTGACAAACACACACCAGTATCCATTTATAATGTGATATAGTCTCATCTTGTTCTATGGAGCCCCTGCATCAGTCTTTATCTCTGTAATAAAAAGCTAAGCTTTTAGTTTTGGAGCTTGAAATCTGAGTTTGTAACACATGCAACATGTTTGTGTTCACTGATCCAGTGCTTTCTATTACATTTAATTCCTTTCGTATATGAATATTTTAAGATTATATAAAACCAGGTTGATTATTGTTTAGCAAGACTGCTATAATGGAAAGCTAAGGCAAAGGAGAGCCAGTCTAGGGGTGAGAAAGTATCTTAACAGACATCTAAAATAAATCACATTGCAAAAATACACTCCCAGCAATATGTTCCTACTATGTGACAAGATAAGCACAGTGGAAATATCATAGTGTAATATTTCAACTTTTAGCAGCATTCACTAATCTTTTTTCCCCCACAAGCCTAAGACCTTTGGCGGGTAAATGTCACCAGCTTGCTGGGAGACCTGCTGAGTGGCTCAGCCTATAGAGACACGGCTGTAATTGTTGCAGGATGCAGACAGCTGAACTAGCAGAGGTCAGGTTCAGACCTAGGGCAGTTTGTCTGGAGGCATGGTTAAAGGAAGGGCATACAAGGGCTTCCTTGGCTTAGTTGTTTAATTTACGATTTCAATGAATTTATGAATGGAGCTGATAGACTGCATCTGAGAGTGGGTGCTGTTTTCCCAATTTAGTATATAAAAACAGAATTTCAGACGCCTTTGTTGATCATTAATTATTTTATTTTGTGCAGCTAGTGCCCTTTATTTGTAAGTTTGACTGACAGGAAATGGGCTGGAGAGAGAGGGGGAGACATGCAGCAAAGGTGAACTTGCTGGGACTCGAACCCGTGACGGCTGCATTGAGGTCTGTACCCTCTGTACATGTTGCACCCCTGCGAACCCCAGCGCCCTGGCAACACCTGTTTTTTGAATACTTATTTTGTATATATGCTGAGCTGAGACAGGAACGAGGCGGGGAGGTAGCTCAAGACTCGCATTTTTTTAATAACAACCAGGAAGAAGGAGCTAGTATGGATAGCAATTAGGGACATAGAAAATGAGTGCGGCATACGCACTTTCAGCACTTTTATACACTACTTCAGGCTTTCTCAGTAATAAAATATAAAACACAATAACATAAAATATAATAACCTGAGAGAGTATTTTTGATAGCTATCCTCACTGGAATTATTCTTTAGCTTCACAACTCTGTTTCGTTTAAGCTTTACACACAATGAATATTTTAGCCTATCAAATGATCAAGTAGTCAAACTAAACTAGGAAGGAAAGGTTACTAGCACATCACTTTCATGAGGCTGAGGTCTTTTCAACGCCTGCCCCTGACTAAAGTAGTTCAATAAGTTCAGCTTCTCAGATGGTCGTACGGCTTTGCCCCATCTGGTGTAAAAGAGTTCACCTGTTTGGGCCTGTGGGTGTTGGGGTACTTCCGGGGGCTCTGGAGGGGCCTTTGTTGTCTGCTGCTCCTCAACTGCTGGTTCATCCCAGGGCTCATCTTCACACAAAACGTGCTGAGACTGTTTGGTGGTGTTGTGAGGATGCTGTACGTGTTGCGGTGAAACTGCTTGCCTTTACTGTCCACAATAAGATCAGGTGGAACTGCGTGGCTGAGTGATTAGTCCAGGGACCCATCTCTGGTTGCCAGGATATGGTGCCGTCCAGGTCGTGGATCAGGGCAGGGAACCACTTTCCTCTTCTGTACTTAACTGTGATGTCATACCACTGCAGGCGCAAGCACATCCTCTGTATGCACAATGTGGACTGACAGTAATGGTTTCTTGTAAATGTCCTCCAGTGGCTTGTGGTCATTGTATACTGTAACATGTTTACCAGAGATGTAGTAGTGAAAGCTGGTGCAGGCATGAACAACGGAGAGCATCTTCTTCTCAATCTGCGCGTAGCGTGTCTCAGCATCAGTCATGGGTCTAGATGAGAAGGCCACAGGTTGATGGTCCTGAATCAAAACAGCTCCCAGTCCATTGCAGCTTCCACACAATATATTTCTGCAGGTTTTGTCACTTCATAGAACATTAACACCGGGTGATGAGTACATAAGTGCTTACATTTGTCAAACGCCTGCTGCTGTGCTGTATCCCATGAGAGCTACACATCAGTTTTTGCCTCTCCTGGACACACTTCTCTCTGACTCCTGCTACTGTAGCGTCAATCAAAATGTCGGTGTCTGCATACTCGACGTCCATTAAAAGCAGTTTCAGGTCCTTTACAAAGTGGTCAAAACGTTTTGTTGCACCTTGCATTCTCTGCTTAAAGTGTTGTCTGGTGATACATTTATTTTTTCTCAGTTTGATGTACCTGGCAAACTTTCCCAGCATTTTTGCGTAGCCAGTCAAATCTCAAAGGGGTCTTAATTTTAAAAGTCATAGGATTGTTTAGATTTATTTTACTCGTTCAAATACTCTTTGCATAATTGTATTATAATTGTTAAGTCCAGAGGTCCTTTATAATCGCGTTGGTGAGGATATTGCTCTAATATTGGGAAGTAACAGGCACTAGCCTATATTCATTAGACTGGTACGGTTGAGAAAAGCTAAGAAGGTACTACAGTTATGATTACGATTAGGTCAGAATTTGACCATCGTCCCACCTGGAAACATTGTCTTGTTTGCATTCAACAATAGAACAACAAACCATCCTAGTGTGGTGTTGTTTAGAAGAGTTGCAGCTAAAATGGACCAGAAAAACATCTGGGAGCAGTCTGTTCTTTACAAGCTTTGTTCCACGCTGATAAAGGCACCAGTTCATGAATGGAGCAGAAGAAAAAGGCACAGCATGGCCAAAAGGACTAACAGGTAACTCAGCATGTTTATTCATTCAGAAAAACAACTCTGCGATGCCAAGTAGCAGCCATATCGAGTGCTTTTTATCCCTCCATTTTTAGAGGTTGGCTTTGAAGCCACGGCTCCACGGTTTGAGAGCGAGGGAGAGAAAGTACTTCCTTTGGAAATTTCTGAGAATAGGCGGCTTTATTTTTGTCTACCTCTACGCGCAGAATGGGGAAAAATGGACTGGAGCAGAGAGCGAAGAGAGTCACACAAACAGAGATCAATGCTCGAATGCAGCAAATACACCAAGCAAAAGAAAGTGTTTTATTTTGTTCTCTGGTGACCTTGAAAGCTGCTTATTAAGTGAAACATGGTTATGGCACAAGTACATGTCACATGTGGGGGAAGTCAGGCTTTACACCCAAAATTTTCTTTTGTTGTCATTTTAGTCTGGGTCAGTTTCAGACTGCAGATCACAAAATGAGACTCTTTTAGTCTTAGGTTGCAGTCGCCATTTTTAGCCACTTGCAGTAAGTTTGTGCAAATATGCTGGGAGCTGTTGGGGTAATTGTGCTTCTTTCGTTGCCCCAACCTCTCACTTAAAGCTCTCAGGACTGAGGTGTATTGTGGCTTGTAGTAATACTGTACATGAAGAGGTATGTTTTACAATCAGCCTTAATACCACTGAAATCTACTCAAGTCAGGCTTTATCTGGAAAGAAAACCATCAGTGTTAAATTACAAGCTAATTCATTTACTCCACAAGGAATAATGCAAATAATTGGAGTGAATAATGGTCACTGTCCATGATTTTCAAATATTGACGCTGGTAATTTAGGAAGAAACACGTATCGGTCACCTTAATGTGCTACACCAGAAAGCATGGTGTAGATAATGAAACAAATGCAGTTCAATACTTTCTGGTACTACTTATTTGCTGTGTCTGCAACCTGGCTTGTGGCAAACAGTTTTAATCTAACTTTCAGAGCATGTTAATCATTAGCTGAAGAGCAAATTACATATCAAATGTACAAACTAAACTGAATGAATAATGTTTAGTCCAATAAAGCCATGTAGGGATTTTTTATTTCTTAGTCTTGCTATACCAAGTGCTGACGGCGTGGGGGAATAATAATAAAACATGAAGCAGTATTTCTGTCAAAAACTTGCAAGACGGCCAAGCATAAACAAATAAACCCACCTGTTTCCTCCCACACCCCTCTGCCTGGCGATCTGGCTCTCCTTCTGTTTTTGCTGTCTGTCAGTATAAGAGATGGTGGCATTTCCAGTCCACAGACAGCTTCTCCCGTCAGACCTCATGACTGATGGGAGAAGTTCTGTGCATGCGAATGAATACGAGCGTGCGAATAAACGATTCTCTGCCTGTCCTTTAACACGTCCATCAATCCATCTGACCATCCGGGCCAAATAAATAACTTTAAAGCTTTAGTGCGACACAAATGCCAAACTCAGTGAGAGAAATTACAGTTGCCTAAAGCCATGTCTGCTGTGGAGATTTTGATCAGCTTTTGTTTCCCTCAGTACTTTGGTCTGTTACAGTTAATAACCATTAAACTACATGTGGTAAGTGTTGGTATGGATGTCCACAACCAGTCAGGTGTGAAGTGAAATTAGTTGCAATGACATGTGACTGATGTCTGAAGAGAGAGATTAACTTTTGGGCATATTTTTACATTTTCCTGCCCTTCAGGTGTTTTTATGATCTTGATGAGAACAAAAAATGAACAAAAGTCATTAAGTGAGGAGCAGCAATGTCTCCTCCAGCCTACATTCAGTCTCCATGGTAACCAGCTGCAAAACTCCACTATCTCCACTATTTTCATTGCTTTTTTCACCTCGTGAGTTGATGTCTGGCCTTACAATTCAAAGTTAGACAGTAAAACCCTTTGTTTAAACTCCTGAGAGAGACCAAGTAAAAGTCAAACCTTTATTAAGTTTGGACACTGTTTTGAATTCTAATTTCTTTATAGAAAAACCTCCCTCTTAGTTGTATCAATAGTCTGTTGAATTAATGTTAATGTCTTATCTTAAATTATCTTGAATAATGTTTAATCTTGTTTATGTTAGTTTTACCTTTACGTAATTGTATCATTAGTAAATAGACCTTAGTGTGAATAATGAGAATTATAACCCCTGCTTACATGTAATTGATTGATGGAATAAACATTTTCAGCAAATGTAAAGAATCGCCTTACTTTTTTAGATTTTTTTTTAATAAAGGTCATTCCTGGGATAGTTTAAGAAATTAACCGTTTAGACAGATGTCGGATAGATCATTAATATAGACAAGATGTAGCATATCAACCGCTGCATACGTTGAAACCGTACAATTAAAGGCAAGAATGGAACACAAGGATGATTACATTTGATTAATAATTACAATTTTTTAGTAATTTTACTCCTGTGATTTTCGTTGTTTTGGACACTTTCTGCTTTAAAGATAGTGTTCAAATGGAATGGGAGTGGTTGCTATGGAGACTTGGGATGCAAGCTACTGCAGAGACATTGCTGAACGGGGATTCAAACACATTTTTAAGGGATGTCTATCTGCTGCTTGGGCGTTAGGAGATGTGACAGATGCTGCTCCCCACCTAAGGCCTGTTTGATCTCCTAGATCTGAAGAATATATTTCATTATCACTAACCCCTTGAGGGGGGAAATTCAGTTTATTTTTCTAATATACAAGACATTACCAAAAAAAATTACTTGGAACTTGCTACCAGTAAGGTACTTTTTAATTTTAATCTCTAAACCTAAATTCGAACCCATTATTTAGGGTGTAAACTGAGACACTGACAGAACTAAGACCGATGAAATGTGAGTACTAGTTATTGCCAAACCAGAGTCTTCAGATGACTCTTTTGAACCAGGGGTCCAAGAATTTACACTCCCACCAGCTTGGGTACTTAATGGAGTTACAGTTCTCTTTTGCTTTGTTCTTTTTATCACTGTACTTACCTGCATTTGAGTTGAAAAGACAACAGTATAAAGTGTACAATTACAACTTTTATGATTCATTATTTTAAAATAATCATGGTAATTATACAAAAATTTAAAACAGTAATTGTTAACGCATTAATTATTATAATCTAAGGTTGATTATTACATATATACTGTTTGTGGTGTTCATGAACCTGATCTTGAAGCGTAGTCATGGAGAGGAGGGTGACTGGTTTGGGAACCTCTGGATCTCTTCTTTGCTTTTCACAGATGGTGTGGTTCTGTTGGCTTCTTTAGGCTATGACCTCCAGCGTGCAGTGGAACGGTTCGCTGCGGAGTGGGAAGTGGCCAAGATGCTGAACGTCAGCTCCTCTAAGTTTGAGGCCATGGCTCTCAACCAGAAAATAGTGGACTGTGCCCTCTGGGTCGGGGGGTCAGTTTTTGCCTCAAGTGGAGGAGTTTAAGTATATCGGTGTCTTGTTCACCAGTGATGGTGGAATAGATGATAGACAGACGGACTGGGGCTCCGGTCTGTTGTGGTGAAGAAAGAGCTGAACTAAAAAGCAAAGCTCTCGACATATCAGTCCAACCCTCTAACCCTCGCCTATGGTAATGAAAATGGATCACGACCAAAGAAAGGAGATGCATATTTCAGACGGTGCCTGGACTAAGCCTTAGAGATAGGGAGAGAACTTTAGTCATCCAAGGGGGTTGACCACTGGAAGACCCTGAACTCGCTGGAGGGACTATATATACCCTGTCTAGCCTGAGAACACCTTGGTATCCCCCAGAATGAGCTGGAAGATCTCGCTGGGGAGAAGGATGTTTGGGGTTCCCTCCTGAACCTGTTGACCCCGCAACCCGATCTCGAATAAGCGGATGCTGATGGATGGATTTTTTTATTTATAGTTACTTTGATTTTGATATTTGCACACAGGCAAAGATACGAATAAACCAAACACCCACAAATTGCAGTAATAGTAGTTTTTAATTAAATGTGCTCATTGTGAAGAATATTATACCCTCTTGTCATTCTGCTCTTTATAAAGTAACACTACTAGCTTAAAGCAAACAGTTTTATGACTGGGAAATGAGTTTTTACAATACTAATTAAAGCAATCACATTGGAAGATCTATCAAGAGTTTTTCTGCCTAATTTAGAGTTACACCTATATTAATGTTGCAACACCTATACAGATGTTGAAAAGCATACAATGCAAACAAAAATATTTATCGCCTTAAAATCCTAAAGGTTGCTTCTTCGTGGGTTCTCTGGTTCTTAGAACATAACACTAAGGTCAATAAAACATAAATTATCTGAAGATTAGAGGACACTACCTGTGGGAATAAGAAGCTAAAACTAAAAGGTCTGGAAAGAATATTTTGAAATGACTTGGAGGAAATGAGTGAAAGTAGTTAAAATGTCAGATCTGGTGTGTTTGCATAGACCACACTGGCTAATTTATCAGGGTATTTGGTTGGGCAGTTAGCCCGCAAGGTTCAAGGTGTTTTGCAGTGGTTCAAAACATTCATGCTAATGTCTAAACACAACCAGAACCATTCAAACATATATGTAGTAGTGCTCCAGGCTCCACCAATCAAGGTAAAGCCGGACACAGAAGAGGAGAGAAAGACTTAAAAATAGGATAAATATGCAAGAAATTAAATCTTTATAAAACCATTACGTAAAAAATATAAAACTGAAGTAATCTAGACCTAACAAAATCCTAACCCCCCCCCCCAAAAAAAATTCAATGAGAGTGGCAGTATTATTTAAGCTGGTTCAGTTCAGGAACAGCAGTCGAAACAAAGCTGTTTTTTAAAACGCCTGGTCCTACATTTTGGGACTAGATGTTTTAAGCAGTTTCAACTTCTTCCCTCTAGAAGCGGATGAAAGTCATCATTTAAATCAGAAGTGGCTATCTGCTGTACCTGTCCGCTCTACAGGAATGTGACTGATTGTTTGGGCTCTCCAATCAGTCTAGATTAAAGTTTCACCACCTGCTAAAGGTAGCTCCTCTCGCTCAGAGTTCAATGATCAAACAATGGCAAAGGAAAATGATAAAACCTACTTGATAAAAGCAATGTGAAACAGGATCTTTATGGTTCGGGTAATTTTAAAATGGCCGAGTTTCCTCAAGCAGAAGAGCCGCTGATGTGACTTTTTGCACACTGCCTCACAGTTGGCTTCAAAAGTCAATTGGCCATCTAAAATAGACCCAAGGTTGTAGTACGAATGCACTCTCTCAATGGCCTGATCTTTGATAAAAGTGACTTTGTGGCTTTTTATCTTTTATATTTTACTTTGTGCTTGTGAGGTTTCCTTCTAAAATCAAAGTCATATCTTGTCTTAGTATCAAGATAAAGATGAGACTCCCCCCACCATCTTACAAAGTCTTTGCCCTCTGGGCCTCTGCTGTTTTCCTTTTCTTGGAGCAGACTAACGATGTCTGCTTTAAGACATCCCATTAGTGGCTTACCAACTGTAGCTTTAAAATAGCATTAAATTAATTAGAGTGATGGGACCTTTCAGGTTCCACGTGTTGACTGTCAATACTTTCAAATAGCTAAATTTATCTTGCTTTAGGACAAAAAGAAAAACTGTAGGAGTCTTTTTCTTGAGCACAGCAACAGGTGAGATAACGAGTACGGTCACTCGCCCCCCTTCTCTGACATCTTATTAAAATGAATTTAAACAACAGGAATAATCTGACAGATAATATTTATGATTTTAAAACACTATAGAAGCTTTATGCTGAAACCAGCCCGTGCCTGCAATAATTAACATTTTTAAATGTCTACAATCAGCTTTAGTCTTGCAGCTCATCTGTTGCCAGTGTTATATAGCACATTATCCACTCTCGTATTAACAAGGTTATTTTCACCTCTGGATTTATACTTTTTCATATATGAAAAAATGAATACAGAACTGAATACAAAGCACCTTTAAGCTCCTTAATCGTCCCAGCTTTTAGAAGCACTTGTGGGCCTGTGAGAGAAATCTGTCACAGCTATGAAAAGTGGGACAAAGGATTGTCAGTCACAAAGGAGAAAAAAAATGTAAGAAATTATTCACACCCCAGGTTTGTCAGGCCTGACTTGAACTAACCATGGGTGAGATTCCTGAAAAGATCTACCCTGTAGCAGAAGTGTAGACTGTAAGTCTCTGTAGCCTTGAGCACAGAGACTCTTGTGGGTGTTAGCCGAGTCTGACAGCTTCCAGCCAAGCCTGCACCGTCATGTCTCTCCGCAGAGTGTTGACAATCAGCCCTGCTGTCATGTAGACTCTCTTTACAGTGGAAAATACTTTGATCAGAGGGCGATGGCAGCTCAGCTGGAACTGTCTGAGAGACCCCCTGCCCCACTCGCTTGGTTGACCACCCTTAGATATGTCCTGAAACACAATTTCAGGAGGCTGACTCCAAAATGAGATCTCGTAAAGGATATTTAACTTTTTTCTCTTATTTACTAGGCTTCTCTTCCCCCTAAATTTTCAGGTGAACACAACACAGCCTCGGTAGGTATAGCACAGGCCAAACACTGCTTTATCTAACTGACAGAGGAGTGACTGAGGTAAATGATAGATGAGGCGCACGAGCCAGGGCTGAATTGTATGGGTGTGAGTCTTGCTTAAAATTCAAAATGGGGAACATCAGAGCAAAGCTGTCAAACAGTGTGGAGGAGTCAGATAATAGAAGCGAGAGAGAAAAGAAGGTAACTCTGTTGAAACATCAAGAAATCTAGCTGATTTGAAGTAAGCCCACCTGTCTGAGCTTTTGAAAACATAAAGCACCCAAAATGATAAAGAGAAGAAAGATGAAGATGCAAGCCTGGATTCAAATCTGCTGGTGATTTGTCTTTTTTAACAGCTTGCTTACTATTTGTCTTTTCGCCTCCCTTATTCTACTTGGTGGCTTTTGGTTTTTTATTTTGGATTTACATCATCTTAATAACTTCTGCAACAACAACAGCAAGACTTAAATTCAAAATGCTTCAAACTGTTTGCTTTTTAAATCTTTACACAAACAGTGAGACAAAGATGACCTGAGTAATTAAAAACTATTCAAACCAACCTGGTCCTAAGTGAAAATTTAGTTGCCTAACAAACTTAAGAGCTGGTTATGTCTCTCTTGGGGCGAACAGCTGCCATCGATTGTTTGTGATAACTAGGAACGAGTCTTTTACATCACTGGGGAAGAAATCTGACCCACTCTTGTTTGCAGAATTTTTTTAATCCAGCTTTTCGATCATGAATGGCCAGGTATTTCACACTAGATGGGGTGTATTGGATCATTATCATGCTGTATAACCCAGCTAGAGGTTGTAAAATTATAGCAGGATATCCTCCTTCATGATTATCTGCTAGAACGCTGAAGTTATGGTTCCATTGAATGTGGCAAGCGTCCAGGTCCTGAAGAACCGAGGCGGCCTCAGACCATCACCCTACCACAACGATTTCCGATTATCTGTATTGGTATAATGTTCTTTTTCAGAAAAACTCTGATAGCTGTAAAATATTGTGAGATGGACCTTTGTCTTCTTTTTGCTCAGCAGTGGTTTTGCCTTGGAACTCTCCCATAAACGCCATTTTTGGCCAGTCTCTTTCTTATTGTTAAATCATGAACACTAAATTAACTGAAGCTATGGAGGCCTGCAGTCCTTTAGATCTCCCAGGTTCTTTTGTGACCTCTTGGATGAGTCAGTGACGCACTCTTAGAGTAATTTTGGTAGTGCCAGCCACTCCTGTTTCAGATTGACAGATATCAAAGACTTTGTTCCTCATCTGTTCCTATATTTCATTGGATCGGGAACAGGACAGGCAAGGCAATTGTCAGGTATTATTTGTCTGATGTTAAAATTTGTTTACTGATCTAAATCTTGTAAGTGTGGCATAAATGCAAAAACTGACAAAATCTGTAAACAGGCAAATACTTTCACACCAGTGTATCTTTAAAAATATGAAGCTGGACATTAACATCCACACCTTGTTATTTGTCTTGCAAAAGCATCTGACTTAATTACACTCTGCTGTTCCAATTAGCCTCATTAAAATTAAACAAATGCAAAAGCACTTTTTTTCTGCAGGTCTATCCTCCAGACTCTTGTTAAAGCAAACTGCAAACAAGGTCGGTCAGGGTCTTGGACATAGTGAAGCATTTTCCAAAGTGCATTTTTTATATGAGCAGAAATTGAATGTTAAAGCTGGTATGTTTTGCTGTGTGCATTGTAGCAGCTATGTTTTACATCAAACTGTGGGTCGAGCTGGCAGCGATCAGAAACAGTAGCAATGAAAAAGAAGCTAGAAGTATTCATCCTTTTGATAAGATTCTCCCAAACACACCTGCTGTCAGAAATGCCAGTAAATATCATTTGTCTGTTTTAGTTTTGACAACATACACAGAGATACATTCTCAGTTTTTTTCCCTGTTTCACCTTAAAACGCAGCTGGAAGGTCGCACAACAGAAAATCAGGGTTTGAACGAGCCACAGGAAATTGAACCAGCTGTGTCTTTCACAGTGGATAAAATTGAGAACAATAAAAGGACACAATGGCTGTTGGGCTATTCTTCATTCTTTAGTCATGCATCTTTGCAAGGCCAAAGGAAGGGATATAACAACGTTACTTGGTTTTATCTCTTGCTTTCATCAGGTCAATCAGAGTTCTTATGTTGCTGTAGAAATAAGGCAAATGCTGGCCTTGTTACTCATGAAGATGACATCATCCATTCATAATTTTGTGATTTGAGCCCATTAATTATATAAAATTACCAAAATGACGACTAAATCAGTATTTCACATTGTTTAATTGGAAACAAGAAAAATCTTTATACATGAGCCTTACAGAAACATATTCTGATGTTTAGTTGGTTTTGTTGAGTTACATTTTAAGGACATATCCTCTTTTGCTGATTTTATTTACTGGTAGAGCAGAAATTGTCAAATTGTTCTCTCTGTGCTTTAGTTGAGTACTAAGTTAACATAGTAAGCTAGCAATTTTCAAAGTGAAAGATTCAACAAATGTGTACATTTCTCCAATTAGTAACCTGTTTTTCTACTATTTTCTTAGCTTGTATTATGATGCAATACATGAACTACATGCAGAATGTTATGTTTTATAACAAAGAATTGTTATTTCTGTGCCTTTTAGTGCTTTTAGCCGCATTATTAGCGTCATTTGTTTCAAACTGTGCCCATGAAAGGCAGCCCACCATATATGAATTTGCGGTTAAGTAAAGTTATCTTTGGATTTTATCTAAGATGTGTAGATGTTTAGTTTGCAGCCATCAGTTATGTTAGACTAGTGGTCTCAGAAAAATATTTAGGGCTATGTTCACTCCAAGCTAACCTAACCAGGTTAGCTAACAGGTGTTAGCTGTAGCAAACTGTTCACTTTTTCTCATTTTTAAGCTGGCAAAAGCAACTGGGTGGTCAATTTCCATGTTTGACCAGTAATCAAATTGTCCAATATTTAACAGTAACTCTATAATCTAATCATCAGTGAATTATCAGTTTTAAAAGGAAAAAAAGATGTCTAAGAATATTTAGATGCTTTGTTTCTAAAGTGCTACACAGAAATAATGGAAAAGCTGGGTGTTAGGGTCTGAGGACAGCCTTGCTGCTTTAATGTGATTTAAGAAGGAAGGCAGCAGCCAGATGCTGCTAATCAAATGTACGAATAATTGATCATCATCATCAGTGGGACCACCGGTCTGAAGAATACAGGTAAGTTAACACAATGCCAAGCTGGGAAAAGATCACCAGTGACCTTATAAAACCAATCGTTGCTGCCCATCATCTGGGAGGGCTGATAAGTCCATTTCCAAACTTTCGTAGGTCTGTCAGTTAACAGTGAGAAACATTTTTCACAAATGGATAACATTTCAGACTGCTGCCAATACTCTCAAACTGGACATCCCTGCAAATTTACCCCAGTGTCAGTGAGCATGTAAAGTCCATGACAGCACAATTAGAAAAAGACTAAATTAGCATGTCCTGTGTGGGTAGAAAGAGAAAGCCTGTTTGATTTAAAGGTAATTTGGCAGCAGGACTCAGGTTTGCAAAGTTGGATCTGAAATGCCACAGGATCTCTGAAACAATAGTGGGGCAGAGAAAAAATCCTTAGTAACGATGTTCGGCCACAGCACATGAATTCAGCACAAGCACCGTATACTATATGGAGGAGAAATTCTGAATTGGGTTTTGCAGCCATAAGACCTGAGTTTTTGCTGCCTTGAAATTGAAGATGAATGTTTTTAGTCTACTGTCAGGACATCTGTCTGAGAGCTGAAGTTTGGTCCAAACTAAATCCTCAACTAGACACTGAACTGCAACAATGCAGTATTTCTACAACAGCATGACTTAAAAGAAAAGAAAAAAAGAACCAAGGTGTTGCAATGAAGCCCTCAACCTGATTGAAATCCTGTGACGAGATGTTCTGAATCTAATGTCTGCAAACCCCTATAACCAAAGCAAGATTTTAAGAAGAGTTGCCTGAAATTGCTCCACAATAAACTGATGGAGTTGTGCAGAAAACCAAAAGTTTGTTATTGCTGCTTAATGTTGCTCTATAGACTTTTAATTCAATGTGAGTTTTATGTGAAAAGAAGGACTAACAGAATACAACGTATGGCAGTCTTCAGTGTTTTACCAAAGAACAAGAAGAGTCCAGCTCAACATCAGAGAACAGTGTCTGTTTTTTTAACCAACTGTATGTCAGCACACAGGAGACAGACCATTATCTGTATGAACTTTTTCACATTTTGTCACATTACAACATATACATGGTGCATTTGTCTTCTGTGATGACCTCAGAGGTTTCTTAGAGAAAAAACAGCATCATGAAGACAGCAGACAGGTCAGAGACAAAGCTGTAGAGACGTTTAAAGCATGCTTAGGTTATAAAACAATATCCCAAGCTTGAAAAGTCTTTGAGCACTGTTTGGAGCATGGTAAAACCGCAAACCTTCCTAGATGTGTCTATCTACCTAAACTGACACATTAATCAGAGAACAGCCAATAGGCCCATGGTAACTCTGAAGGAGCTGCAGAGATCCACAGCTTATGACGGAAAATCTGCTGACAGGATTAGTCATGCACTCTGCAGGTCTGATCTTTATGGCAAAGTTGTGACGCTGTTGAAGGAAAGCTTAAGAAATTCCACTCTGCAGTTTGCCACAAGCCATGTAGGGGGACACATGAGAAAGGTGCTCTGGTCAGATGAGAATAAAATTGCGCATTTTGGCCTACATTCATATGTTTGGAGGAAAACCAACACCCTGAACACACTGTGACAACTGTGAAACATGGTGGTGGCAGAATCATGCTATGGGGATGCTTAAGACTGGACAGAAGTTGCCCTTCCAGCAGCACAATGCCTCTACACATGAAGCCAGAGCTAAAGTATAATGATTTGGATCAAAAGAAGTCAATTTATTAGAAATCAGGGCAAAAGAGATTAGGGCAGAAATCATACGGGTTTATATTATAATTTTCCATTTTAAAGTGCTAGCAATTGTGACTATGCTGAGCCATAATACATTTACTCCTGCAGAAAAATGTAAATGTAATTTCTAATAATGGTAGCTATTTATTTATTTTAACAAATCTGATCTCATGGAGCGACCTCTGTATGACCGTCAAGTACATGATTTTGGTGACTAATACACTGTCTGTAAACATTGATTTAAATTGTACAACCGCAGCAGAGGTATCTGCAAGTAGGCTGCTCTGGATTCAGTAAAACAATTAAATATTTAAACATTTTTGAGGAATTCAACATATACATCTTTTCTGATTCTGTGAAATGTTGCAGCATCACCAAGTGCACCCATCCAAGGCTGTCAGAACCTCTGAGGACCACTAACATGATGGGAATAGACTGATACCAGGTCATATTTTTTTTCACGGAAGTCGTGTTCAATATAAAGGTCAACAGTGCAAAGCTATTTTCGAAGAGGGGAAAAAATCAAACCCAGGCCTTTGGAATACCAGGAGAAATGTGTAGGGAGATCAGAAACCATTTCGTTGTCACTGACTGATACACTCACAAACACCTCTATACACTCAGATATATCACATCAGACACAAAGAGACGGAGGAGAGTGCACAAGGAAGAAAAATGCTGTTCCAGTTCAGCAGTCAAGCCTCTCAGTGCCTCGCTGCTCCAGCTTCTCAAATTGACAATTTTCTCAAACTGTTATTCAGAAAGATGAGAGAGCTTCCTTTATATGCGCCTGACGAGATGACTCTTTGGACAAGTAAACAAGTGTTCACTCACAAATAAAGTACACACACTTTCACAAGTACTGGATAACCCAGGAGTTTAAATTTTGTGAGACAGAAATTAAGGTCGTTGAAAATATCGCTGTAGGAAAAAGGACACCTCACCAGTAAGATGTGAGGACCAGTTTTATTTTTCATCTGTGTCCTCACTAAATGACCAATACATCATTTATAATGTGAAAACCCAGCTGTATAAAACCAGGGATCTTAAATCATCATAACGCTTGTTGATCAAGTGAAAGATAAATAAAAAGAAAGACTCTTGCTCCCTCTAGTGGCTCATTTTTTGCACAGTTCAGTCAAAAACAATGTCTTGATTATTTATTGTATACGGTGGAAAAATAAGCATTGAAAAAAATGTTAAATATTTTTCTAATTAAAAAAATAACATGAAATTCACGCCATAAGTTGGCAATAACCCACGTATTTCCCAAATATAAATAGATTAAAAATTGGTTTAAAATAAATAAGTTGTGTTGTTTGAAAAACAACAGAAATAGTGAAGTTAAATTAAAAATGAAGTAAGCAGAGTAAACAAAATGTAATTCCTTGTTGTGACTTTAGACTATACATAAATAAATGTGAGTAAAGCTTGTTATAAAACTTCCTGATCAGCAGAAATAACATTCAAAGCAACAAATATTTTACTTTTCACATAAGATACAGAAACAGTTTTTAAGTGAGAGAGAGATGGGAGATATCATTTATTTAGTGTTAGGATTACTTTAAAAAGCATGCGTTTTATTTGTTCAACCTGGTCATTTCTAAACATGTTAGAAATCATACAATATTTGAAAAGGGTGAAATGTTAACAATATGAATGTTTAAGATAGCCAAATAAAATTGATTTTGTGAACACATGACGAAAACGTAAAGAGAAACAGCTTAGAAAGCCAAGAAAATGGATGAAATCCGTCAGTATTTAGAAAGCAATGCTGCCCCCTATTGGTACAAATTAATATCAGCTGATATAGTCCTAACTGATGGCCTATAAAAAGGTTTTTTGTTACCACGGTATTGCACAAGAATCTGATGATGGTGAAAAAAGAAAAGAGCTCTTTCAAGTCCTTAGCAACTGTATTTTTGCAAATTATATTTATTTATTTGTAAACTTCTGATGTTCCAGTGACCACCTTTGAGGCTATAGTCAAGAAGTGGAAAGAACATCATTAAACCATAAACCTGCCAGGACCTGTTGCTACTTTTACTAATAATAAGAACTGTTATTATCATTGTAAAATTAATAATGTGTAGCCGAAACGTTCCCCGTTATCGTGCTCTTTATTGAAAATTAAAAAACAGAAGATACCTAAAAAGTTAATCACATACAACTTCCTCTGTGTTAAGCATCTGTAGGTGAAAATCAGTGTTTAACTTGAAGGGTCAGACTTAGCTTCTCTTATACATTGGATGGGAGCTGTTCAAGACTAATGGCTGTCAAAATAAGAGTGTAGAGATACTTATTGTACGCCCCTGGGTGTCGTTTACGCCTCCACCAGGTGTTTAATTAACGCCTTGTCTCGCTTCACTTTTTTAACGCCAGGGGGCGTCTATTAAACACCTGCTGGCGTTTAATTAGCTTAAGTGTTGAGGTATGTCCTCTGCTGTTTGACTTTTTCTTTGCACTACCTAGTGACTATCTCAGCTGAAATGAAACAAATTTGCCTAATAATGTTACTGTAGATACAGGAATATCTTCATTTTTTAAATGCATAATACAACGAGTTTGCTATGCAGCTGCAGCTAGACGTTTTTCTTGCTTTGTGCAGTTATTTAAAGCTACTTTACATCTGTCTTGGATAGAGGCACTGAGACAATATCTGCAGAGGGCTCTGGAAGCTGCTGTAGACCGGACTTCCCTCCCATTTTTAAAAGTCACCAATCAAAGTAAGTTCAGCTAATTACTTGTGCTCTCTGACATCACTGCTATGGAAGTTGTCTGTATTGCTATGAAAACTATTTATTAAATACATTTTGCGGTTTCATTATCCTACTAAATGCACTGATTATAGGTCATTATCAATTACCTACTTTATATGAAGTACAATGACACAAAATACTTGATGGAGTGGTGTAACTGCCTATATTCAAACATGCATCTCAAGTGAGGTTTTAAGCGGTAGCAAGACAACTGACACACAGCTTAAACCACGTCCTGTAACTATGTTGCATCAGCAATCATGTTTCTGATGTCTTTATGGCCAAATTCATATACATTTTGGTTATAATTCTATGAAATATGTATTCTGTCATTAGCTTAACATGTGCCACCCTCTTACAGAAGAGACCTAAAGTAATTGGACAATGACTCAAAAGCTATTTCATGGGCAGGTGTGGGCAATTCCTTAATTATCTCATTATCAATCAAGCAGATAAAAGGCCTGGAGTTGATTTAAAGGGGTGGTTCTTGCATTTGGAAATATTTTCCTGTGAACAAACATCGCAAAGGAGGTCTCCATGCAGGTGAAACAAGCCATCCTTAATCAGCGAAAACAGAAAAATATTGGGAGTGGCTAAATCTACAGTTTGATGCATCCTAATAAGTAAAGAAATTAGTGGTGAACTCAGCAACACCGAAAGACCTGGACATCCGTGGAAAACAGCAGTGGTGGATGCTCCCAGAATCAATTCCATGGTGAAGAGAAACCCCTTCACAACAGCCAACTAGGTGAACAACACTCTCCAGGAGGTAGGCGTATCAACATCCAGGTCCATCCTAAAAAGAAGACTGCATGAAGGTGAATACAAAGGGTTTACTGCAAGGTGCAAGGCACTCATAAGCCTCCAGAACAGAGAGGCTGGATTAGACTTTGCTAAAAAATAACATCTTAAAAGCCAGCACAGTTCTGGAAGAACATTCTTTGGACAGAGCGTGAAACAGCTCAAGATCCAAAGCATACTACATCATGTGTAAAACACGGTGGAGGCGGTGTGATGTCCTGGGCGTGCATGGCTGCCAGTGGCACCGAGACACCAGTGTTTCAAAGCATAGATGGACAATGACCCAAAACACAAAGCCAAAGCAACCCAGAAGTTTATTAAAGCTAAGAAGTGGAATATTCTTGAATGGCCAAGTCAGCCATCTGATCTTCATCCTGTTGATCATGCATTAAAGACTGAACTTCAGCTACAAACTGAAAGCTGCAGCAGTAGAGGCCCGGTAGAGCATTAGCAAGGAGGAAACCCAGTGTCTGGTGATGTCCATGAGTTCAAGACTTCAGGCTGTCATTGCCAGCAAAGAGTTTTCTACCAAGTACTAGAAATTAACAATTTATTTTCAGTTAATTAATTAGTTCAGTTAATTTGACACCCTGAAATGAAGGGATTGTGTTAAAATTGTTTTAGTTCCTCACATTTTTATGCAGTTTTTTTGTTTATCCACTGAATTATGGCTGAAAGTCTGATCTTCAAATGCATCTTAAATGTTTCATTTAAAATTCATTGGGATAATGTACAGAACCAAACCTAGAAAAATCTTCTCTTTCCAAATCTTTATGGAAGAACTGTATTAGGATGTTTTTGATAAGAGGAAAGGAGGTTGTTTTTTTTTTTTAGCAAGTCAATGACCCCAAAGACACATCTATGGAAACTAATTTGGATTCAGAGAAGAAATATCAGGCAGCTACGATGGCCCAGTCAGTCACCTGACCTGCTTCAAGGTGTACACTTTTTCTTCCACTTTCCAACAACCTTACTGAATACTGCACTGTGGGACCAGCTTATTCAGGAAAGACCTACTGTGGCTTACCCACCTTGTGAAGGGTGGCAAATACCGTACGTCAGGAAAAACGATTTGTGCAAGAAATTGTCCTTTTTATTGATACTAAATTTCAATTGTTTGCAATTCTTAAATACTGAGATTGGTGCTTTTGTTGTTTTAAACAATTATGTTTGTTCCAAGAGAGCATAAATATCAAAAGAAGTGAAAATATTACTGAATACAAGTGTTGCATGTTTATAGGTTCAATTGCACTGTTTAATGAAGCCTGTGTGGTAATGGATGAGCTTTATTTTCAGAGTACATGCTTGTGGGGCTCTGATGGTGTGTAGTGACAAATGTATGCCCAAAAAGACATCACTTTTATCGTTATTGCAATAATGACCAAAAATACCTTGATCGGCAGTCTCACCCATGACATTTCTGCAATAAAAATGTTTTATTTGGACTTATGCAAAATAAACATTGTCTTAGAAGCTATATTTTGTTTTCCTGAGGTATAAGCTCTAATCTCTAAAACTGACAAAAAAGGGTAGGAAATCCTTTAATGTGGATGTTGCTTCTGCCCGATTGCCAGCAGGATAGTCCAAAATCCCAAATCCTCGTCACAACAGATGGTCATAAAAAAGTAAAGCAATAACATCTTTATGTTAAAATACATTTTATTAAAGAAGTAGGATGGATTATTCCCCACATTTACATTGTGAGCTATCCAATAAAGAGAACGAACAAGTCCTGACCCAGGTTCAGTCAGGTTACACACATCTGTGAAGGAGGCTATGAATAATGTCTCCACCTGAACAAGATTTACCTGCTCTGAGGAAAAAATGTGACTATTACTAAAACCTGAAATGGTTTCTTCAGCTGCAGAAGTAAACAATTTGTCACCGAGCAGCAGTGCTTTAGAAAAAACAACACATACTTTGTAAGTTTTGCACCAAATCAACTGCTACTTTTGAAGAGAAACATGAGCTGTTCAGGCAAGTTTTTAAACCATTCCTGATGTTGGATCACAGTTCCTGCACTTTGCGATCTACATTTGAGACTGACACATGCAGCAAACCTCACTTAAATACTCTTGTTTACCACTGCTGGAATAGGCATATCTCTCAAAAATAAACTGTCCAAGTAAACATTGACAAATAAGTATTTAGACATGGACTTTTATGTAGAAATATGTACACGTTTTAGAAAAATGTTCTACCTCCTGTAGTTTATGTGGTGACATGAAGTGAGGTTGTTGTGGTTTTTGTCGATTGTATTTAATATAAGCCTCTAAGAAGGAGGAAAGTTTAAAATTAGGAAAGAATAAATCAAGTTTAAATTAAGTTAAACATGTTCAGATTGCCTATTTGGTTGAAAAATTTTAACTCTGGCATCAGTTCATAACACAATGTGTGACAACTGTAGTGGCAGCAAAGTCTGCAGCTCAAATTTGAGTTTTATATAGATTTATATAGTGGTTAATCCGGCAAGAAGGAAGTCGGGAGAATTGTCTGTGAACAATAGCCTGGAGAATTAAAAAACCGGCACCACACCCAAGGATTTAAATGTGCTCTGTGGCCAGCAAAGTCTGCTTATAATTAAAAACAGAAGGTGACAAAAACTAATTAAAAACCCTAAACTTATCAATTTTAAGTTGTTTGCTGCAATTTCTGCTCAGCATTGTTACTCTGATGCCCATTTTATATTAGGGAGCCATGCAGTGATTGTCACCCTTTTCCCCACATAATCAGTCCGTAACGTAGCTCTCAAAAGGACACCGCCCGTCACACTATTCAAACTGTCCTCCCAGTTAGTTTCCCCACAACATGTCGTCTGGCCTTTAAAGAATCACTTCCAGGACCTGTTAACTCCACAACTATCCATTGAAAACAGGATTTTTATCCCCGTTTCTGTTGACGCAGCTACATGACTTTTTAATTAAATTCTCCGTTCAAACGGCAACAGCGGAGACGTGAAAATGGTGTAATTTCCCCGCCACACCACTAGTTGACGGTATATTCTTTGAAACTCAACAACACGCGATGACACTTCTTATTACAAAACAGGGGAGAAAATAAGCACTTTAATGGAGAACCATCATTAGAAAAGAGTCAGCAGCACAAGTAAGTACTCTGCAATCCGCTGTTGATATGGTCTTCTGTGGGTTTTAAACTGGCAGCGGCTGCTACGTTGTGCGTGTGAGCATTCATTTAAACTGATTTCAGTCGTACTGCACATAAGCCAGGTAAGAAAGATTCAAATTTTCCTGTTTACACAACGGGACGTTTTCAAACCATTTCACACTGGAAGCTGTTCTTAAATTGTCCCATTTTCAGAAAACGTTCAGTTATCATGTAAACAGACATAATTACAACTAAACCTTTCCGTTTTCATTAGAAAACTTTGTATAAACGCTGCCCAAGACATAACGCTAGACGTGGAAACCGAGACCGAACGTAAATTACTCAGGCAGATGCAGTCAAACGTTCTATCCTTGATTTGGTTTAAAAACAATAAAAATCAGTTTAATTTCTCAGCTAATTATCATAACTAATACACTCAACACGATCTGCAACCATTAACACATGTTTTGTACTGACAGATGATGCAAACTTTAAGCTCACAAACAACTACCTCCGAGGTCTGTCCGTTGGCTCCCTGTTCAAGCTATCTTTCTAGCTGTGGCGTGTCCTTTCAGCCAGCTTTGGGCTGTTCCTTGTCTTAAGGCCCAGATCTCAACAGTTTCATAATCCTGTTATCAGTTTTTGGTGGTTGAGAAATATGTCCTCTTCACCCGTTTACTAGCTTCTGACCTAATTGTCTTTTCTGCTAAAAGCCCCACAAAACATTAAAAAAAAATGCATTTACTGAACAATAGTATTAACAGTATATAGAATGTATTATTTTAATAACCTCTATAAAAACAAAATGGAAAAGAAATGCACTTCAGATTCATATTGGTTGCCCTCTAATGGGAAGACGGAAAGCCACATGTTGATGCGTAGAGAAGCTTCAACACATACATACATTTTTGCATACACTCTATGTACAGACGTGTGTTGGGACTGGACATAGCGTCCCTGCTGAGGAATAAAGTTCTGCTTTCCCTCCGTAATCAGGCATGCCATGTAAGGTGACCTGGAGAGCTCAGTCTGATTGCTGCACCTTTCCTCTCGTCATCTGGACATGTTCCACAAACTCAAGTCGTTTTTTGTTAAATTCCAATGCCAAGATCCTTTTTCAGGGTTAGCCAGCTCTGGATATTATTCCTTTCATGATGTCTCCAGAGCAGGCTTCTCCAAGGAGAATGGCATCATCTGGACTGTGGTGACGTGTGTGTGCGTGTCGTCGGCGTGAGGTCACACCCCTTGCTGCGAGGCGAAGCGTCGACTGTCTGTGCTGCTTTCGTCACGTTAGATGTTTGACAGACGTCGCCCTCTGGTGGCGCCCAGCGAAGCTCGCAGTCTCGGCTCTCTGGCCCTGATAGAAATTCAATCAAAACATTTAGAAAAGCGGTTCAAGTTGCTTAAAACGGTGAAATAAAAACGCACAATTTTTCAACATTTTTCAACTAACCAACCAGCTTATTATTTAGACTTGGTCTGCTGAGTGGCTTATTTTATTCCAAAGAAAGAAAATCTACCTAGTGTCCTGCTTTTGCTCTATGAGTCCTTCAGCCTCACCTGATTCCTGGCTCCTCTGTCGGTCAGTTAAAAAAAGAAAACACAGTTGAAATTAAAAAACTATGGTGTTAAACATAGATTTTACCGTACTCCCTCGACCCTATGGTGTTGTGTAACTTGGTTTTAATAAAAAAGTCAAACTCTGCCAACTAGAAAGATTCGTTTTTACTGAGTTTTAGCAGACAAACCTGTAATGCTCATTGAAGTCCAGTCTGAAACTGAGGAAGCGCAGACTCTCATCCGAACTGGTCATCAGCAGCACGAGAAACTGCTGGACGATGCTCTGAGAGAAGGAGCAGGAGAGATGGAAGCAGGAAAACAGATTAGTTGATGGTTTTACCAAATATGCAACCAAATCTATGAAGGGGACTCGGCCGGGTACCTGGTAGAAGTGCGTGAGGATTCGAAGCTGGGATTGCATCTTTGGTATGGCGTCCTGAAACTCCTGAATCCTCCTCTTCTCTTCTGCTTCCTGTTCTGCTGTCACTCCCCACTGACCCTGAATCAGCAGACAGACAGGATACTGACACAAAGCCAAGTCTTTTTTGCATTTTTTTGACATTAACAAAACTTCAAGATGCATTTGCAATTCAGTCCCCCTTAGTCAGTACTTTGTCAAACCACTTTTTGCTGAAATTACAGCTACAAATCTTAATCATCCTCATTTTTGCCCATTCTTCTTTGCAACACAGCTCAAACACAGGCAAACTGGATAGAGGGCAGTTTAAAGGGGTATGAATACTTTCACAAAGCCATGTACCTCTTTGTTGCTTTAGGCTTATCTGGAGCCCTAAAACTATCGCCACATCTTACCTCCTCTTCCCTCTGCTGCTTCTTCTCCTCAAACTGCAGCCGGAGGGTAAGCTCCTCCAGCGCCGAACGGTAGAGGCAGTCCTGGGCATTTTGAAACTCGATAATTTGGTCAAATATGGTCCTTAGTTGGTTCAAAAGAGACTAGACAGACAGATAATATCAGAATGGAGTCAGAGGGGAGATGGGAGAGTATCAAACAGAATAGAAAATGCTGTGTCACCCTGCTGTTATTGTCCAGCAGACATCTGGAGATGATGGTGTCCAGGAAGACGTCGTGGGCAGCGATGATGTGGTTGAGGTCCTGGGCCTGCTGCACTTTGTTCCACAGCTCGTCCCATGAGCACTCCAGCACCTACACACACGTGCAAAGTTCAGGAATGGTAATACTGGACAATCAAACACGATAGCAGTGCTTTTATGATGAACAATTGATGCTTCTATGCGTCCTTCTACATGCAGACTTGCTAATCTGTAAGATACACTAAATGTCATTGTTCTATTATTACTAAACTAGGCGACATATTGGTCTGTGATTGGTATTTTTATGTCTTACGGTACGTTACAGTGGCAGCGGTAATGTTCTAACCTCGAAGGTGATGTAGTACTGCATTTGGTGGATGAAGTGAACCATTTCAGAGGCCAGGATGTGACATTGGTGCAGCACACCAGACAGCTCTGCAAGCCAGAAAGGACAGGTACAGTCATATTACAAACACTTTGTGCCCGTTAGTACCATTGTTGCTGACCATGTCTATCCCATTGTAAACCCAGTGCACACACCTACTGATGGCCACTTTCAACAGGATAATGCACCATGTCACAAAGCTCAGATCATCTCAGACTGGTTTCTTGAACATAGCAATGAGTTCACTGGACTTTAGAGGCCTCAATGGTCAGTAGATCTCCATCCAGCAGGGATATTCCTAACATGGGCATCCAGCCGACAAATCTGCCACAACTTAGTGATGCTATGATGTCAATATGGACAAGAATCCCGAGACACCTTATTGAATCTATGCCACAAAGAATTAAAGCTACTCTAAAAGGGGTCCAACCCAGTACTTGTACCTAATAAAGTGACCAGTTAGTGTATTTGGAAAAGCTTCAGAATCTACTTCACTTTCCAAAACTTTTTTTAAAAACTATTTTTTTTTTTTATGTCATCAGTTTGATGACATCCTGGAAGTCGTCAGAGTTCATCAGAAAAGAATAAAATACATGGCAATGCCTCATGGGTAATCTAACACATTTCTATGTGTATCTGTAGTGTAAATTTAATTCTTAATAAGTGTTACACTTTGGTGCATAGTTCAACATAACAGAAGCCGCTTGCAGCACCTTACACAAGTCTTCAAACTCACACATTGTTACATTATTTTACAAATATAAATCTTAAGTCTGTGGCGTTCATTAGTATTAAACCCCTCTGAGCCATAACCACATGCAGTTGCAGGTATAGCAGCAATTCTTCTGGTATCTCTAAAAGCATCTGGAGACCTATACCCCATAAAACACTTTATGAGTTTCTTTTAACAATAGCTTTCTTCTTGCTACTCCATTACGTCCAGATGTGTGGACTTCACAAACAATAGCTGTCCTGTAAACAGACTCTAACCTGAGCTATAAATCTCTACAGCTCCTCCAGAGTTACCAGAGTCCTAGTTGTATTCACACTCAACATACCAGGCATGGTTTTGAGCAGCTTGGCGTTACACATATGTCCCTTCCAGATGTCTGTCAGTGTGTACTCCATTCTCTTGGCCCTCCACAGGAAATTAAACACACGGAGGTAGTGGCCCATACACTCTCTGGTAAAAACCTGATACGCATAAAGAAATGTATTGTTACAATCATGTTAACATATCAACCAGTTATTTTAGAACGTCTAAGGGGTGTTACTGTTGCAATGGGCCCATCAACGTGATAATCAAGACTGAAGACATCCCAGCCCGTGTCACCAGGAGACACCTGAAGGCAAAACAATAACACAAGCAGCAAGAATTTGAAGACTGTGCCGACTTCTGATGGGAAACCTAGATGTACATGTTAGCAATACCTCCAGCAGGCGTACATCCAGCCTCTTTAGGATCTCTGCATTGTCAAACTGAGCGTTGGTGGCCCTGACCGCCGTCTCTAAGATACCAGTCAGGTTATGTTGGTATAATGTAGTGGCAGGACGGGCAAGCTCAGGTCTGGGAAGAAACAATACAAAGATCATACAGAGTATCTAGGTTTGACATTAGGAAAATTCAACCATTACAGAACATAAAAGATGTCAGACTTTAGCAGGTCCATTAGGTGCCTGATGAAGTCTCCCTGGCCCAGCAGCAGGTATCTCCTCATGGCCTGCAGGTGCTCCAGCAGCAGGTAGTTACGGTTGAGAACATCCAGCAGGTATTTGCTGGTGTCGAAGTAGGCTGCATCAATTTTCTCCTGGAAAGCTCCTTCCAGGTCAGACAGCAGCTCTGCAGCTACAGGAGAACAGAGAGGAGTCAGCTACACCAATTAAAGATATTCTACACTAGATTCTTTCTTTTAACTCAACAAGAATATAATTTACTTCAGCACTTTGAAATCATCCCATAATATAAAGTACAGGTTGACCATTTGTAGACGTAAAAACTGGTAAGCTCACCAAACGCACAAAAACATTGTGGATCTATTTAAATGTCTTCAACAAGTTTAAATTCACTTTTTAAAATGTCCAAAGTCTGGATCCATCAGGCCTTCTACATGTGTGAAGCAGAGGAGCAGCAATTGATGCTTTTACTGGGGATCCCTGATGAGAAGTGCAATACAGTATGCATGGATGAGCTTCTCAGAATCAGCAAGGATGGGGGTGGTCAGAGATCTATGCATTTTCCATGTAAAGTAAAATGGGAGACTGGAAAACCACACAGACACACAGGAAAGAAAGGAGGAAGGAAGGGAAGGAGGATATAGGAAGGAAAGGAAAGTAGGAAACAGAGGAGGACCCAATGAATACAAGGAAAGGCATAAGGAGAAAAACAACACAAGAAACGGAAGACGTGAGTGAAAAAAATAGTGATATAAGGTAGGAAGGTAGAAGGAAGAACATACCGCTTAGACATTGGAATTGAGATGGAAGTCTGGAAATGTGTTTTCCATGCTCTGATTTCTTTTTTTCCCAATCAGAAAGGAGTTTTCTGGCCTGTGAAACCAGTGCTGGTTGTGGTAGAAGTTCAGATTTGGTGTCGGGTGCCAACTACAACTGCTGTTCATTTTCATGTTGTGTTTTTCATTAGCTCAGCAGTGGAATGAGGTTTCAAAGTGAACTTATGACTTGGTACAGAGTGAATAAAATGGATCCATGGTGGTATATTCTGTTCATTCAGAATAGTGGGACTTGAACCAGGTTAAGGAAGTCTTATTGAATCCAATCATGTGTTGTAATGTGAGGCTGAATTAGCAACTGTTGTATGTATTCATCCATAAGCCACAAAGCAAATGCCTTTTCAAAAAGCCAGGAGAGGAATGGGTTGTTTTATATAGGCCTGTAGTTTGCAGGGACCTCAGTTTTTTTAATGAATCAGTATGATCATAGCAGGTTTTAAAGCAGGTGGCGCATGGCCAGGCTGAAGTGACCCTTTTATTACTCTGATTTGGGAGCATATGGTGGGGATGTTTGCTTTCACCAGAGCTGTAAGAAAGGTGGTCGAGGGCACAGGCTGATGGTGGCCACCTGAATATAAAGTCCCACTGGGGACTGTACAAACTGTGGTAAGCAGCTGAAAGCACCTGGGAGGACAGAACAAATATTCCATGAAACTATTGCCACACTCTTCCATCATTCCTGTGAGTGAGGACGTCTGCGGTGGGAGAAGATGGTTTATGGTGGAAAAAACCTGGATCTCTGAATTTCCAAGACTTTTTAGATGATGTCAGAATTGAACTGATATTATGCCTCTGGACCAAACCAGAAGGTAATAATTTTGACAGGATTTCCAGTCAAACTTATCAAAATTCTGTGCAGGAAACCAGTGTGTCCTTCATTTTACACAGTAAAAGCTACAGATCAAACTAAGTCCCACAGTCTGCATCAATGAATTAAATATAACTTGTCTTGGTCTCCACAGTCAGAAGGACGAGGCTGCGGAGCGGTAAGACCATCGATCTCTGCCAGTCCACTAACATTTGTCAATACAACTATCAATACAGAGTGGACACTGATGTCATTAGCCTGCCTGACTCAACAATAACACTGAGGAGCTCTATATATACAGCTCTAAATGTATTTACTCCCTTACCTTACTTAACCTTTTCTCCTTGAGTAAATACAGAATGTTTTTAAAAGATGATTTTATTTAACTAGGAAAAAAGCAACCCAAACCAACCAAGCGTTTCCAATAACTGGAAATAGGTGTTCTACATCACTGTGGAGAATCACACCCTAAACCTAATACCTAGAATGTGAACAGCCTGTTCAAGACCGCCCACAGCATCTCAATCGAATTTAGGTTCAGACTTTGACTAGGCCACTCCAAAACCTTTTGTTTTGTGTTTCGTTTTGTTTTTTAGTGAGCTTAAAGTCACAAAGTGACTGAGAGCAGGATCAGTTACAGCAGGGCATCAAGGTCCTGAAGCAGCCTCAGACCATCACACCACTGTTATCACGTTTGAATGTTGGTTGGATGTTCTTTTTCTGAAACACTGTTGGTTTACATCAGATGTATGCGTTCCATCTTGGTGGGTCGGTCACGTATGGGAAAGTTCGCCACTGCTCCATGATTTAGTGTCGTAAGTGTCTCATCTGCTCTAAACTTTGTGTGTTGCTTTTGGGGATCTTTTGGCCTACTTCATGTTGTCAGACCTGAATGTTCCCTTTATGAATGACTAAATAATGTATTTACTAAGGTCATCTTGATTTGTTTGATCTAAAGCATCAAATGTGACAACAATCTAAAACGGAAGAAGAAATCTGGCAGAGAACAACTACTGGACAAACTAGAGACGGAGAGAGAACCTTACCATCTTTTGGAGTGTCGGCAGGTTTGGACGCCGGTGTGATTTTGCCTGGCGGTGTTCTGTCATGACAAACTTGATGCAGGAAGTTAATGGATTTGCCAATCAGCAGAACCTAAAGGGACACATGGAGATGCTCTGTTGTTGTGGAGCTTCTCTGTCGTTTCTGTGGTGTCTTGTCTTTATCATGGAGGCCAGTCAATGACTGTGAATCCTGCCATCTGTAACATGTGTTTACCTTGCGAGCCTGGTCCATGGTGATGAACGAGGGGATCATTGACTTCCTGAGGGAGTACTTGTCATGCCACAGACGATCCGTCTTCACGTTGGGGTCCGATGCTACAAAGAACTAAAAACAAACGGCACAACAAGTTTAAGAGAGGGGGAAAAGGTTATTTTTCAAACCATTTAATATTTGCAACAAGAAATTTTACTTCACATTTACTTTACTACATTAGAACATATTCTACCCACCAGAAAGCATTTTTAAACAATGTCTTGCAAAAATACTAATTTCCTTTGAACTTTTTTCCTTTGTGAATGTTTCCTCAGTATTTTTGTGATGGACCACAACAAAATCATGCATAAATGTGAAGTGGAAAGAAAACGATACATCGTTTGAAACTAAAACCTGAAAAGGCGTGGCGTGCATTTGCATTATACCCCTTTTATAACACCCCTAAATAAAATCCTGTGCAACCACCTGCCTTTGGTAGTCACCTAATTAGTGAATATAATCCATCTAAGAAATAATTAAATGACAATCACTCATGATTATGGTACATTTAAACTGAAACTCTGCAAACGTTTATTGTGATTAACAAGAAACCTCTATAGAAAGGAGCAAGCAGGCTCGTTAACTGCACCTTTTTACATTTATTTAACGATGCTGGAAATTAATACCACCTTTTGGTAGCAGCAGCACAATCACAGCCACTTTTCAAAATAGGAAAGACAGGAAAACATGCCATTTGGCTTAGGCGGCTGTGTGTTGACCTTTTACGAGACGCACTAATCTGCAGAGAGGAAATAATTTAAAGCCTAAACTGAAATCCAATGTTTTTAGCAGAAGCAAGAGGTTAATTTAAGTCTGTTTTACTTAAACTTGCTCAGTTTATAGGTCTGAAATATGCTGAACGAGCTGGTTTGGCTGTTTGAAAATATTTCAGTCCAACTTATTCTGGGTATACCAGGGCTCTGAAAATTCACACACCCCTGTTAAAATGCCCGTTAAAATCAAATGCAAAAGAAAACGACACCTTTCTCACCTTTTTAAAGGTAACATTTATCCTGTACAATTAAAAGCAAAACTATTAAGTTATTTATGTAAATAAATATAAAACAAACTGCTTCAATTCAAGAACAGCATTCAGTCTTCTTTAGTAATACTCTATGCCACATCTTTACATAACTCTTAATATCTCTCCTAAAGTGACAACATATCTTGTCCACTGCGTTCTGGAGATTTGAGTCCAAGCGTAAGAACATCAACCCCAGATCATAATACTACAGCCACATTTCACTGTGGAAATGCTGCTCTTTTTTGTGCTAAACTACAACACATTTTCCTACAAACTTTTAGTGTATTGTTAGTCGGGCCTGGGTTTTTGCTTTGGAGAAAGAGAGCTCACACAAAGAATAATACTAGTACAAGGAAAACTGCAGCCTTCCTGACCAAATTCCCATCTTTTCATATTTTTTTCCAATTTACTGATGACTGCCTTTATGGTGCCACGGTGCATCTAGAAAGCCGTGGATTTTTTTATCCTTGTCCTGACTGATACCTTAATTTAATGAGATGCTTCTGATTCTTTGTAACCTCTTTGCAAACTTAGGCTTTACATAAGGACGCAAATGTGAAAAAGTGATGAAAGCCTTACTGCTGAATTTTATTTCCCATCAAGTCTATTCACTCTAGATAATGTTAGGTATGTGTCAAAGAAAACTAGGGATGTGCGCACTTATGCATCCAGGTTATTGTAGCTTTATTGTTTACATATTTCTCAGTTGGATTGTACAGGATGTGTCACATTAAATGCTGCAGCAAGAGTTCTGATGAAAATTAAAAAGAGAGATCATATTTCTCCTACTTTAGCTTCCCTTCATTGGCTCCCTGTTAAATCCAGAAAAGAATTTAAAATTCTCCTCCTCACATATAAAGCCCTGATTGTTCCATACGTTCCTAACAGAGCACTTCGTTCTCAGACTGCAGGTTTACTGGTGGTTCCTAGAGTCTCTAGAAGTAGAATGGGAGGCAGATCCTTTAGTTATCAGGCTCCTCTCCTGTGGAACCAGCTCCCAGTTTTAGTCCGTGAGGCGGACACCCTGTCTACTTTTAAGACTAGGCTTAAAACTTTCCTTTTTGATAAAGCTTAGTTTATCAGAGAGGGAGCCTTCCTCCCTCCCTGTTGGATGGAGTAAGGGGGAGTCAGGTTTAGCCTAAACCTGCTCAGTTATGGTTGAGGTGCAAACACACCCTCCATTTCTGCTACCTGTATGACCCCCTCTCTTTTCCAATGGTTATCATCAGTCTGACGGAGAGAGGGATCCCAATCCTTGTGGTTTTTAGTATAACAATGACCATCAGTAGGACCTCTGTGTAGTTATGCTGCTATAGGCTTAGGCTGCTGGAGGACATAATGACCACTTTCACCCTCTTCGCTACATTCTCACACTACTCTCCAATTTTGTATTATTTGCTGTTATTTCAGCTTTTAACTTTGTTCTCTCTCTTTTCTCTTCCTAGAAGCTACACCTGGCCTGACTCTGTGTCTACCTGTAACACCTTTCTGGAGAGGGGAATCCTCCAAGCTTCTGCTGGCAACAACTTAATGCTCACCCTCTACCGATGATCCACTTGGCCCCGTCTTTTAGTGTTTAGCCCTTTCTCTCTCCTAGACATGGCTACTGACTGAGCTTTTACTATAACTAACTCTATGTGCTCTCTTCAGACTCTAACATTGAAAACTGGATCAGAGTTTATATGTTCTTTCTTTCTAGATGAAACGACTAAAGGGGCTACATCCATTAACATTTACCTTTTCCTTCCCATAGAAAGTACTCCTGGATCAGTGCTTCTTTGTTCTCTTTGTGTCTCTGCTCTGTTCTCTCTAACCCCAGTCGGTCGTGGCAGATGGCCACTCACACTGAGCCTGGTTCTGCTGGAGGTTTCTTCCTGTTAAAGGGGAGTTTTTCCTCTCCACTGTCGCTACATGCATGCTCAGTATGAGGGATTGCTGCAAAGTCAACGCCAGTGACTGTCCACTGTCTCTACGTGCTCATCCAGGAGGAGTGAATGCTGCAAGTCACTGACTGGATGCAATCTTCTGGGTTTCCTTAGATAGGAAAACTTTTTATCCAATTTGAATACATAACAGAATCTGGCTGCACTGTTCAATGATTAAGATTAATTGGAATGTATGTACCTGACTTTTGTGAAGTGCCTTGAGACATGTGTTGTGAACTGGCGCTATATAAATAAAACTGAATTGAATTGAATAGATAAAGTTTTTACATTGTTAATTATGGTCAAATTTTATTTTTTTAATCAGTGGGCGTGTACACCTGAGAGCCGGTTTTAATTTCTAAATGCATGACGACTGCAGCAAATAGCTTTGAAATTTGCACATGCTTGGTTTTACTGGAATTCTACCCATTCTTTCATATGTTTAAAACACTAAAATAGTTTCTAAAAAGTCCAAAAGTGTTGTATTTCTGATGTCTTATCAACCATTACTGTAGGTGTTTCCACGTGGCGATGGTTTGAGGCCTCCTGGGTGATTTTAGCCACTGAAAGGTTTAAGAATTTAATTTGGATAGTCTTAAACACAGCACTTAAATCCAATCCAGTGCAGCAGATAATGCTGAACTCATAAATATAGTGAGAGACAGGCTGGGGGGGGTGAAAAGGCAACGGGAAAAAAAGGAGACTCATCCATCATGATGGTCTCCATTACGCTGCTCCCATAAGTTCTCATTTAAGAGGCAGACCTACCGCTCCCGTCTTTCTCCCCTCCCCATTTCACTAATGGTCTCAGTCATTGGGGTCAAACATCAGTGCAGTTCAAGGAAAAAATGTTCCAGATATAAGCAATAAACTCCTAATGAGTTTTCTTTAAGAAGACCCCAGGAAGGGCAACCTTCAGCTGCCTCGTTAAGCACGGCATACAGGAGCATCACAGGAGCGTTTCAGTATACTGATCAGATTTTTACCAAACAAGAAATGACCGTACCTCGTGGTAAGTGTCCTCTAACTCTCCATCATATATCCACCTGTAGAGGAAGTTGAGGATGGGGTGGGACACAAGACTGAGGATGTGTTGGACCAGCGCTCTCATCTGCGGGTCTCCAGTCTTCCCGTAGGCGTGAACTGCAGAAGCCAGTTCGCCTCCCTTACGACCTACAAGGCACGCAGATCAGGTCAGATTCAATGCAACCGACATGTAAACATGAAATAACCACACATACAAGCCAGAGTAGGAATATGACCCACCTTGGCAGAAGTCGACAAGAGCAGCAAGCGTTTTGAGTCGCACCTTGGGGTCGTACATCCAGACCAGAAGCCTCCTCAGAGTTAAACGGCTCTCTGTGCACATGTTCACACCCTGCTCATCCTCTACCTGCAACTAAAGGACACGCAAAGATCAACAAACGACAGATTTACTCTTAAATTTGGATATTATACCCTTCTGAAAGAGAGAACCTGATTTAGTGAGTAGTATCTGAAGTAACTGAATTAAAAAACCCTCCACACATGATCAGTCTGAGTGTTTACCTGTGAGTGGAGGACAGAGAGAAGCCTGTAGTATTCCTTCAGCTCCTGATGAAGTGATGCGCAGAAGCTCTGGAAGGTTAACCATTAATGAAGGATTAAAAAAGAACAACATGTGCAGGAAGGACAACTGCACACCTGTCAAACACAAACACACCTGTCCCACCAATCCGAAGGCCTGGTCAAGGGTTCTGGCGTCAGTGTACTTCCTCACTTTGTTGTGGAGCCAACCAAGTTCAGCCAGTCTGCTGCTGGTGTCCCTGAGGGACTTGCATAGCACCGCCTTGTGAGCATACATCACATATTTGTTATAAAATGTTTCTATCTGCAAGTTGTCAAATCTCAATTTATCCAATTAGAAGAAACATGCCTGGATTCTTTGATTTAAACTGCAAGATAGGAAATGTTGTTACTAAAAGTTGTTCAGATGATGATTTAAAAGGCAGTTATTAGGTTTTATAGTCAGAACATCTAAAAATCTTTAAAGTATGAAACATAAATAAATCCCAATCTGTTTTTATGTTTTTTAAAGCTCCAATGTTATTAAAAACAAAAACAAACAAAAAAAAACAAATTTTGACCTAAAAGAGCATTTGAGGCCAAAAGGAAAAGTGGGTGGGGTTTATGAAAATAAATAGGTTACGTGGGGCGGATGTTTCCTCACCCATCTGTTCGAAACACTTTTTGTTCCATGTTTATGATACAATTGAAACTTCAAAGGAAGGGAAGACTGAGGCTGAGGGACAAGGACAGAACACAGTTCATGCCACAGCGACGACAGACCATGGGTGTTGTTTGTGAGCATAAAGTTTCTCAGTTAAGAAACAAAGAGTCCGCTGAGGTCCATGGATCTCGTTATTTATTAGAATCATTAACCACTCTCCAAATGTTGCATCTGCATATTACCTTTGATAGGCAGCAGCTATGTTTTACACAAACTATTGTGATGACACTGTTGAAAAGAAAATGGGAGGGTGCACCATAAACCTAACCTAACCCCTAAATGCTGACAGAGGTTTAGCGTTTTTAGTTGTATTTTTGTCACACTGATCATTTGTCAATGTGGAGAATTTCAGGCAGATTGGATTCACCAAGATGTGCTTTTATTTTACCGGGTAGGATATCCGACTATTAGGTCTCCAATCTACTACTTCTCAGTCAACATTTTTCTTGACTTCCTTTTTCACTACTGACATTGCAGAAATATTCACCTTATGATTTCAAATTCAAGCTGGAAACTTTGCTGGTCTATGTTTGCCTTGGGTGGCGATTATCTACCATAATGATGCCCGTGTTCGATGTTGGAGATGTCTGTCAGAACTCTTTTGCTAACTTGTTCTAGACTAAAACTAACTTGTTCTAGGCTAAAAGAATTTGGATTTTTTAAAGCAAATTTCAAATGCTCTGTTGTGATTCTTCAATAAACATCAATTTCTAATTTAAAATTAGTGTCATTTAATGATACAAAACATTTGCCAGTTAGGCTTGCATAGAACATCTCTTCCACAATAATAATACTAAACACATTTACAAATGTGTCATTTGTTAAATATTTACCTTAAGCAGCCATTAATGGAGACCTAAAACTACTGTATTTTCCATCATGCAGTCGGTGTACTTAGAATGCCCACTAAGTAGCAACAGACTGGTTTCCCAGCAGGAGCGAAATTCACATTTAATGACTCATTAAATTTTCATCTGCTTGACAAATCCTTTTATCTTTATCTGGGAAGCTTTGCAGAGAGGTTAAGTAGGAAAAAAACCACTCCAAAATATCTTCGTCCTTCACTCATTTATTTGTGGCTTTGGGAGAGTGTCCTGATGGAGCACATCGACCAGAAACCTATGTTTAGAAAATGGAACAAGTTCCACCTGTGCATCTGGTATGACTACAAAGTGGCAGGAGTGGGGAAACAAAATAAATCTGGCGGGAAATAAAACAAAAAGCTTTACATCGATCTGCTGAAGCACAGTCAACAACAACGATCTAATTGCAACATCCACTTTGCATATCGCTTCTTGTTACATCAGTCCAGTTCTGCTCTAGTTATCAAGAACCTTTCCGACTAGTTGAGGAATTTCACCTTCAGAAGTCAACAGTTTGCGTACCTTGCCGTCTATTTTGTAGCCGTTCTCCTGGGCGTTCATTTTGATGAACTTGCCATCTATTCCCTGAAAGACGTAGAGGATGTCCCTCACCAGCGCTGCCTCGCTCACCTCACCTGCAGCGGCAGAAGACGATTGGTCAGAGCTGGAGGCGCAGTTTGAACTCTTTGGCAATGCTGATCAGATAAATGGACTTGAGAATTTAAAACAACGAGAAAGAAACTCAACAGGAAACAGCCTAAAAGACTTGTAGGATCTGGAAATCAATTATGCTACATTTCTGGGGTTGCAACAGAAGTGGGCTAAGCAGAGACCTCCCCAGCACGTGCATGCCAAATGTTGTGGATTCTGTACTTTTTAGCATGATGTCATGGGTACTTTCCACTTCAGACTACCTCCACTAAAGTGGTTTACTAAAGTTTTAACCTCTTACATCGTGTTGCAGAGAAGCTGTGTGATTGTATGACTTAAAGATTAGTGACATTGATAATTATTTCTGTTTTTATAAATTACTACAACATTGACATCCATACTTACTTCAAATGCTAATTAGTACTTTAATAATTAAATATTTCTTAAAAAATAACAGACACACATAACTTGTTCCTGGTTAGGTCTCTGTCACCATTACTCACCAGCTGGCTCACCGTCTCTGCGAGGACGGACTGCTCTTGGAGTTGGCAATTGTGGCCCGAAAGGTGGTCGGGTTGAAGGCGGAGCCATGGTGGCAGAGGGGGAGGAGTTTATAGGAAGGGCCCAGGCTAACCGCGAGCCCAGAGACTGAGTGCCTCCAGCTACAGACTGGGGGGGTTGACTGAAAAACACACAAAAGAGCAGTGGTTTGTACTGGAAATGATCCGGTGCTTTGTTGGATTACGTATTAAGCTGGTCTCCAGGCAAAAATGCTAAAATAATGAAATACAGCCAAGTAGCCACTGGTTTTTTGGTGCAAAAAAAGGAAACATTTTTAATTTCATCTTTGAGTTTATTGTTATTCCAGCTCCCTTCTAAATTCTGGTATTTACAAAACATTTAACTGTTAAACATTTACAAAACTAAAACATGTTCACAGAGTTGTGTTGGTTACTATTTTTACTCCACAGTGCAGGCTCATCTGATCATCAACAAACCATGCCAGAAATACACTGCTCAAAAAAATGAAGGGAACTCTTAAACAACACAATATAACTCCAAGTAAATCAAACTTCTGTGAAATCAAACCGTTCACTTAGGAAGCAACACTGATTGACAATCAATTTCACCTGCTGTTGTGCAAATGGAATAGAGAACAGGGGGAAATCTTTGGTGATTAGCAAGACACACTCAATAAAGGAGTGGTTCTGCAGGTGGGGACCACAGACCACTTCTCAGTACCTATGCTTTCTGGCTGATGTTTTGGTCACTTTTAAATGCTGGTGGTGCTTTCACACTCATGGTAGCATGAGACGGACTCTACAACCCACACAAGTGGCTCAGGTAGTGCAGCTCATCCAGGATGGCACATCAATGCGAGCTGTGGCAAGAAGGTTTGCTGTGTCTGTCAGCGTAGTGTCCAGAGCCTGGAGGCGCTACCAGGAGACAGGCCAGTACACCAGGAGACGTGGAGGAGGCCGTAGGAGGGCAACAACCCAGCAGCAGGACCGCTACCTCCACCTTTGTGCAAGGAGGAACAGGAGGAGGACGGCCAGAGCCCTGCAAAATGACCTCCAGCAGGCCACAGATGTGCATGTGTCTGCACAAACGAATAGAAACCGACTCCATGAGGTTGGTATGAGGGCCCGACGTCCACAAATGGGGGTTGTGCTCACAGCCCAACACCGTGCAGGACACTTGGCATTTGCCAGAGAACACCAGGATTGGCAAATTAGCCACTGGCGCCCTGTGCTCTTCACAGATGAAAGCAGGTTCACACTGAGCACATGTGACAGACGTGACAGAGTCTGGAGACACCGTGGAGAGCGATCTGCTGCCTGCAACATCCTTCAGCATGACCGGTTTGGCAGTGGGTCAGTAATGGTGTGGGGTGGCATTTCTTTGGATGGCCGCATGGCCCTCCATGTGCTCGCCAGAGGTAGCCTGACTGCCATTAGGTACCGAGATGAGATCCTCAGACCCCTTGTGAGACCATATGCTGGTGCGGTTGGCCCTGGGTTCCTCCTAATGCAGGACAATGCTAGACCTCATGTGGCTGGAGTGTGTCAGCAGTTCCTGCAAGATGAAGACATTGAAGCTATGGACTGGCCAGCCCGTTCCCCAGACCTGAATCCGATTGAGCACATCTGGGACATCATGTTTCGCTCCATCCACCAACGTCACGTTGCACCACAGACTGTCCAGGAGTTGGCGGATGCTTTAGTCCAGGTCTGGGAGGAGATCCCTCAGGAGACCATCCACCGTCTCATCAGGAGCATGCCCAGGCGTTGTAGGGAGGTCATACAGGCACGTGGAGGCCACACACAATACTGAGCCTCATTTTGACTTGTTTTAAGGACATTATATCAAAGTTGCATCAGCCTGTAGTGTCTTTTTCACTTTAAGTTTGTGTGTGACTCCAAATCCAGGCCTTCATTGGTTAATAAATTTGATTTCCATTGATGATTTTTGTGTGATTTTGTTGTCAGCACATTCAACTTTGTTCAGAACAAAGTATTCAATGAGAATATTTTATTTATTCAGATCAAGGATGTGTTATTTGAGTGTTCCCTTTATTTTTTTTGAGCAGTGTATAACCTACATATGCATCTACAGTCATGCAGCATAGCTGAAGTGACTCCCAGGAATATTAGTTGTTAAACAGTTTTCTCTACTGTTCCAGACTTCAAATTCTAAGATCTCTTCATTTTATTTTGATTCTAGAGATGTTCACTATGATAACCAGAGAGCGATAAACAGAAAGGTGAATGGATAGACCGATGAAGAGATGCATGGATAGATGGTCAGGAGCCCTGACATAAATCTAACAAACAACAGAGTTCCTCTGATTTTTTGCACCACATTAAATTGGTTTTGTCAACCAAGCAGACCATTTGCACCACTTTGCATCATTAAGGCGTAGGTAGATGTTTCAGGCTAGAAAACCTTTAAGCTGCCTGTTCCCAATTAGAAGGTAAGCCCAGAGTCTTTACTGGTCACCTCTTAGTTCAAGGACTCCTGCATCATTAATGAGAGCAAATGGGGTGAATTGTCCATCTGATGCCTCATAAACCTGTGTTATAACAGCTCAGGCTAAAAGGTGAGATTGTGTTCTGAAGTTAATTGGCGCTTCTTGTATCTTCCAAAGGGACGTTCACAGAAACATCTGATTAACTACCTTGTTCTACCAAAAGCCTCTTAGTGGTGAAACTACTGAACCACGGCTGACATGTAATTCAGGTCTAAAGATAGCGGTGATGCAAGTATAAATGTCAAAACTATCATTTTAGTCAGTGTACTCACAGAGAAGGATTTATGAAAACTCACCCAGCCAGCAGTGTCTGTGGCGTCGGCGTGGGTCCATTCAGCGTGTAGACTCCGAGACTTGAAATCCCGCTTGTCCCAATGCTTCCAGACAACCCAGCGCTTCGTTCTCCGTAGCCCAAGGCCAAGCTCTGGGGTCGGGTAGAGTAGAACGGGGTTGAGTGCGCGTCCCTCGGAAGGGCTTGGGCAAAAAGCGCCCCATAGTTTCCAACCTGAGGAGGCCGGTTTAAATCATGTTTAAATTAATTTTCAACTGATGAACATCATCAGATATTACAGCTGCATGGGTGTGTTTCTCCTACCCTGCTGGAAGGTTTGCGGGGGTCTTCAGAAAGGCTAAGCAGCAGGTAAAGAACTGACCAGCGATGCTTGAGAACACCCTGACAAGCAGCAAAAAAGATGGAGAGAAATGTTGCAGAAGTATGACATTTTGGCACATTACAAGCACATTTTTAAATACCGTTCGTCAGAATTTCAGACATGTTTGTAATGTAACAAACTGGGAACAAATTTTAGGGGTATAAGGACATTCACAAGGAATTGCAGACGCATCTAGCAGTTTGTGAAGATGTTGGATCAGAGGGTTTTCTGTGCAGGCTGGAAAACATCTGATAGAAAACACAAACCTGTGTCTGAAGCTTTCTGTGCAACTCTGAGAACAGAGCAGCGTCTGCTTCCCTCCTCTGCCGCAACACTGCAAAGGCAACAAAAACCCACTGTTAGCTGGGGGGGGGCTCCTCAGATGAACATAAACACCCTAACCCTGTGATAACAAATAATGTTTCTTTAGCCGTTTCCTTTGTTTACTAGAATTTCCCTGATTCGGTGTAACTGTATTTAAACATCCCATTTAAAATAAATTTGAATCAGTAAGGTCTATTCATCACTGTCTCTGCAGTCTTGAGCTATTTCTGTTTTATTATTAGAGTAGTACCTCAGATCAATGTGCTCCAGCTCCCTGTGCTTCATCAGTTACTACACAGATCCACTGGGATTAACTAACTAAATGTTTTCCTATAGCTGCTCTAGCATAAAAATAAGAATATACACATAATGTTTATTGTCCGCTTTACTTTCACATCTAATGCCAAAGAATATCCATCCACCATGATTTAATGATGCTATAGCTATAGGCATGCAACCCATGTCTTGAATCTACTTTCAGTCATGTATAGTCTAAGTCCGGCTGCGCTTACATTCCTTCTTGATCTTCTCCGACACCAGGAACTCGTCTCGTTCAATGGTGGGGGCGTAGTTGCTGCCAATGACTCGCACGGCATACTGGAACTGGTGGGCAACGTCCGCTGCAGAAACACACCATCAGTTACTAAAAGGGCAGCATTTCATGTCAAAATGACATTGCTTAACAATGTTTTTTTCTCTTTTTGCTTGTTTCTCACACTTGGGCACTCACTCACGGGTCCTGTTTATGATTTATTGATTTTCCAGGTGTGACTGTAATCAGACCAAGGTGAAATTAAACCAAAAATGTGGTCAACATTAGTGAAAAATCTGTGAGGAGGAAAATGTTTTTTTCCTGGCCTTGTATAAATCAAACGGTGTCAAAGGTGTTTTCCAGTTTATTTGTTTTGGTTACTAATTATACTACACACATCATATTGGTTTAAAACCTAGTTACACATTTGAAGAAGTTTTACTGAAAAATAAGCTCCAGTTCAATTCAAGATTGGTTTAAAAATCAACTGTACTCAACCGCAAACGTTTCATACATTTGTTGAACGTGATAAACAGACATAAGCTCAAAGACAAGAAAAACAGCTTTATGCCTATTAGTGTTGTCCAAACTTTTTGCACCGTGGGCCATTCAAATAAAAACGCAAAATAATAGTGAATTATTTCTTTTTACCCGCAGAGTAATTACTTAAAAACGGCATATTTTAATGAAACACAGTAGAAAAGAACATATATTATAGGTCTGCAGAGGGTTCAAATGTTTTCAATTTTGTTGGTCCACAAAATGTTTTTAGTTTATTCCCAGCAACAAAAACAAGAACATTCTTTGAAAACCCTTGCTGTATTAAGCCAAGTTCAATAAATGTGTGTCCAAAATTGCTTTGAGGAAAAGGTTGCTGGATGTATGTGGCCCTGCCTGCTGTGAAACTCAATTGAAAGTAGAAAAACACGGTTAATAAAATAAAAATACTTTGTGTTTCATTAAATATTTTCCACTTAAGATAACATAAAGGAGGGCCAAATTTGTATCATTCTTGAACTGCTGCCTGTGGCCACACAAAATTATTCCAAGGGCCGCAAATGGCCCCCGGGCCACACTTTGGACATCCCTGAAAGCGCATCTTACAGGACTTTTTTCACATTACAACCACCAAATCTTGTGTATGTAATTTGGATGTTTGATAGATCAGGGGTGTAGCATTACCGTCCAGGTGACAATCACCCTAAACATACAGCCAGAGCTAAGATGGGATTCCTAACATGACAGCATAGTCACGCTTTGCAATGGCCCCAAAATACTGAGATGAAATCCGTTTAGGTTTGGGGTTGCAACGTGATAGAATGTAAAACGTTAAAGGGCTATGAGTGGTTGACAACCTCTGGTGTGGGATGACTTCCTTCCTGCAGGGGCCTGCAGTAAATCCAGAAGCCGCGAACACGTCCTATTGCTCAGCGTGATGACAAAATGTTAACAAGCTCACAGAGAGCTGGAAAACCTACAAACCGGTCCAAGGCTATAACTACTGACAGGCGGCAAGTAGCGGGCCGTCTCACCATAGTAATAGCCATCAAATAATATCTCGAAATTATAATCTTTCATTTTAACATTCTGTTAAGTTCTGGATTTTGTAGAGATAACTTGATATAAACAAACGCCCATCCTGATTGATTTCCAGGGGCTAATCCTCGGCCACTTCAACCGTTTTACGTCCGACGCAAAAAACCGTTAATTATTAATAAATGACGAGAAGTCTGGCGTGGAAATGTTAACGCCGAAGTTTCTAGCCTTAATCGACTAGTCGTGCGATATATTAACTTTATGCATAGAATACAGATAGAACGCAATACATTTAGTTGAAACAAAATGGCAGGTTTTTAAATAGAAGTTTGCTTTGAAAGCTCCAGTGTGGTAATAAGGCGGCCAAGCTACCGTTAACTGACGTACCTTCGCTTTTCCCGGTGATCCTGCAGCACAGGCTCTGCAGCAGAACATTGGGAGATTTCTGGTCCAGGCTTGCCATCCTGTCCGCGGATATCGTGTTTGGTGCGCCCCAAATGATAAATACGTAAGATAGATGTGAACTAACTGCAGCCTCCCAGTTCTAGCGACGCCATTTTGACAAAGTGAGTCATGCTAGCATGGCGCAGGAAGAATGTGACCGGGTTCCTTTCAAAATAAGATTACAGGCGATCATTGAAGCCAAAAGGTGCAGACTAACATGCATACACTTTAACTGCACTTCCATAAACTTTATAAAAAACATAAAAAAGAAAACAGAATCACCTCAATACTACACTCATCTTACTTATTAAATCACCAGTCAGAAATGTAAACTACCTACATGCAGAACCATCAATGTGAGAACCCAACTTACATAAAACAAAGAAAAGCCCGAAAAAAATAAATCAAACAAGTAAAATCATCCCGGAATTGTAAAAACAAGCAACCTCATAATTATAAAAATGACTCCAAATAACCAGCTATAATTGAGTTTAAACAAATAAAATTCAAACTTAACAAAACTTAGATATATGTTAATGTCTGATAAAATTATTGCAATCTAATTCCAAGCAAGACTGAAACGTTGAAAATAAAACTCATTAAACCTCCCTAAATAACGAATGTTTATATGTGTAGTTTAATATTAGGTTTTGTTTTATAAATTACTGGAACACAGATTTTACTTTGAAGGAAATAACAAGAAGTAGTTGCTGTTCTATTACTTAACTTTTCAATTGTGATTCACCTGAACCCGCCGAAAGCGTCTCCAGGAAATTGAGACTGAACATTTTCATGAAAATATTTCCCTCTTGAAACAAAGTAGCATGGGTTGTGGTTCCGATCTAATCTCAAGCGTTCATTTCACAAAATATACTGATTATAATTTGTCTGTTATATTCTAACTAAAGAGGCTAAAACGCCCGACATAAAAGTTTAAAGTAGTGTTAACCTACCTGGGAATAAAATGTTTCAAACGAACAAAAGTAATACTTATTGTAAAGAGAATTTGAGAATATTTTAAAGTACTTTCTCATCTTCTGAGTGGACAGCAGTTCGGGGGAGATACATCTACACTCTCACAGGAATTCTGTAGCCAAACCGAGGTCTACGGGGACATCAGCTAATTTGGGACAAGAGGAGGAAAGCCATTTCACCTTTGCCTTAAAAACTGTTTATAAGGGCAGGGTGCCAATACTTGAAAGCTTGAAAGTTTTAGTGTGGTCAGCATCAAATATTTAGTTGATCCTTAAAATCCAAAGTTATGTTACATGTGCTATGGGTGCATTTCAGTACAAGGTTATATAATCTGCATGATAAATGCACTGCAGGCATTATTGATACAAAGCATGTATGATCTAATACTGCATCAAAATAAATATGGTTTGTGTCAAAGTTATATTCAGATATGTACATTTTGCACATTTTCTTGCTTTTCCAATCTCTTAAATTTGGTGTGACAATTTTGGACAGCATCTTTCAAATAATTTGGGGCAGGGTGTCTAGGGTGTAATATAAAATGTGTTACTGACAAATGCACTTATAAACAGATTTTTAGAAGGATATTAACACATATGTTTTCCCAGAGCCACAGACACGTCTGTAAGAGGCAACGTTTTAATAAATTAAGTATGGGGACTCATTTGCAAACTGAATTGTGTGATCAAATAGTTTTACATTTAGTTTTTGACAAGTCAGTAATACACATAAAACATTATGGAAGAGGCTCTAGTAGAAAGCCAGTGTTGTAAGAAAGCCAAAAATCCTAGCAGTGCACCCTGAATTCACCATCCTCAGTGTGAAGCATAGCAGTGGCCTCATCATGCTGTGGGGATGTTTAGCAGGGTCAGGAAAGCTGGTCAAAGGTGGAAAAATATATGTCACTTAATATTTATTTTGTCAACAATTAATGATAAATTTCATAAAATATCGCACAGACCATTTTTTTACATAAAGTGAGTCAGCAACTTAGGGAATAAACATGTATTACAGATTTGGTTCATTTTTAAACTTTATGACAACTGAGCTTAGAAATGGACAAGTTGATCTCAATAAATTAGAATTACATTTGAAAGTCAGTTTATTTCTATTATTCCATTTAAGTTGAACTTTTAAATCATATGGATCCATTCCAAGGAGAGTGCTACATTTCAAGCATCTAATTCTTTTAAAGTTGAATATTCTGGTTTACAGCTAATAAAATTTAGTTTGGCATAAAATTAGACTGTTACATGATACCATTGGGAAAGTAACTAGCAAACTCCAAAAGTGGGCCAAGCCACCAAAGGTCATTGCTAAAGAAGCTAGCATATTAGTGTGATAGTCACAAAAAAGTCACAAAAGCAACAGGGATATCTACAGCTTTGAGAAGATCATTAAGCAAACCTCAGCCAAGAGTTTGGAGGAGATTTAGAAAAGTGTGGATTTTGGCTCGAATCAGTGTTTCAAGAGCCACCACAGTTAGAGCAACCACAGAGAAATTTTCCCTTTTTGGAGATGTAGATTTTATTGTCCAGTAGGACTTGGTACATTCAGACACAACCAAAAGTAGCAGTTGATCGGTCAGCAATCTTTGCAGTATTGTCAAAAGAAGGAAGAGGAGGGACAAACCCACCAATGCAGATGAGATGAAGGTTTCCAATAAAACACCCTGGGCTTCCCTAACACAGGGTCCCTACACAATTTGTATTCGAAATTTTCACTTTTCCAGACTCAAATATTAAACATTTTTTATGGTTTTTATAACCTTCTGTAAATCTAATAAAAAAAACATTCAGAAGAAAAAACAGTTTTAGTAAAGGTAGAGTTTGCTGTATTTAAAAAAACGATTAAATTGTTTCATGTAATATAAAATGTTTTATAAACTGTAAACCTTAATCATAAACATGAACTGACAGAATTGCTTGCAATATATTACTATGTGTGGAATTAATCTACAATAATCTAATAATTAATTACCTTTTCAGTGATATTCTGATTTACTGAGATGCACCTGTAGGTGGGCAATCCGCCCGGACCCAACAAATCGATAGCCTATAATTAACTGAAACAGCTAATCAATTACACACCGAAAACACTAGAGCGCGCATGCGTCCCACCTCCGGCCGGAGGCACCACCTGGCCCCGCGTGACGTACACGAGAGAAAATCTGCTTTGGGCGCTGCGCGAGAGAAGAGGATTATCAGTACACGCGCCCAGGTAGAGGGGGGCACAAGACAGAGCCTGAAGGGAGGAAAGCTCACTTTCTCTGGATGAAGTGCGCTAAAAGTGCCCTAAAAGACGCCCACTGTGAGCTTTCTTCTGCACCCTCTGAGTCTTCTTACGGTATCTGAAGGTGAGAACAGGTTTACTGTGTCGGGAGCAGCATTCTTGGGACCAAGCCCTCTCCACTTTAGGGAAGAAGACAAGGCTGAGAAAAAAGTCATGGACAAAGGAAGGAAAATAAAGAGGAAGCCAGCGGCTGCGGGGAAATAAGCTTCAGAGAAACACAGCAGAACGGAGAAGTGTCGGCAGAGGAAATACGAGCAGGATGGGGATGGATTTCAGCACTCTTCGGACTCTTATCAGCCGATATGTAAGTTTTTCTTTCTTCTACACGCTCACTGACTCAATAAACCGGGTCAGCCTAAACAGGATGTAACCCTTTTAAACCACAGCTAAAATAAAGTAAAAAAACACAAACTAAACAAAAGGGGTGCACCATTCAATCAGCGGCCAGTTTTTTTCATGATCGGCCATATTTAAAATCTTAAAAATTCTGGTTTTGATTTCCTCTGTTCATTAAGTTAAACAAATCCCGCAACTTGCAACAATCAAGAGCTTTAGTGCACTTATTTTGAGTTTAATAAAATCAGTAGTTAGGGCAGTTTTTCCCCCCGATTTTTATGGAAAGAAGAAAGCAATTTTTGTGAGAAAGCCATGGACACATCACCCCCCCACTACAAAACATGGTAGTGGTAGCATCATGCTATGGGGATGCTTCAGCAGAGTTGATGGAAAGATGTCACTGAAAGTGTGTTTTGGATCGGCTATAATTAAATGGTGAGCTATACTTCATAAAATATTGTACATAGCTCATTTGTTTGTTATTAAGTGAGTCAGTACAGTGAGGAATTCAAACTGTATCAAACTAGCATATTATAGAGTAGTTGATTTATTAAGGTATGTAATTCACGTTTTATCAGAGAACCTACAGAACAATTTTCTCTTTTATGTGCCACAGTTACCAAGGAGGGGGGGATGATCAGTGCCTTTTCAGTGCCCTATTCCTGTGTTTTTTTCAGTTGAATATAGCTCAGACTTTTTTATTTTAAGGCATGTTTACAGTAATTACAATGAGGACGTGTTGGAGCGTACAGTTTTAAGTTCATACACAAATAATTACCTGCTAACTCTGTTTTCTTGGTGGTTGAACAACTGAAAGGTGGATTCATGTCACCGTATCACCAGTTATAAAGACCACGGTTTACAGCACAAAGCTGATCATGACAGGACATGTATGTGCTGCAGACTAGAACAGCAATTATTGCCTCTCACTGTCGGTTATTATGGCCCTCTCCCCCAGTCGAGCAAGTCTACAAATGAAGCAGTCACATGAATTATGTAATCCAGTTGTTTTCTTCCTGCCAGTCAAATCAATGGGCAGCAGTGGAGCAGCCAGCCTGCATGGATGCGGGTTACATTAGGCTCCACACTAATGCGTCTGACAGTAATCCAGAAAGAGCAAACTCTATCGAAATGTAGAGCCACAGAGGTCTCTTACCACGGCTTCGTGCTCACCCGAGGCTTAGACAGCCTACCAACTGTTGCAACTAGCTGATTAAATAAAATCCCTGCTGTGTGCGGGCTGAAATGGAGCCAGACGCATGCAAAGTGGGGGTTGTGACGGATAGGATGTGGGATGCTGATTAGCTCTGTTGCTGTAATTGGTTCGGCCAAAGAGGTTAGCGTAAAATAAAATAGATTATTTTACGCATTCTGCAGTAAAAATCCAGAATCCCTTTCCATTAGCCAGTACTGGGATTTTATGAGTCGGCAGTCAATACTGGGAACTGTTGGTATGATGGAGAGCTCATCCTCTGACCACTTTTATAAAATTATACTTCATTTAAAAGCCGTAATACGTCAATCTGGCAAAGAGTAAAGATATTTAACATCAGAGATTTCCAGCTCTAAGGGTTGAGAAAGTTTTTTATTGCTATTGCTGTACAGCATGTACAATGTTTCTATGTTTTTCTAATTAATTTCTTCCCTGGTAATCAAGTGCTGCGTAAAACATGCATTTTAAACCAGGTGTGAGTCAATATGAGATTCTCACAGTTTAATAAACTTGAACACAGGGTTCCTACACACCTAAAAAGTCTGGAGTTTGACTTTTTCTCCTAATTTTTTTACCTCACATTTTCTAAAGTTTGCACTCGTTTGTCCTTTCGTCCATTCATCAACTTCAACTATCTACTGGTCCTTTCACTTGTCGGCCATCCAACTATTTGTCCCTAAGCCTGTCAGTCCAGTCAGAGGCTGTGGCTGTTCATCTGTTTACTCTCCATCCATCCATGAAAATTCATAATAAAATGTGTCTGAAACATACTGATAAATTTGAATCTGGGATTTTGAGATAAGAAAGTCACCATGTGAGTAAAAATACTATAGTATCGCAGTATTACCACAGAAATCTCAAACAAAAATGTATCAGATGATCAAATTTCCTGCTGCAGCTGTCAGAAAAATTCAACACATTAATTATTATAATGTTATTTGTGCAACCTAAAATATTCCCTTGCAGCAGAAGTTTTGTAGAAGCAGTGTTGTAGTCACCTTTTTTTAGTCAGCTAACTTGCAGTGCACAGCAACAAGTGGAGGAAGGGCAGCGCTGTGTTCCTGTTTGTTCCCTAAAGACAGAGAAAACTCAGCTTTTCATGGCATCGTATTCAGAGTGCTTTAAACCAGAGGAGCATCTTGATGGAAAATATTTCAGCAGCTTTTGAAACCTTGGTCTACACTGATTAGTGCTGAAACAATGACCCACATTAATCGTGATTAATCGATTAAGGAAATAATCGTCAACTAATTTAGTAATTGAATCATCATTAACTGGAGTATACAGACATGACATCTGCTGAAAGAACTCCCTCAGAGCAGCAATTAAGCCAAAAGTGATTTACATTTTGCAGATAAAAAACCTTCTGTGTCTCTAAATATGCTCCATCCAGAACTCAAGTGGGATAGCTTTTGCTTCAACTGGTTGAAATTCTGTAAAAAGAAAATCTCCTATTAACTTTTAACGAGCTATCCAATTTTGAACCGATTAATCCAAAAAATAGTCAACAGATTAAGCGATTAGCAAAATAACCGTTAGTTGCAGCTCTAACCTCGATGCTGGTATGAACTGTTTTTATTTGTTGGTTTTGTATTTATGACATCTTGAGTCTTATTTTTTGGTGGTGTTCTTCCAGTTTGACTGTGTTATTTTAACCTTTTCGAGATGAACCAGTCTGCTTGAAGATGTTTTAATTTAGGCATGTTGAAATGTGTTTTGTGTAGCCAAGGACAGCAGGCATGTCTGCTGTTCTCCAGTGATAAAACCTGTAATTTCACAATAGTGGAGCAATAAACTGAACTCAAAGAGGCATATAATGCTAAAAGAAAACACCCTATTGAACTTTCAGTGTTAAAATTTAACCTAACATACATCTGGTGATCATTGAAGAGCACAATTCATGTTCAGAGCCCTCAGTCTGGCATAGTGGATATGGTGAAGAGTGAGAAAACAATGCTAAAAGTGGATATAAGATGTATTTAATAGAATTAAGAGAATAACACAAACGTCAGATTAGGATATGGATGATCCAAACACATTAAGTTAGTCATTTGGAACCCACTGGTTCCCAGTTGCGCAGTCGAACAGATCTATCTTTATGTGGTCCTAAAAGCCTCCTGTGATGCTGCCATCTCTGATTAGTTTAACAGCAGAGGATGTTATGTAAGCCGATGGTTCACTTTAAAAGTGTGACGTGCAGAGTTGCAAAGTTTCGTAGTTGTCTCCTGTGTTCAGGCTGATGGAGAACAAAATGTGTTCACTGTAGCATGTGGAGCTGCTGCACTTATTCAGCTGGAGCACGAAGCTGTGCTTGTTCATTGCTCATGTTAGTTGTTTAGACTCTGAAAGTTTTCAGAGCCCTGGGATTTATTCTTCTCTTTTATTCAAGTTGCTAACACACTATGCATGCAATCTTCAGTGAGCGATGACACAGCAGTTCTAGTAATCTTGAATATATATATATATATAATTATATAAACACTTTAACCAATATTGAATCATCAGTTATCTACAGTGTGCAGCTTTTTGTTGCTGCAGTAAATCATTCTGGGCTTCTGAAAGAACATTTCCAGAGCCTCTGCGAATGGAAACTGGGAGACATGTGGTCCATTTATTGAAAGCCGTATGCAGGCTGCACGATGATCTCCTTCTAGCCTGCTGCAAATACATTAAATATTAGGCTTTAAAAGTGATAGCTAATAACTTCAAATAATGGTAGCTTAAAACGGCAAATGTCATTGTGAAAAATATCAATTACCTGTTCACAGTAGAAAAGGCCGTCTCACAGTTGACTCTTCTAATTGGGACTATGAGGGCAATGGAAGCCAGCAGGTTGAGAGTTGGATATAGTGAACCAAACTCCTCATATTTTGAGGCCAGTCTACAAAGTATGGCCAGCTGTGTCTTGTTCTTAACAGATTAAAAATTAGCTCCATGTCCAACATTCATCAGGGGGAGTATTTCCCTTCTGACAGTCAAGCTGGGTCAACATATTGTGGTCCTGATATCTGATGGGATTAGAACCCTTTCTTCTTACTCCCCTGTCTTACCCATCATGACGGTCAGCAGAACTGTCTGTAAGGTTTAGCTTCTCAGTCGCTTGCGTAATGCAAACAGTGATATTTTGATGACAATCGTGATTTAATATAAATTTTGCAACTAAATTACAAAGTAAAGACTGACTTAATTTCTGTGTACTAGCTAGTATAAAAAAAGGTAACAACTTTTCTTTTGATTTGTGAAGGACTGATTTTCTTTTTCATGTAATTAAAATTTTAAAAGAGGGTTTGACCATAATAATTAGTCAACAGAAAGGTTATCAACTTACACAGACGTTTTTTGACCTTGTCTCTCATTATTTCTTAAATGTTCCGACAAATATGAAACCGCTGTGCATGAGGAGAAGCCCCTGGCTGCGGTTTGCAGAGGGGCTTGGTGTGCCCTCAGGATGCAGGACACTTTCTTCGTCTTTACTGCAATGAATGACAGCCTCAAGAAAAACCTTGAAATTGGTTTAGCGATAGATTTATTGCTAAAACCAAAACGTATGAAGCAGCCTTAGCTGCAGAATCAAAGTAGACTAAACACTGTTAATGTTCTGGCGTGTTGATCAGCTGAATCTCTCTGGCTCTTCAGCACAACAGTCTCAGGTTCAACAGAATGCGTGGAAATGCTTTTTATTACACACAAACTATAATAAGACTATTGTAAAACAAGGCGTAATGATGCTAATTTATTTACATTAGAGCTGCAATGATTTTCTGATTAATTCTGGTGGACTGTACTCAGACATTTATTTCCATCTGTGCTCTCAGTTGCAGTGTCACCATTAACTAAATAAGCAAGAATGATGGCCTTGGATGTTGCATGAAGAGATCAATGGCAATGACTGCGCAGGTTAAGTTTGCCTGATGCAGAATAACTTGGTACCGTGGGTATGAAAGCAAGCACATTTTCCCCACCTTTTAAATTGACGTTAAACCTGAAACTGAACTGAAATCTTTTAGGGGGAAAATAAATAACGGGGGTACATAAGAATGCTCACCGTCTTTACATCCCAAACAGGTATCAGATCTTTTAAACCTCTGTCCAGATAAATGAATCAACTCAAACAGGATTTCCGTTAATGGGCAGGAAGTGTTACCCCTGGCTTCCTGCCTTCAACCGGTGGATTAAAGGGTTATTGGTGTGCAGTAAGTCTTTATCCACTTAATCCAGTTTCCAGCACTCCTTTCAGGCCCACTTCTTCTATTCCATCTACTTTGTTTTGAAATTGTTCATTTTGCTCATAGAGTTAAACTAATCGGCACATGTGAGGCATAACCAAATGCTTTAAGCAGAAGAAATAATAGCTTGTTGCCATATTGCTGACAGTAAAGTAGCTGTTACTGGTGCTAGAAAGCAGGGAGGTGACAAACAGTAGTATTTAGGTGACGCAGAGGCCAGAGGATCGCATGAATTCCTTGGCTCTGTCTCATTGTCAATAATTCATGGGCAGACTGCTGCACAGTGCACACTGATGTTTGCGCAGCCTAGTAATGAGTCATATACAATAGCACAGCTCAATGTAGGATTCAGGAAACACCAGGGTTGGCTTGAGGGGATTCCAGAGAAGAAGAAGAAAGTTGTTGTAAATGTGGAAAACCTTATGTTTGATTAGCCACTAATGAGAGTCATAAACTTTGCATGTTTGTTGAGAAAGAAGAGAAAATGATTTAAACATTTCTGGAATTTGCCAAGAAATCCTGGAAAGCCCTGTTTTTGTCCAGCTTTGTTGAGCTTTTTGCAGGTTTGTTGTATAAATCAAACATATTTTTAGTGCATTTGAAGTAAAAAGTTATTTTTTTCATATTTACTGCATACTAAAGTTTATGTACATTAAAGCAAAAGACCCAAACGTGTGCCAAGGCTGCTCAAACTCTCCAGAAGACGATTACGAAACAAGACAGACTTAAGGTCTTGATAGCTTTGCCAACGTAGGAGTTCTGTTACTTTGAACGACAGCCATGTATCTGAGACCTTTTAAAGTGGCTTTTAAAGCATGCTCATGTATGCCAGCATCAGCAGGTTTCCTGTCAACCTCATGCTAATCCATTCTGTCTACAATCCACAAAGTGCAGCAGGGTTAGCCTATTTGTCTAAAGGACTTACAGACTCTCACTAGACCATTTGGTCCTGGGACTGGTTGTTGCTTGCCTCTTACATGAGTTCATGGAATAAACTTGACTTGTTCAGTCTCAGAAATATCTTACAGTCTGCAGGTTTGGTGCGATGACAAATATTGGATATCACAAGTTTATATCTTAATAAAGAATAGATTCAGGGCTGTTGGATTCAAGGATAGACAAGAGGGCAAAGCGGTTCATGTCCAAATCCCGCCTCTGTCGGCAGTCAAAGCACTGCCCCCCCAACACCGACACCTCCATGCCAGACCCACCACCACCCCAGGGCATCACCCAAATGCCCCGTCCACGTAGGAACAACACCGCCCCTGTGTTGGCATCCCCACAAACCTTGGCCCTTCTTACAAATAGACTTGCACTTCATAGAAACAAATTTGATAACACATCACTCTAAAAGCGTTTAAAGCTAATTTTACTCTGTACCGGTAGATAGATCAACGTCCCGTTTACTGAGATTGTTAAACCTATTTAGGACAGTTTTTTGTAAGTTTTTGAGAGCAACTTTGGGGGTTAACATTTAAGGAAGCTAGTTATTACCAGAGGACGTTCTAGGTGTATCTGTTTAATCTTAAATTTGTGGCTGAATAATAGATTTTAATTGGTATTATATTCAGATAATTTATTTATTTTTATCAATGCCGCATGAATCTTCTAAAACTTTGAAGAGTATGAAATCTTTTCCACCAAATATATGCTCTAAATAATTTATCACTTTACTGTTCCATGTTGAAAAGCTAAGAGCGCTATTCTGCAGAATGTCTGGGTGGCTCTGTCTGAATAAATCCTAATACCTGGTCAGCCAGTTAAACAGTTTGGCTTGTCATTGTTCCTGGTGAACAGTGTAAGCCCCATTAAATGCTTGTATCAGAGTCAGTAACGGTATATTACAGCCCGCTGGAGAAAGAGACAGATGATGGATAGCCCTGAATTAATGGTGCATAGAGGCCTCTATCTAAAGTAAGAGACCAATAGAATAGATGGAGATGGAGATGGAGAGAGAGATGTTTTTGAACTTAGGTCATCATTATAAAATTGCTCCTCGTTTCCAGTGAAAGTGCTGATGGGTGCAGGTATACTTTAATGATCTCTGTCTGAGGGAAAAACGGCAGCTAGACTCTGCTGGAACAGAGCATTCCTAAAAGAGGATGAGCAGAACCCTTGTTTCCAAATGCTGATGATGCAGCAGACATTGACTTCCGCCTTCTATTATGTTATGATGCCCCCCATCCGTTTTTTACTCCCGTCTTCGATTTGTTTGAATTTGGCATTGGCAGATAAACATTAGAGACAATTACACATTGTTGTTTTTACAGTAATCCTAGCGTTTGATTGTGTTTTTCTCTGCCAGGAAGCTCAAAATGAACCTACAAAGCTGCAGATTTATTTGTCTCCAAGTGGCATAAAAGGACCTAGCATTATTGGTAATGTGGATAATACAGGGCAGTGAAGTGCATGCTGTTGGAATAGGAATTATTGCACTGAACTTTCAGAGTACTCGAGTGGATTCTCCTAAACATTGATTATTCCATAACATTATCGAAGCACTCTGGCAGCCACCATGATATACAGATGACTGTGATCCTCTCTAACTCCTCTGTTTGGCTTTCAGTCTGGCAGAAAACCGAGGCACACAGGGAGAAATTACACAGACTAGATTTCAAGTTAATTTAGTTTGGTCAGACTAAACTGAAGAGGCTGTTGGTCTGCTTTTTTACTTGGGCAGTTAAGCAGTTGATGCACTACATTAAACAATAATAATAATAAATTGTAAAATGTCATTTATAAAGCACTTTTCAAAACACAGATCAGAAATTGTTGTACAAAACAAAAAAGGAAAATTGTTAAACAGCAGTACATACATATAGGGAATCAAAAGCTATTTTTACAAGTTGTAATCAATTTCAATGATGAATTCTGTACCTTCATATGGAATACATTTCATTAAACATTTAAAGAAGCAAGGAAATTTTGTATATTTCTCGTGTTAATTACCACCAATAAGCTTAATAACACATGATCAAGGATTGTGTTATTAATTACACTTAAGTCTGTTTCCTAATGATCTAACTAAGTAAAAAGGAACACAAACAAGATTAGAAAGCGACTAACAATAATTTCACAATCTACATCTGTAGTGAAGTGCTCATAAAAACCTTTCTGACTTGGAAATGAATGTTCGAAATATTATGTAAGCTGATTAAATCTACAGGGGTTGGACAATGAAACTGAAACACCTGGTTTTAGACCACAATAATTTATTAGTATGGTGAAGGGCCTCCTTTTGCGGCCAATACATCGTCAATTCATCTTGGGAATGACATATACAAGTCCTGCACAGTGGTCAAAGGGATTTTAAGCCATTCTTCTTGCAGGATAGTGGCCAGGTCACTACGTGATACTGGTGGAGGAAAACGTTTCCTGACTCGTTTCTCCAAAACACCCCAAAGTGGCTCAATAATATTTAGATCTGGTGACTGTGCAGGCCATGGGAGATGTTCAACTTCACTTTCATGTTCATCAAACCAATCTTTCACCAGTCTTGCTGTGTGTATTGGTGCATTGTCATCCTGATACACGGCACCGCCTTCAGGATACAATGTTTGAACCATTGGATGCACATGGTCCTCAAGAATGGTTCGGTAGTCCTTGGCAGTGACGCCCCATCTAGCACAAGTATTGGGGCCAAGGAATGCCATGATATTGCAGCCCAAAACCTCACTGATCCACCCCCATGCTTCACTCTGGGCATGCAACAGTCTGGGTGGAAACGCTTCTTTGGGGGCTTCCCCCAAACCGTAACTCTCCCGAATGGGGGGAAAACAGTAAAGGGGACTCATCAGAGAACAATACATGTTTCACATTGTCCACAAAAAACCCAAGATTTGTGCTCGTTGCACCATTGAAACCGACGTTTGGCATTGGCATGAGTGACCAAAGTTTGGCTATAGCAGCCCGGCCGTGTATATTGACCCTGTGGAGCCCCGACGGACAGTTCTTGGGGGGAAAAAGGAGCATTGAGGTGCACATTTAATTCTGCCGTGATTTTGGGAGCCTGGGTTTTTTGTTTTTTGGATACAATCCGGGGGTTAGCACCCAACATCCCTTTCAGACAGCTTCCTCTTGCGTCCACAGTTAATCCTGTTGGATGTGGTTCGTCCTTCTTGGTGGGATGCTGACATTACCCGGGATACCGTGGCTCTTGATACATCACAAAGACTTGCTGTCTTGGTCACAGATGCGCCAGCAAGATGTGCACCAACAATTTGTCCTCTTTTGAACTCTGGTATGTCACCCATGATGTTGTGTGCATTTCAATATTTTGAGCAAGATTGTGCTCTTACCCTGCTAATTGAACCTTCACACTCTGCTCTTACCTCCCACACTGAAATGACAGGTGTTTCAGTTTCATTGTCCAACCCCTGTAACTGGTAAGCTGATCAGGCTTGGTTCTGACCCGGCTGGGTTGCGTTTCAGAACTCAGATTCCTAAAGAGCTAGAACCCCTAAGGGAACAGAGTCATCATGAAAGCCTGATCAGCCAATTAGAAGTGGACTTAGAGCAATATGTGGCCAAGTCATGTTAGTCGGTACAAAGAAAAACTGATTGTGTTCAGGATAGTAGATGAAACGTTATCCCCTGACTGAAGCTGTTTCACTTTTAAGCCTTCCAACATGTAATCATTCTGTTGAATAAAAAGACAATACTTCAGAGTTTAACACTTTCATCACTATTTAAAGTTATCTTATTACAAACTATTTGAAAAACATTTTTTTTAACTTCTAAATTTGCAAAATAGCAATTCACATAATGGACGCATATTGATACATATTGAGACCTTATGCTTAAGGATAACTCTACATGCTCATAAAAACCTTCATATGTTAAGGGTTCAGGAAGCCATCAGCGTGGGATTAGACTAAGAGTTCAGCGAGGGCTTTAAGGGCCTGTGTGAAAGCGGTTTAATGTAAAAAAGTCAGATCTGGTGTTTTCTGCTCATAACACAAAATGTGAAGACAATAATGAACCTCCCCCACTATTAATTTCATCCTGAGTTGGGATAAAAATGCTTTTTAAAATTTCCACAAAGAACTGCCTTGCAGCACTAAAAGATAAATATTTATGTGCTGCATTACTCAAAGACCCAAATGACAAACTATATCGTTTATGGGTGCCACGTGTAGCATTTTAGCATAAATAAATAATCACTGCATTAATACTAAAGGATGATTGCCACAAACAGAAGAGGTTGCTTCTTTTTTTTTCTTTGTTCACCCATCAAGTGACCAAACTAATTTTCAGGACAAAGGGAGACAGAATTAGCAGTCAAGCGCAGTCTTTCTAGAACTGGACTTATTTTGAGTTTTAATAGAACCATTATAGCTTAGTTTCAAATTGTCAGCTTTAATTATTGAGCTGTTTTATATGGTGCTCTTTTTAGGAAGCTAAACTCCTGCTGCTGTAACGTTTCTCTCATGCTTTAAGTTGTCTTATTGATTTGTGTACGGTAAATGGCAACAGCATCTTGAAAAGCTGACCATACACTGCTTGTGAAGTTCTGGTGCACTCAGAAAACTGGACCTCTTCCATGGTTTTAGCATCCAAGCACCACTGGGTTCTGCTTCTTCACAAAATAAATACATTTTCTTCAAATGAACTTGTGTTTTAAATATTTCTTTTCTTTTAAATTTTTAAACATTAGGGTTAACATTCTAAAGAGTCAGGGTATAAACTTAAATAATAAAAACACCATTCTTTCATGAAATTAGCATAAACATTTTAAATCATGCTGATGTTCTTACTACTTTTATTGTAAATGGAAAAGCAACAATTATTCCCACTGTTGCAAAAATAATATATATTGACTGTTACAGCTATCTATAACATTCATTTTTATTTAGATTCCGATTGTTTGAGCTTGATCAGTTGTAAACAAAAATATATGATCTTTTTCCAATCAGTGAACACACCATATGTAGGCTGTACCAGGTCACACTAACAACAACACTATTTAGTGTGAAATGTGTTTGTGAGACTCAATGTTAGCTGTTTCAGTTACAGTAAGTTGTTCAAAATGAGATCAGAGGAAACACAGAGGTGTAAAACTATTCAATACGAAACAGTTTTCTATGTCCAGACACAGACAAGTCTGGCTCATTCAGGCTGAAACAGAGTGAGAGAGAGCAATACTTTGAGCAGACAACAGGAAGGCTGAATAGAGTACAGTAAGATGTGCTTAGTTTCTTTCTCTTGAGTTTCCAAAATCAATCTCATATCTCGTACAATGGACAGACACTGGATTTTGAAATGTTGGCAGTTATTCGGAAATCTAAAAATTAAGTTAAGGATCTTCGTATTCCCAAAAGAGCACGAAGACAGCAGTTTTAGTAATGCTGGCTGCACTAACCGTGCTAATGGGTTAGTGCAATAATAAAACACAGTGTGACACGTCTTTTGCTTCTGATCGAAACAATTAAAAATCATGAATGGTTGGAAGGCTAGAAAATGAATGTTTTGAATGCCGTTTTTATGTATTCTCATATTCCAGTTATTCAAGAGATATCTGATTTGTCAGAAATCTGTATAAGCATGTTGAATCCTTACAAAGTAGGGTAGTCAAAATGATCAAAATATCGATATAATCGATACTGGAAAAATTAATGTTTCAAAGCTACTCATTGGCGTCTAACTGTATACAAATTGACCCATTCTTATTTGACCCAGTTGTCCCATAGGAAAAAAAACGAAATGCAGACGGATGTCAGATGCTAGCTGTGCTAATGCTACAAGCTAACGCTATAAGGAGACACTGCTCCTGTATCCGCAACAGTGAAGTAGTAAACCTCCTGGATGACATAAGTTAATGACATTTGTTTAAACATTAGCTTCACAGACACGGACAGCCCGATGCCGATGTTCTGCGTCTCTGAGCTCCCCCTTCAAGATCTGTTCTAATCAAGTAAAGTAAAAATTAACACAGGAAAATGCTAATCAGCTGACGGCTCAGTTGGCTACTAAATAGTGATGCAATGAAACAAACCAGTGCTCCCCATCCATTACTCCTCTGTTTAGTTGTAAAGGTATTGGAGGCTAACATGGTTAAGACATATTATGTTGGAGCCAGACTGAAGCTGACAATTAAAGAACCCTGTGCTTTCAAAACATGTTGCCACGGTATTGAAAATGGTATTTTTCTTAGTATTGGTATTGAGTTTGAAATTGTAGTATTGAACAGCCACTTTCTTATATGTAATAAAAATGTGCAATGTGCAGCTGCTCTAATCTATGCACCATACAGACAGAGAAAATGCTGGTCACTCCAGCATTTTCTGTGGCATATAATTAAAAGGACTTTAAATGGCATGGCATACTAGTTCAGACTTGTGTGCAGAAATACTTGCGTGCAGTATGATTGTTTAGAGACAGAAAATAAAAAATATGGAGAAACCACTTTTATCAAGTGTAATCGTGACTTTTAGTGACACCATTGCTACATTTTTTCACTAATCTAAGCTGTAACCTTTAGGAATCTGTCTCCCTCCCAAACCCCTTAGTGCTTACTCCATGTCAGGTGGCCAAACTCATGAGAACCACAGTATTGCTATGAAGTTCCACCTCATCTTTTTTCTCTTTCTCACTGAGATTTACCATCACAGTTTGAGCTTACCAGTTTTGAGAACTCTTATTACAAGTTCTCAAAATATATTTCATATTTTTTACCAGAAAAAAAGCACAGTCATTTATATTTGTTTGTTCAAAGGGCCTAAATAAGATCAAAATGGACAAAATGTTAAAACATGTCAGGATGAGAGCCAAGAGTAGAAAGAAAATATTTAGGAGTGAGACCACAGTACTGGTGTTCGTACACAAGTGAGCAGGGTGACTGTTAATCTTTAATTTTCTCCTTTTCTCCTTTTCTCCTGCCTCTCTCCCTCAAACACTGAGTGTGTGAATGTATCTTTCTTTCTTAGCAACATGAAAGGGCAGCAGAATTCATGGGGACACGTGAAGATGTAGCACCAGGGACAGAGCAAAGCAGTGAGAAGAAACCGGACCTGACCAGAACTTAACTGTAGAGAACTAAATTGAACCCAGAGCCCCCAATTTGCAACATGATTTACTAGAAAATCTAAAAAACATTTGGTTTCAACAATTGTTTTTATAATTTCATGTGATAAAATTGGCAATGCAGAAAAACTCTGACCTAACTCCTTTACTAATGAGCTGTACTGTATTCAGTTTAGAACTGGGATAAAACCAATCAACAGACGGACCAAATATTCATCCTGTGCAAGTAATTGTATCCATTTTGAAATGTGCATTTAATTTGTGTTACGGTTTGCTATTTACCAAATTCAATTCTTAAACTGGTAAGCCTTTAAAATAGAATGGTAAAAAGGCTAGAATTAGTGACTGTTGATGTATTTATCTAAATACTGTAATGTATGTGTGCATCTCAGATTTTGTCTGTCACCTATTTACCTAATTTTCTCCAGGTTAAGTTAAAATGTCCTTGGCTGACCATAGATCTGCTTAGATGTTGGTTAATTACAACTTAAATGTTGTCTTTTATTAAGTGGAATGATTTGGTTGGTTTGAAACTTTGAAAGTGATAACAGTCCAAGTCATAAAATTGTTATTGCGACTGCAGTCATAGATTGATTATAGTTTTGGTACTGAGTGAATACTCAGTTTAAAAAAAGGTGCTTTTTAGCTATCTAATTTGATATAGCTCTGTGGTTACCTCATGTTTACCTCTGATTGGCTGATCAGCGGCTGGTGATGACTCCTCTCCTGGAAGCATTCGCTGTAAAGAGGAAATCTGAGCCTGGGTTAAGTAAGACTGAACCAGTTTTCGATGCATTTTCGCTAGTTGCAATAAATGTTCGCATTTTGTTTTTGCTGGGCTAATATTGTTGTAAGATTTAATTTAGTTTTTCTTTCGCACCTTAAGCTAGGTTTATACATGACTCATTGAACAGGGCACGAGGGTGAGCGCGCCAATGATGAATGCGCCGTTCCCGCCCCTGCGCAAGGGTTATGCTACTACATTTTCACTGGTTATCTAGCATACTGCCCCCTGTGTTTTCGGAGAATAATGCAGCAACGTCGGCGTCAAGTGTAAACGCCGCAATATAAAAGACTCATAAAATGCTTGATGGTAACTGTTGCTGGCTAGGGTGGCACAACCATTTTACTGTTTTCTATATTTACTCAGGATAGCTTTGTTTGACTTGAACTTTTGTTAATGATCTAAAACATTTAAGAGTAGCAAAAATGGAAGAAATCTATGGCACGATCCCATGGCACTGTCTTTGCTGACCGTTCTTTTTTTTTGCTCAAGGGATGTTTTGGTTACTTGACATCATTTTGGTTGCATGTTTTTTATTTGTAGTCTTGGAGGACCAAGGTTGCTTCTCTTCTGCAAGCAATGGGGAAGGAGTTGTAAGCTGTGTCCTATGATGGACCCGGTCTATGTAGGTCGGGACTTTCGAAGATAGCAAAGGCCTGAAATGATTGGTTTTGAATTTGGATGGTCTAGCTTTCACCAGCTGTTCCCACCCTTACCTCAGTGTAGCTTCTGTCGCTTAGCAACTGTAACAGCGTGGAGCACATAGCTTTGAAGCCGTGAAGATGAAGCCCGAATTTTTGCTGTTTATCCTTGAGGAATTTATAATCCTGCTTTTGTTTCAAATGTTCTTGTTTTATTATCTTTTCTTATTGTTCTCGTTTATTAATCAGCCATCTAATGTTCAAAATATTTTTTATTTACATAGATATAAAAATATAACACCGTAAATAAGAAATGTTGATGACCAATACCATTTGTTTAACTGAACAAAGTTTAATTAAATGTATTTGTAGAGCATAATAATAATAAATAAGCCAAACGTTAACCGTTGGATATCATCAGTTATTTCTGTGTTTAACGTCCGATCGTTGGGCACCTCGACCGCCCGGTCAGCTGACAGTTGGCGAGGCTAGCTGGCTGGCGATATCCTGATAAAGCGAGTATACATTTCAGGTTTACACAGCTACATTTTCGCCTGATAACATCGTAAAAGTTTATTTTGTGTAAGAGAAAGTTAAACATATCAAAGTTTTTGCCACACTCCTTTCCCATTGCTGCTTCCACTTGAGTAATCCACTTTGAAGTGCAATGAATCATGGGATAGGGTGAGCCACGAAGGATACCCCGAACCCTTCTTTCAAATCAGGGGAAAAGGATGCATTTGTCACCAGCATTTTGAGGAGCCTTCAAATTTGCTGTGACATAATTGGCCTACAAATGCGGCATCAGAAGAATGCTGCCCCTGAATCTGGGCACATCTATGGTTTATGTCCCCAGGAATAGTTCAGATATTTTGAAGCCTGAGAAACTAACCTTGAAATGTTTTGACTGTAGCCAGAATTTGTTTGGAATATCTGGAGGAAGAGGGTTAAATTTTTTGAAAACATTCCTATTATAGTCTTATTATTTTGTTTCGAAAGTAGGTTAGGAATCTAATTGAACAGTATTTCAAAACTTGTTTAAAACTCAATGCTTAAAATGGGAAACTCCAGAAAGATTTGGCTTCAGGTTTTTATCTGTTGATTCTCCAATAATCGATTTTAAAGCCCCGGTATTCTGCCTCACTGAGAACAACAGGGAGAAGTTGGTTGAACTGGTCAGCTGGCAGGAGAGAGGTAGAGATATTAAAAGGTCAGGAAGATATGAGTAATGAGGCAAAGTGAGGCCTCAGTAAAAGGAGGCTGTTCATAACTGTGTTGGAGTTTGGTGGAGACTAAAGGGATTGGTAAGAGCAGCAGAATGAAGAGATTGATTCAGGTAAGCCTTTTCTCAAACATTTCTCTGTTTTATTACTTTCTGTCCTCCCAAACCCCTCTCTGTTGTTTTGCTTTCTTTATTTGGCCCTGCTGCACTGCAGAATAGTTTCATGAAGGTAGCAGTAACCTGGGCAGCTAATAAAATCAGGCCTTCTGTGACCAGCCTTCTCTTCAATAGTTTAACTTCTGGGGTCAGGATTTTTTTAGTAGGTGTTGTTTAACTCCTGACGCCTTGCATGTATTGGCTAATAAGAGTGAAATGTTTTCACGTACAAATACACTCCAGCTGCTCTTTAGATTGACTCTTGGGTTTGTGAGTTACGATTTCATGCCGATGAGTATTGGAAAAATAAACCGATTGGAATTTTATTGGTCATTTGTGATTTTTATAGTTTCTGCAAAGCATTGACCTCCCAATGCCAATTGAAGCTGATTTAGGTGATTTACATTTCTCTCGGGGAATTATAGAAGACAAAAGAGGAGTCTTGGGTCTTAAAAGCATTTCTTTCTACCCTTATTGCCATTCTCTTGTGACCCTCTTGCTGGATGATGGCCCTCAGTGCTTCAAATGTTTTGAGCTAATCTCAGCGTGATTTTTGGCCAATCATTTTTCTTATTGCTGCAAAGATCAACCCGTTTAAGCTGCTTCTGGCCCTTTTTGTAAATCCGCGGTGATGGTGTCTGATATCTGCAGGGTTAAACGCATTGTTGCTGTGTGACCCCTTCTCGGTTTTGTTCTATTTCATGCATCACCACAACAGAAAAAACTACCCTTGGCTGAAGTCCAATAATCTGCTCTATCTCTGCACACTTCAGCACAACCTGTCCAATGTGGATTAATGGGAAGAAAAGGATTATAGCAAATCCTGCACATGATGTGCTTTGATCCATGTATGTGTCTTAAAATCCAGAGTATTTGCACATAAATTACCTTATGGTTCTGCTGTCGCCGTGGGTGCTGGTAATTTTTCCCTTTCGCCATTTAAAACCAAATGCATATACAGGGGTTGGACAATGAAACTGAAACACCTGGTTTTGGACCACAATAATTTATTAGTATGGTGAAGGGCCTCCTTTTGCGGCCAATACAGGGTCACTTCGTCTTGGGAATGACATATACAAGTCCTGCACAGCGGTCAGAGGGATTTTAAGCCATTCTTCTTGCAGGATAGTGGCCAGGTCACTACGTGATACTGGTGGAAGAAAACGTTTCCTGACTCGCTCCTCCAAAACACCCCAAAGTGGCTCAATAATATTTAGATCTGGTGACTGTGCAGGCCATGGGAGATGTTCAACTTCACTTTAGTGTTCATCAAACCAATCTTTCACCAGTCTTGCTGTGTGTATTGGTGCATTGTCATCCTGATACACCGCCTTCAGGATACAATGTTTGAGCCATTGGATGCACATGGTCCTCAAGAATGGTTCGGTAATCCTTGGCAGTGACGCGTCCATCTAGCACAAGTATTGGGCCAAGGGAATGCCATGATATGGCAGCCCAAACCATCACTGATCCACCCCCATGCTTCACTCTGGGCATGCAACAGTCTGGGTGGTACGCTTCTTTGGGGCTTCTCCACACCGTAACTCTCCCGGATGTGGGGAAAACAGTAAAGGTGGACTCATCAGAGAACAATACATGTTTCACATTGTCCACAGCCCAAGATCTGCGCTCCTTGCACCATTGAAACCGACGTTTGGCTTTGGCATGAGTGACCAAAGGTTTGGCTATAGCAGCCCGGCCGTGTATATTGACCCTGTGGAGCTCCCGACGGACAGTTCTGGTGGAAACAGGAGAGTTGAGGTGCACATTTAATTCTGCCGTGATTTGGGCAGCCGTGGTTTTATGTTTTTTGGATACAATCCGGGTTAGCACCCGAACATCCCTTTCAGACAGCTTCCTCTTGCGTCCACAGTTAATCCTTTTGGATGTGGTTCGTCCTTCTTGGTGGTATGCTGACATTACCCTGGATACCGTGGCTCTTGATACATCACAAAGACTTGCTGTCTTGGTCACAGATGCGCCAGCAAGACGTGCACCAACAATTTGTCCTCTCTTGAACTCTGGTATGTCACCCATAATCTTGTGTGCATTTCAATATTTTGAGCAAAACTGTGCTCTTACCCTGCTAATTGAACCTTCACACTCTGCTTTTACTGGTGCAATGTGCAATCAATGAAGACTGGCTACCAGGCTGGTCCAATTTAGCCATGAAACCTCCCACACTAAAATAACAGGTGTTTCAGTTTCATTGTCCAACCCCTGTACCTTTTGCGGTTTTAGTGATCTTATGGGCAACTGAGAACGGAATGCTGCCGCCTACCCTGGAAAGTTTCATACCCTTCAGGGGGATGTTTCACACTCCCCCTCTGCTTTTTCTGCCATCTGTCCCTGCTCTAACCTTTCAGAACAAGAATGTGGAAGTGGAGAGCGCCTTGCACGCGTTGTCAGTCCATCCCAGGCAACACAAACCACCATACACTGACACTCATGGCCACAGCTAGAATTTTTACCCAGGACCTTCTTGATGAAAAGTGGCAGTTTAAAGTCCTGTTTAAAGTGTTTTATGAAAAAGGCTTCAGATTAGACAGAAGCTATGGGATCATCTAGTAGCTCGGCTCTGTTTGCACCCACAGAACCATGCTGCTATCTCTGCTTTGTATTATTTTAAACATCATATTCATACAGTGATCTAGTCCTCCTGAGGCGGATCAGAGGAGTAACAGGGTAGGTTTCAGTCGATGGCGAGATGTAAAGAAATTGTGAAGATTTTGGAATGAAAGTATGACCTGAAAGAGTTAATGGCCTTGTCGAAATCTAATTACAGGTATTATGGGCATTTAAAGATGGTGACTCTGTATATAAAGTTTGTTTGTCCGCCGAAGGGCAGTGTGTCTAAAACTTTACATAGTCTATAAAGTTTATTTGTGGGAACTTTCTTTGCTTTGTAAAGTAAATTTTTCCCCCTCCTACGTGGTTAATCAGGTAATTAAACTTCATGTGATCTTTGAGTCATTCTTGTCTTCAGGCAAATTCCTTCATAGTGACATATTCCACCCTATATTCCTTATTGTTGCTGTTCGGGCCTGGTGATTTCAGTATGGTGAACAGTTCATCTACAGAAAACCAAAAACAACTTATGTTACAGCAACCACTGGCTTATGACCAAAACACTTCTTGCTCAATTACTCAGACTAAGATGTTGGATGTTTTGCATAATCAGAAGCAGTTTCCTTAACCTAATGTTAGTTTCACTTGCATACATTATTGGTTAGAGTTTATCTAGGCAAATCTTTTTCTTGATTTAATTGGAGCACATCTTCTTGTGTGCAGGTAGGTGTAAATGATTATTTGCAATGTAAGTTCCGTAATTAATGTTGTTGAGAAACGGCACAAAGGATTTTGTTCCTATTTATAGGAGGAAAATGTGTAGAAAACACAAGAAGTTGACAGACAAACAGAAGAAGCTTCTGGAGGACATTTTAGGAGATTTCCCTAGATCTCATCAGAAACTTGGAGATACCATCAAATTACCGTGGAAAGTGAAAGCACAGCCACATGGAGATAAAATATGTGCACACTAGATGAGCTGTTAATAGTACTGTCACCCTAAGGAAAACTAATGCCCGATGACCAGAAGCACAGCAAGGTTACTTCTAATTGTGTAAGTGCCTTGGACAACCTGTAATGTAGTTTCATTGTAGCTGGATGAGTTAGCTATATCCATCTTAATAAATACTAAGAACTGAGAAACTTCAGCTTAAAAAGTGAAACTCATACATTGCACACAGAAATATATTTCACTACTTCATTTCATTTTAATTTTGATGATTACAGCCAGTAAAAACACAAAATTCAGTTTCTTACATTTGATTGTCATGTGAGACCAACTGTATGACTTCAGTCACATGTTTTGATATTCTTCCACAAGCTTCTCATAACAGTTTGCTGAAATTTGGGCTCATTCCTCCGCACAGAACTGGTGTAACTAGGTCAGGTTTGTCAGCTGTCTTGCTCACACACACCTTTTTAGCTCTACCTACAGGTTTTCTACGTGACTGCAATTAGGGCGTATTAATTACCGCTCCAAAACATTGGCTTTGTTTCCCTTAAGAATCTTTGTAGCTAATTCAGCAGTATGCATAGGGTCAGTGTTCATTTGCAAGACCCATTTGTTCTCGAACTTTAACATCTGAATTCTTGAGATGAGCTTCAGTATTTACAGAAAATGTTTATTCTCATGGTGCCATATGTTTTGTGAAGTGCACCAGTCCTTCCTTCAGCAAAACTACCCCACAGGATGCCCCTAACCACTATAATTCACTGTTGGGTTCGTGTACTGAGGCTTACAAGCATCCCGTTGTTTCTTCAAATGTAACAATGATCATTATGCCCAAACACGTCGATTTCCGTTTCATCTGATCACAGGACATGTCTCAAAAAATTTAGGTCTGTGACCCTGTGCATTTACAGACTGTAATCTCAGGTTTTATGTTGCTTTTGGAGTAATGGCGTCTTCCTCGCAGAGCAGCCTTTCAGCTCACGTCAGTGTATGATAGCTTGCATAGAATTATTTGAACAGATGAACGTGGCACCATCAGGGATCTGGAAATTTTAGCCAAGGGTAAACCAGACTTGTGCAGGTCAATTGTTCTATTCCTAATATAATATATTGCTTGAATTTATTAGATTGTTCCATTGTTTCACACACAGGTGTTTTAGGTGTGCCTAAATGACCTCAGATGTTGTAAAGTTTGCCAAGGAATTACATCACCCTCTAAGCCACAGTTATATTAAAAAAACCTAATGAAAAAATCTTTCTCTCATTATTCTGGATTTTGGCAAATAGAAATAATTTTGGTAATCGCACCTGGCCAGAAACCAGAAAGTTTAGTCTGATTTATTGTCAGAAAATTAGGAACCTGGTAAACATCTTCAGTTTGATAAACAGCCAACTCAGAGTAAAGGTTCTGTTTTACAACGAGTTTGTCTTTTTAGCACTTTCTGATTGTCTTTGAAGCTGTTGACTAGAATTGAGGGAACTGATTTTGGGTTTGTTTGTTTCTACCAGATGTACCAACACAAGATGTGTCAACATTTTGCTTGCTTCAGATTTTCCTTCACTCTTGAGTAAAGACGTTTATTGCATGAATAAACACTTCCTACTTTGAACGACTGCCCACATAGGTTCTGTAAGAGCCTCCTGACGTCCTCAGTTCTGATTTCACAAGTATAATTAGGTGATCTAACTAAAAAGTGCTTCTCAGAGTCACTCTTGTCCTTATTGGAGCAATAGGCTAAGTCATATGGGTGTCACGTGAACTCCCTTCAGGGAGAGCAAGTATGACCTGTAGGTTTATTCCTGTGACATCCGGAGAATGGCTTTGCTTGTCTGGAGAAAACCCACAACAATTACTCTTCTGTTCAGCTCAGAGAAGCAAAGCCATGTGTCTGTTTGCTGTCTGCCTCTTGTCTTGCATTATTTAGTGTAATATTAGAGCTTAGTCAATCTTCAATGAGTTTTTCGATTCTGTCTCAGTGAATATTTGTAGTTTTCTATGATATAAAAGATTAGCAATAGTGCTGAAAGGTATGCTTTTCTGTGTAACCCACGTATGCGCCTTTCCTCTTGCTCCTTTTTATTTTATGCAACACAGTGATGCTGCAGGAGAGGTTGCTTTATCTCAAATTGTAGATGCACTTTAGAGGCTACAGTAGCATATACTAATAATTAATTGTGTCAAAAAATATATTTGATATTTTAACTTACAAGTTTCGATCCTAAAAACAAAAACAAAGCTGCACTAATGTCTCACACACATAGCAGGAGGGAAAAAAACCTGTTCTGACCCACATTGGTAATGGAAGCAGGTGAATGTCTATTTCAGTTCATGTCATCTCGAGATGGATAATCTCCTGAGAATTTTCTGTCCTGCCGTTTACCCTCAGATGCTACCTTGTTTTTATTCTTCATTTTTCACAGTACGAAATTCTCTATTCTCAAGCAACATAGATACTTTATTTGTCAAGTTTAGACAACCTATTTTTTGAATTGGACCAACAGTACAATTACAGTCTAGCATATATTGAAGAATAAGAGCTAATTATAATAGATTTTTAAATAAGATTTCAGATAAAATGTATTTTCCTTTTTATTCCCCCTAAAACAATATCTTTTATTAGTTATTTGCCTTCATAATTTACAGTATTTACTTACAGTGCAAACCTAGGCTTTAGGAATCCTGGTTAAATTAATCTGTACATTTATCGACTAATGCGACGGCAGCAATTTCTGTTCAATTTCAAGTGGATGGCTGTGATGTAGCGTGATTAAGATGCAAAAATCACCTGGAATATTGAATGCTTTAACTTTCCATCGAGCAATCACTTCAGTTTAAAGATCATAATAATAAATCAACAAGAGCTAGCAATCAGATAATCAGGACTTAATCTCATTATTAATCCACTCAAGATGTATTCCGTACTTTAACAAGGTAAAAGTCACAAACAAAGATAAAAAACAGAGATTGTGATGCTAATTTTACTATTCGACTATTATAGATTAAAAGTACATTTGATTTGAAAAATATCAAACTAATTAAAAATCCAGGATTTAACAAGAGTTCATTTCTAATTTTGATTCAAATCTCAACATTAATCTGTGGGTGAAAAGACAGCTTTTAGCACCAGAACACCTACTAATAAAAAACAATTCGTGCCTTACTGTGGTCTAAATCGGGCTGTTGTCTCAATAATGGAACTGAATGGTCTTCTGTTCATGTGGTGTCATTTGGAGACTCCAGGACACCATCTCTTAGGAATGAGATGCTACTTTGACTAGGCTTTTAATCAGGCAAGGATATTTTGAAGATATATTGTGAAAAGCAGTTTTTGTATGTGAAAGAATAAATCTGGGTTGTTTGTGTGCTCTGCAATAACAAATATTAAATCATGAAATCAAACTTGTATAAAACATACTAGAAAGTTTATTACTTTCCATACTTTTTATTATTAGTCTCTCACATGGGCCTGTACGGACTAGCAGGTGGAGATTAATGACAGATGCGGTATTTTCTCACACACAGGTATGCTCTGTGTCTGCCGTCTTTTGACTGTAGACTGTGGAGAGGATTGCATGTGATTCGTCTCACAGATACCACACAGCCTGTTTTGTTCGGCTGCCAGGAAGGAGCGCCACTTATAAGCTCTTGCATGCATTAAGGTCACCGTCTTGGACCCATTTGCAGGAACACTTAAACCAAGTTAGATGCACTTTTGCTGAGGACTTATTTTAGTGTACTGCTCTGGCAGGACTGTGTACACTATCACCATCACATTTTATTATTATTACTGCTATTAATATACTGAAAAGAATTATATTATTTTTCATATTTAAAAATCAGCTGACTGAAATTTCAAAGCTGAGCCTTTCATTTCTGCAGCATATACAAATTTGCATTTTTGGAAATACTTCCAGTCAGTAACCGTAAACAGTAAAGGTATGGATACAAAAAAAGGTCAATTAGAGCCTTAGCTCTAATTGAGTTAAGGCTGTTTTAAAACCACATTTGGTCAAACTATGTTTTTATAATACATTCATTTTCTTTTACTGTATTGCTTTTTTAGTACACCTATTTTTTTGTTGTTTCTTTACCTTATTGTACTAAATGTACTTGGTAAGAAACATTTAATTTTGCTTGTATGAAATACCTAAAGAAATCAATTTAAATTAAGTTTTGAAATCTTGAATCCTGAATCTCCTACCAGCCCATGCCTCCTGCTGTGGTTAAAGGCCGAATAGTGACTTTTCATAGGTGGATTATGAGGATTTATTATTATCTTATTTGGCCTGGCCTGTTGTCATGGGGTAAGGCTGAGCGAGACAGATGGGGAGCACAGCTGCTTTCCCATCTGTGACTGAACCAACACAAACACTCAGGCTGCCACACACAGACTGGATGTCACAGTTTTGCAGGTAGAAATGACGATATATCCAACAAAATGTATTTGCTGTATCATTTAATTGGGTTGTCTTAATGTGACATCGACACAAAGACCTTAATGTGCATGTAAATACATGAATGTGCATTGTTGAAGTTGCCTTATTCCATCTTATGAACCCCAAAGCAAATGAAAACGGAGGAAGTTTTGTCTAAATCATTGTTGGTGCATGTTAAAACACACTCGTGGTTGTGTTTGGTGCCTGGTGGCTTAGGAAAGAACATGTGTTTTCTCCTATCTCTGTGGCTAAATAGCATTTGAGAGAAAGCAAATTGTGGCATGCAAGCTTTATGCTTGGACATCCAAAGTAGATATATAGGGAGCATAAATTAGATGTGTGTTTATGGGCTGCATCGTTGAAAGAAGGCTTACATCTTCTAGTTTTTGTAGAGACTCATTTCCAGCGCTGCCTGTTGCAGCGGGAGATAAAACACTAATCATCATTTGAAACAACAACGCAGCCATTTGAGGCCGCAGACAAACATGGGTTTATGTGCTTTACAGTGATTGTTACAGTGTTTTTTTTTTTTTTTGCTCTTCACAGTGTCCTCCAAATGTTATCAGGACTCGGCAGGCATCATGCAGAATGAGCTCTAATGCCACAGACCCAATGTCAGTGTCACAAATGGCTTTCTGGGGCTTTTGCTTGTAAAGCAAGTTGGTTAAACTGTTTAATAAATGTTTATGCAATCACCTACACCATACTAGAGAAATTATGTTCTTTATTTCTAGCTTATTTAAGAATATATAACGAGTAGAGAAAATGGATAAGAGCAATTACAGATGAAAACTATAAAATAAGTTTCTTTATGATGTCTATAATGGTTGTTGTACACACAAACACCTCAGACTTGACCTTTCACCTAAAAACTCTTTTTCCTCCAGGTCTCTGAAAATGTTTGCTGGACCATAGGTCTTCTCAAATAACCTCTTATTTGATGTATGTCACATAAAGAATTATTTATGAAAGTCTGTCAATGACTAATGACTAATCTTTGTTTATTTAGACATTCAGATATAATCCAAATTATGTGCCAAATATGGCAAACCTTACATGTGAACTTGTCTTTTATTCCGTGGAAAAATTAAAATATTAAAATATTAATTTTGGCTTAAGTAATAGTTTGTTGACAATTTGTAATCTGTGTTTTAGAAAAGTAATACAATGCACTTTAGAAAAACATCTAAAGCTCTGCAGGCCTCACTTGCATCAGTTAAGATCAGAGTTCATGGATTAGCAATAAGAATGAGAGAGACTGGGGAAAACTGAGGCCAAAACCACTGGTGACCAAAAAAATCACCAAGGTTTCCTTTTACATTTGCCAAAAAACATCTTGACGATCTTCAAGACTACTTGGAAAATATTCTGTGGACTGACGGGACAAAAGTAGAGCTTTTTGAAAGATGTCTAACAGCATTTTGTGCTTTCTACCAGAAAATCTTGATGAAGAAAACCGTGCAATATGGCTGAATTACAGCAATTCTGCATAAATAGGTTGACCAAAGGTCCTCCACAGTGATATAAAAGACAAATTTCCACTTTAGCAAATGCTAGATTGGCCGTTGTTGCTGCCAGTGGTGGCACAAGCTGTCATTTATTTTACTGCCTTTTGTATTTACTGTTTTCCTGGTAAAATTAGTTTGATCTGAAATATTTAACTTTGACAAAAACAAAAAAAAAACAGAAGAACTCAAGGGAGCAAAAACTTTATTATTGCACTGTCCTTCCATGTAAACATTTTTTAGGTTTCCTCATGCTTTTTTAATGTGGTGAGAAAAGCTTCAGGTGCTTTTTCTCTCTGTCTTCTTGCAGCTCATAAACCTTGAGTGATTAGAGTAGGTTTGATTCTCTTGTACCTGAGTCAGTTTCTCTTTGTCAGATTTGTTGTGAGTGGGTGGGTGGAACCGGGGGTGGTTAAAGTGGTCTTTTCAGGAAATATTGTGTTCTGTGTGAGGGGGTGGGTGGGTCCAGCTCTTCCTGTTTACTACGTGTTCCCGATCACAGCAGGGCTGCAGTTTTCTGGCTGTAATGTTTCCTGGTCCAGGGGGAACGGCAAAGGCTGATATGTGGCATATTCACACATAGAAATTGGATAGATTTTTTCTGATTTTTGTTCAACTATGATGCCTTTTGCATTTTCTTTAATATTTGTGGCTAATTTCTAGGCATTACATTACAGATATGGCTAATAATTCTTTGAAAATCTGATTTGATTATCAGCCTAATACTGGAGATCATCTGATAAACGAGTGTCATTTAAGGAACACCGTTACTATCCTTTAATTATTTAGTATTTCAGAGTAACTGTGAGAAACTTTGTAAACTTTTAGTGTCACATTTAAAATAAGCATTTAATGCGCTGATTTGACCTTTTTTAAATACCAGTAGTTTTAGGTTGTCATATTTAATTTAGCTTTCAATTCATACCAGTTTATTTCTTTGGTACAAAAGGATAAAGTTCTTTCTATGGGAAAGAAAAAGCTAACGGAGAACACAAAGCTGATGATAATAGCTTCTTAGATTACCTGTTCTAGAAAGATGACTGAAAAATACTGAAGCATTATACAAATAATGCATAAGTGGGGAGTTTGAGTGTGAGAAGAGTGGTCAGTGAGTCCTCCAGCAGCCCTAACCTGAACTACAGAGACCAGGAAGCCACAAGTAAATCTGCAGTATGAGAGCAAAGTGCTCTGTTGAGGACATTTGACATTGGATGGAGCTGGATTATTAAAAGCATTTTATGTAAGAAGAACTTTGATTCTATTCTGCGACTAACAGGAAGCCAATTGTAGAAATATGACCTCTCCTTTTAATTTTGACGTTGTGCTCATTTTTTATGTCTTTGCTGGATCATCCCTCTGATTTTTGAGAACATGTTCACATAATTCACAAGAAGAATTAACGGTAGGTAGCTTGTGTTAATATATAATGTGCAAGAGTAACTTCAGAGGCATGTGTGTCTGTTCCTGTATGACTCCTCTCATACATGTTTGATGCTGTAGGGATGTTTTAGCCTCTGAGAAGTGATCTCTGAAGGGTTACCATCGCTCTCCACTACTGCCACTGTAAAAAAAGATGTGGATGCAGAGGGAGACGGACAGAAACAAGGCCCCTGTGCTCTTCCCATCCTTCTCTCCCACAAATGTTTCCCATCCAACTATAAATACACCTCTGAAACCTGCCACGTCCTGAAACACAAAACGCCACTAAAAGTTATTATCTTGGGTCCAGAATAGCTTAAAGTCTCTGGTTACATCTGAAAGCTGAAGGGCCAAGCCAGCTTTATTTTATGAGCCCAGCTTTTATTTTGTAAAGATGCTATTTTATTTGATTAAGTGCAGACAGGCTTTCATGTAGAAGCTCAAATCCGGATGAAAGCCCAACATAATCGATGTAAGAGAGCTTGCCGGCGTAGAGGCCTTCCAGGTTTGGAGAGAGAGGGAAGAGGAACAGGGTGAGAAAGCCAATAAAGCTGTGTTACTGGCTAGACTGGCAGTAGCAACAGACTCCTGCGGTTCTGTTCTCTCTAGTATTGCTGCAACGACGTACAACAAATTAAATTGTTTTAACTAACTTTAGCTCTAAATAGTGTTATTTATTTTGGGTGGTAATAATGGCTATTTGATACGAAATCCAGAATTGGAGATGCTGCCATTATAAGGCCGGAGATTTCTTTTGATCGGGTGAGATCAGTGATCATTTGGTTAAACACTTAGTAAATGCACCAAAAATAAGAATGACCACCATTATTTATCTTTAACAAATCAACCAACAGTATGTGTTGTGGTGTATTTTGTGTTCCTATGAAGGTTAGGGACAAATGTTTTGAACCATAAATTGGTACAATCTTGTAATTCCTTCATTTTAAAGCTACTACCTCTATCAACAAATCTGTGGCACATATTTATTTACTTTCTATATGTCAGAGACCTTAAAAAACATAGGAACTGGCCAAAATTTTCTTTCTCTATTGAAAACTTGTTTTAAAATACTTACCTCAAACTAGAGGAACTGTAAAAGGGATGTGTTAGGTGAAGCAGACGGAGCAGGCAGGTGGGAGAGAAAAGAGGGAACAGCAACTCTGTGGGAGCGAATTAATTTGGCAAGCTGTATGGTTCATGTCATCTTTCAGTGAAAGGAAGATATCTGTCTGTAAGACTGGACAGAATATTGTTTAAAAATCATTTTAGAGTACAGCTGGATGCTAACAGAATTTAAATCTAATGGGTTTTGCCAGTGCAGTTTCCAGAAGTTGTTCAGTATCCAGTGCCTTGAACATTATTTGCCCCCTCACAGATTTCTTGTTTTTTTTGTCTTTTTTGTTCTTATATTTTTATAAAAAAAATAAGTTGCCTCGCCTTATCAAACAGAATTATCTAAAATATCAAACTATGTCGGAATTTTGGCCCACTCCTCTTTGCAGAATTGTTTTAATGCAGCAACATTAGAGGGTTTTTGAGTCTGGTAAATGTCTTCGTTTTTGGATTCTGGATTTTGACCAGACCACTCTAAAACCGCAGAGAATATCCGCGTTCCAAACAGTCCCACCTTTGTCTCGTCAGTCCACAGAGTATTTTCATAACATTCTTGGGGATCATCAAGATGTTTTTGGCAAATGTGAGACGGGCCTTTATGTTTTTTTGGGTTAGCAGCTGTTTTGACCTTCAAGCTTTCCTATAGAGGGCATTTTTACCCAGTCTCTCTTTCTTATTGTTTAACTCTAACCTTGACTGAAACAAGTGAGGCCTAGAGTGCTTTAGATGTTCTGGGCTCTTTGGTTTCCACCTGGATGAGTCGTTAATGCGCACTTGGAGTAATTTTGGTAGACCGTCTTCTTTTGGGAAGGCCTTAAAATGGCGCTGTGAACTTTCGTTTCTCACCTTTTTCTTTTGTTTTTTTTTTTTTCTTTTAGATCTGGGCATGACGTGTTGCTTGTAGACATATTTTAGCCTCCTCTTTGTTGTCAGACAGGTTCTGCTTAAGTGATTTTTTGATTGTACAGATTTGGAAGTAATCTGGTCTGGGTGTGGCTAGTTAAATCAAACCAAAATGAAACACCAAGTGTAAAATTTGAAACAGGAATCTGTCCATCTCCATCATTGTGTTTTCTAGATAGAGGTTAGAGGATCTAAATAGACTTTCAGTTCAAACTTGCTAATGCAGGTAGTTAACAGTTTAGTGTGTGTGTGTGTGAGAGAGAGAGAGAGCGTGACAGCAAATGATACTGTAAACAGGACCATGCAGCCTCTTGACACTCATTCAGCGGTCAGAGATTACTGTCACCTCTTATTAGCCCTTGTGATTGTTTTTGCACACGTTTGTCGTCAGACTGTTAAGTGTTAAGTGAGGAATTAAATATCTCACAGGGTTTATTGGTTGTGATTGCTGCAGGTGACAGCCTTGATAAAAGTGTAAGTGGAGAATGCCTGAAAGGAGAAAGCAAAACAGACGGGAGTCTGTTTTGCTTTCTCCAACCTGAATTCAGCAATTCAGGTTGATTTGCTGAAGGGTGCCTCTCACCCAGGTTAATACAGGCCCTAATGAGCAGGAGCCGCAGCCTGCCTGTTGGGACATGAATATGCTGATCATTACTCTGAATTCATTCCAACTTTCTTTTGCAAAACTTAGAATTCAGACAAAATTAATCAAAATAAGATGTTATAAGGTAATAGGTTGCTAAAAATGATTACAAGGACATGTTTATATCATGGTGTTCTTTGTTTAACACTACCCAGGTAATTTGGAAGCATGCTGAGGGTTTCTATGCTCATACTGGGGATTTGTGCATTGTATGTTTTGCTTCACAGTACTCCACCTTCAGTAATTATTGGCCAAGATCTGTAATAATGTCTCAAAATAAATGGTTGTTACAAAGACCTGGTGACCCCAAGATGTCACTCTTTGTTTTGGAGAGTGAGCTTGGGTTCCTTCTTGTACCTCCCTTACCATTAAATTCACTGTGTGTGCTGAAAAGATCAACTTCTGTCCAGTTTTCTTTGTTTTTTTTTAAAAACAACAGGCCCACATCATCACATATCCTCCACCTTACTTATACCAGACATGAACTGCCTTTCTACATGTTGGTATTTAAAGGGAGACTTGATGACCCCAGGATACCGCTCATCTGTAACGTAGGTCCTTGTCCAGCCCTGTTTGAAATGGGTGCAGGCCCTCAGCATCACAGTTCCTCCACTATACGTAACAGTGGCCATGCGTTGCTTTTAAGCATATTGACATGTCGATAGTGTCTAATGGTTGTTGTGGGCATGTGATGACCCCAGGATACCACTCTTATGCAGCGTGGGTTCTTGTCCAGCCATGTTTTTTCAGGGTGCAGTTGTTTCCAACCTTTTAATTACTACTCTGGCTGTAAATATGGGCATGTTTTGCTGAGTAGCCATTACCCTGTAGCCATTTGTTAATTTACAAAGACCAGCACAAATCTAAACAAATTAATTCACTGGAGAGTTGAGAAAAAATTTTAATTGGAGGAATCGGTGTAACATCCCCCTGGTTGCCTCTGTTAACTGATTACCTTTTTGTTATTTATAACACTTGCAACAGGGAAACATGCTATGTAGTATGTTTTAAAATTCTAGTTAAACAACTTAAGTAGATAAGGAGATGCATAATAATCGTTTCTATGGGATGTATAACGTATGAATGCGATGTGTGTTTTCCAAGCAGTTCAATATTGCCTAAAATGCTTTAGGTCTTTTACAATTTTACATGCCATATATGACATATTCTAGGCAAAAAAAACCCGCAGCTGGAAAGTTTAAGTCACAGCTGTGGGCGTTTAAGTCAGATTTTCTGACTTCCCCCTGCAGCTGGAAAGTCAGATTTTCTGTTTTTAGCACATTTAAATAAGAAATCAAGGTTACGAAAAAGCTTTTGAAAGAATGAAAACAATAAAAATTTCCCAGAATGTTCTTTTAGTCTTTGTGCCATTAATTGTGTTTTATATTAAATATGTAAGATTGCCTGAAAAAGTGAAGGAGATGTGAACAATTTTCCATGCAATAGAAAAAAAAGGATAACGGTGTGAGACAAATGGATGAAACTCTTCTAATCCTCGTGCCTTTCACTCTGTGATAATGTGAGCGTGGGGGAGCGTGTGGACGCTTTTCCTGCTACATTCCAGTCTGAGTCACATGCACATCCTTGTATCCGTGGCAACAAAAACTCTTTCATTGAGAAACAATTCACTAACTCATTGTACCCCTCTGTAAATGTGAATCACACTGAGGGTGATTTGATAAAGAAAAACAAAACGGAGAGACTAAGAACATGCTGGACAACCATGTTTCTGTTAAAGTTTAACATGTCTTTTCGGGCTTGTGTTTGTCTTCTTCCTCCTGCAGTGTGCTGGTGAGGAGAACTGTGTAGACACCAGGACAGTTTACATTGGACAGAAGAAGCCTCCTCCAGGGGCAGAGGCCTTCATACAGCAAAGGTTTCCAGACAATAGAATAGTCTCCTCCAAGGTCAGTGAAGGCATACCAACATAAGCACAATATAGCCCCTTTTCCACCGAAAACCCCAGGATTTGTTTTACCCGGGCAACAGGAATCCCAGAATATTGTGTACTGTCTTTTTCCATTGCCACGGACCATTTATTTAAATCATCCTAATGTCATATGGGGGAAGTTGTGAAGAAAACTGCAGTACACCTTCATTCCAGCAGATGGCATTACTCCTTTACTCCCTTTTAAGCTAATAAATAATATTTTTGTTTCAGCAGATAAATAATAGATTATGAGCAGCTTTAGTGACACAGTTAATTAATTCCTTCCACTATTCCTTAAGATGCACTGGATCTTGATGCTTTACAACTGCATGATTAATTTACAATAACAACTAAATACTGATTAACACGCTTATTTTTCTTTTATTATCATCAGGTAACTCGTATCAGATAACTACAGAAAAATGTTTTTAGTAAATATTTTATTTATATAAATAAATAAAAAACTAATAATCAGTCCTGAAGTGCAGGCAATTAATACACTGACTGTAATCATAAGCAAATATTTATATAAAGTAGAAGATGTGAAGACAGTGGAGTAGGCAGGACATGAGAGTGAAGAAATGCATAAGAGAATGCATCCAAACCTGGAACTGTGGTGTCTCCTCCTACAGAGCTCTACATAAAACTATGAAAAATTAAAAATAATAAAGAGTTCAAACTCCACTAAGATGGGTTTACATGAAAAAACAATCTCATGGAAATGTGTATTTTAATAGTTGGTCATAACTAGTTTATAATTAATGCCAAGAATAACTTAAAATGTCACAAATGTACAGCGAAAAATATTCAGTTTTTTTTCTGGTACTTGCGGTTATTCACTACATACTTACTAAATGCTTTATGTTCACTTTCAGCCAAAAGAAACAGATAACAGGAAGCGGGAAATCCCAGAGTGCCTGGCCGAGATCAGGTAGCGGTTGGTGGGGAAGTCCCAGTCTAACTTTAAGATGCACTGGATCCAAAAGCAGAAGTTTAAATCAGTATTTTACATTAAATTTTTTACCAACCTGCATCTGGCCAGAGTTGTTGCTTTACAACTGCATGATTAATTTACAATAACAATTATTAATTTACAATAACACCCCCATTAGCCTAGCTTGCTAATAGCAGCCAGACCAGCCTGTAAACAGAGCTGCACAGATGAAGTTTTGAGGTCTTCTCTCTCACTTAAAAACATCTTAAAACTACTTTTTAAAAAGTTAATGGAATAAAAACGATTAATTTGTATACTAACCTCCGCCATTACTGGAGCTGCTGGTGCCGTGCCTGCTGCACACAACCCCCACCTTTAACAAATCCTGTGGAAAGCTGAAATAATCTACTCCAGGCCAGGACCATTTACCCGTGAAAGTAAAGCCCCGGTAAATTTGTATTGAAACGCGACCTGGGCTTTCCAAAGCCTGGGGCTTTCTACAAGCAATGAAAAAGGGGCTATGTCTGTATTCAGCTTTCACTGTGTGGGTGATTTATTCTTTACAACAGTTAACTAAAGCAGAACTCTGTGAGTGAGCTGTTTTGGAAAAAATAACATTTCATCTACTTTCTTTTGACTTTTTATTCTCTGCAAAGAGATGATATTTTCTGTAACTCATAAACATATAATGCCATGTTGCCTGAGAGGAAAACATTGGCCCTGATACCACTTAATCAATTTTCTTCTTTGCTGTATGCACATGCAGATCTAATTTTTTCATTTTCCCAAATTTCCAGTACACTTTTTGGAACTTCATCCCCAAGAACATGTTTGAGCAGTTCAGACGAGTGGCCAACTTCTACTTTCTCATCATTTTTCTGGTTCAGGTAAAATACATTTACAGTTAAAACAGATTGCGGCTTCCAGCAAAAAAGCAAGAAGGAAACAGCAAATCAAATCGTTGCTGTAGGATTTAGAGCAGAGAAAATATTCTCTGGTCCAATCCATCCCATGTTTAGGCCCTTTGCACATAGAGTTCAGTATGTCCTGCACTCCTTATGGATTAGGACTCCCAACCAAGAAAAAAGTGGACACACCTCCAAATTCCACAAATGGGCATGGTGGCGGGAGAATGACACATGATCCAGGGTTTCCAGACTTCAGTTGCAAAATGTCTTTGTCACACTGTCAAAGACCAACCCTGGTATTGGCAATGAGGAGGAGGATAAATTGTTAGCAGGGGTTCACAAGGTTGATAGTATAATTTTACAGCAAATTAATGAAAACTTTAGGCTTCATAGTCTTGTAATCACCTCAGAAAATTCAGTAAAAAACAGATTTTTCAATGTGTGTGGGCACGATTATTTTTGACTGCTATGGGTTGAAATACGTGAACAGAGCAGAGATGGAAACTCGAGTTTAAGACTCCAACTTGAGTCGTATTTAAGATGCAAAAACAAAAGACCTCAGACTGTGCTTGGATTTGTCCCCTGAAGACTTGCAACTTGACTTGGAGCCCTGGTCTGAGACTCAAGTCTTAGTAACTGTTTGTATCTGATGTAATGAAGAGTAAAAAGAAGCCAGTATGTGAGCTACAAACCGCAGCTGCTGCACATGTTTCACTGTGACGGATGCAGTTGATTATTAGCCAGTGACGTTGGTAGATAATGGCATTCTAATGGCTCATAAGAATCTGTTCGTGTTAACTGTAGCTTCATAATAATGACCACATTACTGTCTCGCTGTGTTAAATGACTCTGGATCATTTAGGAAACTGTATGGGTTTGTGGGTTATTTGACCAACATGCAGACTAGAATTTTCGAGCAACATGAAGAAAAGCAGGAGTTTTATAATGACAAAAGGCAAACTGCCAGGCACGAGGAGAACAGGAAAAACATGATGTGGGACATGGAGTCCTGCACAAATTTCAAATTATTGCTCAGGATTGCATGCTGTGCAGAGCACTCTGTCATGTTGCTGATAAGCAGATGAAACTGATGCTGCTTCCTCATCATAAAGCAGAAAGTAATGGTAGAGATGCAGAAACCTCCACTGTTTATGGGAATATTCTGCAGTGTGTCAGGAAATGTCTTAGTTCAGATTTGATATTGGTATTGTAAGCATTGTGATGCAATGTCCAAGAAACCAGTAGGGAAGAACCTATGTGCCAAGTATCACACATTAAAATGAGGTTTTCCACATTTGTCATCACCGAACTAGATTCAAAAGGTCTTGGAGATTCCAGAGATCGAAGGGGGAGTCTTAATCTGGTGTAAAAATATTATGATAGGCTCATGTCATTATTTACCTTTTCTGATAGGATATATTAATGGGAGTTTTTAAAATAACTTTTGTGAAAACAAAAAAATCAACATTTTCAGGCAAATGTCTAACTTAAACAGCAGTAGAAACTTTTTTCCTGAATTATGAATTGTCACACACAAATTTGCGCCTTGAATTTCAAATATTATTTATATATTTCTGATTTTTTTCTGTGAATTTTCCATTTTAGTCCCAACAGCATTATTCCTGTGATTGTACAGGTTGCATATTTTGTCACATTGATTTCTCTTTCCTTGTAGTGTAGTATATTTCTACAAAGTTTAGTTTTCATTCAATTTCATATTTTCTAAGGATCTAATCTTGTGATTTACTGTAATAGATTAATCTTTGTCACATAAGTTGACTGAATAACTATGACAAAGTAAACGTCTGCTCTGTACAACAGTCATGCTGTAGGAGAAGTGAAAGACGCACTGATGTTTAAATCTAAGTAACAAAAGGAGATGTTTGTGATAATAAAAGGAAATAAATGTTAGTGAACTTATTTATGTACAAAATATTTTCATTTATGGGTTAGATATGAGTTAGTTTCCTGATTACAGTTTTATGTAATTTATTTCCTTTCACCTTTTATCATTATTTTGTCTTTAAAATCTTGGGTGGGTATGACCACAGCTGATCATCGACACTCCCACAAGTCCAATCACCAGCGGTCTGCCGCTCTTCTTTGTCATCATAGTGACCGCTATTAAGCAGGTGAGATCTGATTATTCTTGTGATTGTTCTGCTTCACATGTCTATTTCAGCACAGACACCACACATCTAACAGCCCTGCCTTCCTGTTTATCTTGCAGGGCTATGAGGACTGGTTGAGACATAAAGCAGACAACGCTGTCAACCAGTGTCCCGTCCACGTGGTGCAGCATGGGAAAGTGGTCCGCAAACAGAGTCGCAAGCTTATGGTGTGTGACTGTAAATCACTCTGACTGCATGTATCAGCAAAAACATTAGGGGGTATACTCAGAGTTAAGCTAACCAGAGCAAACAAAGCTCTGTTTAGCTTGATAAAGATGTCCACAAATACTTTTCTCAAATTCAAAGCAGTACTGAGTTTCATCTTCTCTGTCCACCTCAGGTTGGAGATGTGGTGTTCATGAAAGAAGATGAGACCTTTCCATGCGATCTCATTCTTCTTTCCTCATCTCGAGATGATGGGATGTGTTATGTTACAACGGCCAGCCTTGATGGAGAGAGCAGCCACAAGGTGTGTTTCATGTATTATAGTTAATCTGTTTCTGACTGCATACTGTGGCTTGCTGGAGTTTTCACTCCATAAGCATTTCCAAATTTTGCCAAATTGCATTCACAAGCTTTATTGTATAGTAATGGAATTTAACATGACTGACCAACATATAATTGTGCATACTGGTGAAAAATGATACATGATTTCTAAATTTTTACAATTAGTAATCTAAAAAGTGTGGTGTGTATGTGTATTTAACCCCCCCTGCTGAATTTCAGTGGCACAGTAAAACATGGTGGCGGCAGCATCATTGTGTGGGATGCTGAGCTAAATGCGCAGCAATTGTAGTAAAGATGCAAAGGTCTTGAGACTGGGCCGGAGGTTCACCTTCCTGTAAGAAAAACACAGTCAGAGCTACAATAGAATTTTAGGAATGCCCAGTCAAAGTCCAGATCAATAAATAAATAATATAATAAAAAAATAGTCAAATTAAAAAGAAATTCAATCAGATTTTAATGCAGCTCCTGTATTTTGGCTATAAATTCCTGTCACTGGCTGTATAAGATGCTTTTAAGTTGAAAATGCAGGTTGTTGCACAGGTTTGTTTTGTTGCTGAGTAGTGCAAATGCCACAGAGTAGCATATCATGCCCATCACCTGTTTGTTCTCCATCTGTGTCTGAGGACCTCAAGTGTTTCTGCAAAAATAAACTGAATCCATCTTTTTTTCTGTTAAATTCTGGTCATGCTGCAGTTTTGCCCAAATAACCCTTAGAGATGTTTAATTTTCACACCGCTTCATAATTTTGTGCCACTTTGTGTTGTTCTATCACATAAAATACCAAATATGTGACAAAAAGAGGAAAACCTTACTACTTTTGCAAGGCACTGAGGAGCATAGGAACCATGTTTCGTTCTCTTTCTCCTCCTTATGTAACCTTACAGCCTTTTTTCCTGTTCTTTTCTTTCCAACACAGACATACCATGCAGTTCAAGATACCAAAGCTTACAAAACAGAGGAAGAGGTCAACTGCATCCATGCCACTATAGACTGTGAACAACCGCAGCCAGACCTGTACAAGTTAGTACAACACGCACAGATGGACAGAGTTGAGTGAAGCTTTAAATTAATATCAGAAACACATCTGATCTCACAGCTTTTCTGCCCTTCTCTGTCCAAAACAGATTTAGGGGCAATATCAACATTTACATGGGAAACGAGCCAGTGTCCAGGTATGCTAAACATAAGGATAATAATTGTGTCTGTACCAGTGTCGTATTCTGAGCTGCATCTTAAAACGTGTCCAAACTCCAGTAAAACGGCAGGTTTTTGTAACCATGATAAATCATTTAAAAAGCTCCTGTTAATGGTGACGTATTCCCTGCACAGTTTAACAAACAGATCTGTTAGAGGGAAAAATCTAGAAAGCTCCGTTTGTACAACCTCAAATGAATACTTTGTTGAAGCACTTTTTGATTCAGTTTCAGCATCCAGTTTTCTTTGGTGGGAGTCTCTCAGCATCCCACATCTGGGAAAAAACATCTAGACTAAGTAAACTGAAACCTATTAACCCAAAAGAAAACGGTACGCAGAGTCTTTTTACTTACAGATTTACAGATCTATTTTTTGACGAAGATCTGGCTTCTTTGTCTGTTTTATTAAAATATTGCATGTTTAGTTTATCGTTGAGCCTGTTAAATGAAAATATATTCACAATGAAATTATTTTGGCACTTTTTTTGTCACCTGTTGTCACTTGGAGTAAAAAAAGACATGTAGAGGGAGTTTTTTTTTTTTTGCTTTCCCATTTTAAGACATGGTGAGAAAAACGTTGATGTGGACAGAATTAGAACAAGTATATCAGCATTAAAGTTGAAATGACACTGGCAAGATCTGCAACAGTCGTGGCTTGTGTAAATGAGCTACTACTTTAGCATAGGATTTCATAACAAAACAAGATTTGTCTTTCAGCATATAAACATCCTGTGGATGTGCGCTCTTAGTCATAATGATGGGTCATCCTGATGCATACCAAACCTGCTTGGAAAGAATAATTACAGTATATTATTTTCACTTTATTCTAAATATTTTAAGTTCAATCATATTTTGACCCTATTCTGTAATGGAAAAGAAAAGAAATCCAGAGAAAAAACCTTGTTCATTGTAAGAACATTCTGCTTGATGATTAAAATCTAAGATTTTAGAAACAGCTCTTTAGAGGATGAGGCTGTTTTACAACCATACTACTTTAATCCAGACATAAAGTCAGGACACAACCAGGACTTTCTGCTTCTTCAGCGTTACTATCTTCTCCTTCACAGTCTTCCTGACCAGTTTCTGTCTGGTCTTCTCTTCCGTTTAGAAGAAACCTCCAGTTTATTTTAATGTGGTTCTTTTTCCATATTTTCCCCATTCATTCATGGCTGTCTTTACTGCACTGTGGTGTATATACAATACTGAGGGGTTTTAGTAGCCTTCTCCTGACTGATATCTTCATGCAATGAGATGAGTACAATCTTTTGTAATCTCTCCGCAACCTATGGCTTTAACTGAATAACGCAAATGGGAAAATGTCAAGAAATTCCTACTAAGGACAGCTGAACTTTATTTATTGTTAATCCAAATCCCCACAGTTGATGGTGGGTTAATAAAACTGAATTAAAAGGTGCCTCAATCAAAAATCGGTGAAGGGTGTCGACACTTATGCAACTACGTTGGAAAGTTTTCTTTTTTACACAACAGATTTGTTTATTTTGACTTGATTTCAGCAGAGTATTACCATTAAATGTGAAAAAAAAATAGTTTTAACCTATTTAATAACTAAGGTCTCATTGTTTTAAACCAGAAAAACCTGGTATTGTGAACTTTTGAGAGCCAGTGTTTGCTATATTTGCACATTGTCACCCTGAGTTACTTAGAAAATGTGCATTTATCATTGTAACTTTGTTAATTTGTGGGAGACATAGTTTTTGGATAAATCAGAAAGTGTGCGTTTATGTTTTTAGTTTCATTGTCTGTCCTTTGTAGGTCTTTGGCTTCTCAGAACTTGCTGCTTCGTGGAGCAACACTTAAAAACACGGAATATATCTATGGTAATAAACAGAAAATGCATCAAAGCCTTTTAACAGTAATTTAGTAATTAGTGTGTTTTTAAACTACTTTCTGACTGCATTAAGGTGTTGCTATCTACACTGGCATGGAAACCAAGATGGCTCTCAACTACCAGTCCAAGTCTCAGAAACGCTCTGCAGTAGAGAAGTAAGCTCTCCCCTCTTATATTTTTAATTTTAGAAACAACCTTCTTTTTTTTTAAATCTGTCTGACATTTTTTATCCAAGCTCCGGTCTTATCAATTGCAGAAAATCTTTAGTACACTGGATTAGATAATCGTCTGATTTATTTTTGAATGCCTGTCCTTCCATCCATTTGTTCACATCTCAGATCTTCATTTATTCACTGACTGCTGGTTTGTGTGTCTCTGTGGCTCGCTGAAGTTACTCAATCTATTTTTTCCATCTGGCATTGATGGAGTCTTCTGTCCAGATGGCTTGCGCAAATGACTGACTGTAGGTGGATTTTATTAGCAGTTTGTTACTGTGCGACAATTTACTTCATAGGCATTTTATCTTCCTTTTACCAGAGTTAACTCGGCTCAACATCAATGTTTTTTTGCCATTGTTCTATCTGCACTTGTCTGATTGTAGCTGTGAATCCCATAGTTATTTCTTCATTTAATTGCAGTTTCGTATGTAAAGAATTATGAATAAAACATGAACAGAATGTGACCAATTCAGAGAGTTACATAAAATAATTTAGCACAATGTCTTTTTCTTTAAACAAAGCCTGTGTTTTTCTGAGAATCAGTAATGTACATCACTTTATCACATTATAAAGGTTAATTAGACACAGATCAATGTTTTAAAGCATTTATTTTTGTTAATAATGAAGATTTTCCACTTACAGCTAATGAAAACACAAAATGTAAGATTAGAATATTACATTGGTCTTTACACCCCACCAAAAGCCTGCACATCAGAGGCTGAAAAGCAGCTCGCTAAGCTGAAAACAGACAACCAGACTCTTTCATCATTGTTTTGGGGGATTTGAACTCCTTCACTTTAACTCAACCGCTAATTAAAAAGAAAGAAATGGCTTGTTCCAACAAGGCACTGATCACAAACGCATAGTAAAACTGGTTGTGTAACGGATAAAGCAAGCTAACATTAACATTACAGAACAACCATCCAGAAGCTCAGACCTCAACCCTGTAGAAAATGTGTGCATTCTGTTTAAAAGCGGGTTCTGTGCCATGAAACCTACGAGTTTATCCCAGGACAAAGATTTTCTTAAATGCTTCAGATCATCAACAACTTTTAATATCGGGGATCATCAAGATGTTTCTTGGCAAATTTGAGATGGGCCTTTATGTTCTTTTTGGTCAGCAGTGGTTTAGATATTGTTCTGCATTCTTCTGTGAGTTTGTCTTACCAAAATTACACAGTTTAGTCTGATTATGACTGTTGTGGGATAAATACCTTTTTATGGCATTGTATATGTAATGTTGACGTTTTGTAGGGCAGAAAACAGTCCACCATAAAATCTGAAAACAGGACGTTTTGGACTGGCAGTCACCTCCATAATGAGTGCATGTAAACTTTTCCCTGAACAGCAAATATCTCATCAGCCGCTCATTGTCTCCACCTGCAGGTCAATGAATGCCTACCTGGTGGTCTACCTGTGCATCCTCATCAGCAAGGCTGTCATCAACACGGCGCTGAAGTATGTGTGGCAAGCCGACCCTAACAGAGACGAGCCGTGGTACAATGAGAAGACTGAGACAGAGAGGCAAAGACACATTGTGAGTCTTCAACAAACTGTCTCTAAATCTGGTTTCCAAAAATTCTTTATCCTTTGTTTACCTTCTGAAACTCCTCTGCGTCGCTCTCTCTATAGCTGATCAGGGCGTTCACAGACTTCTTAGCCTTCATGGTGCTTTTCAACTACATCATCCCCGTCTCCATGTACGTCACCGTGGAGATGCAGAAGTTCTTGGGCTCCTATTTTATGATGTGGGATGATGAGATGTTTGATGAAGAGCTGGGAGAGAGAGCTGTGGTCAACACGTCGGACCTTAATGAGGAACTGGGACAGGTATCACTAGGAAATCCACCCCGCTTTGTGTGTGACTGTTGGATGAAGAGTTTTTACTTTATTTGCAGAGAAGTAAAGAAGGAAACATAATTAATGCCTTAAGAAATCAGTGCCAGTCTTTGGCTAATAATATTATATTTACGAAACACATCTTGCTTTTTCCAGGTGGAGTATGTATTCACAGACAAGACGGGGACTCTGACCGAGAACAACATGGAGTTTATAGAGTGCTGTGTGGACGGAAATGTTTACGTACCTCATGTCATCTGTAATGGACAGGTAACACTGAAATGGACCAAGACGGTTATTATTTGAATTCTTTTTCACTGAAAGCTTGGCAGACTATCTTTAATCCCATTGATCTAACCATAAATTGCGTTTATTAGAAGTAATTTACGATGTAAGGGACCCAACTGTAAAATTTAGAGAGCTTGTGTTATCAGTGCTGCTTAGGTGTATGAGGAAGTTATTACTTGACAAGCAGCAAGATGAACCCATTATTTTATTAAATTAAAGGTGATTGAAATATAAACCTGATTAACTTTAGTTGCTCTAATATTTACAGTCCATAGTAGATGCTTTGTAGTTGGGAAAAGTAAAACAGAAAAGAAAGATGAAGGGTGCGGTTATCCTTGTTGCTTGTGTGCCTTTTTTACCATACTTTTTTCCTTCCACTTAACTTTCCATTACAATGCTTTCAGAGGTCTTACCAACAGCCTCTTTACTGACTTCACCTGCTTGTAGAGGATGTCATTAACTGTCTACTTCCAAGTACACCAATTGTGTAGAAAGTAACTTGGCCAGAAGATATTTTTTGTAGACCAAAATTATTTGTATGTTGGTTGTAATTAATATTCTACCTTTCCGAGAAACTGTTTTTCATTAGCTGTACGTCATAACCATTGAAATGAACAGAAATGAATGCTTGAAATACATCAATGTGTGAAAAGAATCTATATAATAGGAGTTTTCCTTCTTGAAACTTAAATACTGAAATAAATGAACTTTTCGTTGATATTCTAATATATTCAGATTCAGCTGTAAATCTTTTAGATATATGGTTATTTTTATCTTGCTATGATGTTGCTTAAAGATGGCTTCCCTGTAGAGTTTTTGATGAGATTTATTATGATATAATCATAATGATATCATGATATATAGGGTGAATATTTACTAAACTTGCTTCCATGTTATTGCCAGGTGATGCCTGGTGCTGCTGGTATCGATATGATCGACACATCACCGGGGCCGGATGCCAGGGTGAGAGTATCTCCTCTCTGATGGTCTGAGGATGTGTGTGTGTGTGTGTGTGTGTGTATAAGTGTAACACCCCTGTTCGTACACCACAGGAGCATGAGGAGCTGTTTTTCCGCGCGTTGTGTTTGTGCCACACAGTCCAGGTGAAAGAGGAGGAAACAGTAGATGGGATCAAACATGGCATGCACCAGGGCAAGTCCTCCTCCTTTTACATCTCCTCCTCGCCAGATGAGGTGGCGCTGGTGGAGGGCATGAAGAGGTGGGGCAGATAAACACATGAAATAATTAAGATTTTTCTCTTTTTTCCCCCTGAACCCACTTAGTCACTCACTCATGTTAAAATTATCTGTGCTGCAGGCTTGGTTTCACCTATCTGCGACTCAAGGACGGTCAGATGGAGATCTTAAACAGGGAGGATGAAATAGAGAGGTGAGTATGACCCTATATACACCATTAATAAACACTAAACAGAATACCACATCTGGGTTATTTTTCAGTTTTAATGTGTCTAAGCAAATTTCTATACTCACATAGTTCACGTGATAATTTATAAGCAATCTGGAGAGCAATGCATCAAAATGTATAATATCTCACGTTATGCACATTCACCCTTTAGAAGAACTATATGTTTGTTTTTCCCCATGCTTTCCACTATGTGCTAACTGTAGCCTCAGTTTCCTGTTACTGTCTGACAGTAGTGGCACCTGATTTTGCTGGTTTAGGCTATCTGCTTCAAGGCTCAAGATGTTCTGTTTAGAGATGGTCCTAAGATCTGGACTCACTCTGTGTCTGGAGCACTTTTTGTGCAGGATTTGCAACTTCGACTGTGCCAAATTTTCTTTTTATTCGATGGCTGCATCATTATCCTTTTCTATAGTTTAAAGTGAAGGGGAAATGCATCCATTTTACTACTGTCAGTTTCTATATACCATATCATATGAATACAGAGATATATGTAAAACCAGCACAAACACAGTAGACACTGATCCTGCCCTCACATGGGAATCTAGAGACTCATTTCTGCATGATTTACCATATTTTTGTCTTTATAGTCACTTAGTTTACAGAAACCCTTCTCTGTAAACGTAAGGCATTTAATGTCCCACATTTAGCAGCACTGAGTTAAGGTCCTCAGATTAAAAACAGGCCAGGTTAGTTAAAAGGTAACAGAAAATAGTTGGGCTCATATGCTTGTGTTTTCACAACATTTGGCAACAGTACCAGTTTCATAAAAAACCTGCGTTCCAGCTGTGATGAGAAGATTGCTTTGCATAACTCTTAACATTTTGTCCATGGAAAGCATCCATGTATTGCACTTAGCAATGTTAGCTGTAGTATTATTTTTCTCTGTGTTTTTAATCCCAGGTTTGAGCTGCTAGAAGTTTTGACTTTTGACTCAGTGAGACGGCGGATGAGCGTCATTGTCAGGTCCAGCACAGGTAACACACCTGAAACTACATAAATATGCAGTGTGTTTTTATGCTTTTGTGTTTTTTCTCTTACTCCGTTTGTATTTTTGCCATTTTTGTGAGCAGGTGAGCTGTATCTGTTCTGTAAAGGAGCTGATTCCTCCATCTTCCCCAGAGTTATCTCAGGAAAGGTGGAGCAGGTCAAAGCACGGGTGGAGCATAATGCAGTGGTGAGAGAACATCCACATTTTCTCAGAAAGCCTGAGAATAACACAAAGACCTTTTCATTGACAGCATTTTTGAGTTTGAAAGCTTGTACAGTTTCGGTGGTTTCCACCGTTACAGATCATGACCCCAGTTTCCAAGGCTACCACAGGAGGTTGATCAGTGAAGCATGACCTACATCAATCAGATTTTCTCTCTAAATCTTATGCAATTTTGTTCTACAGGTTTGTGACTTAGTTTTACGAAATGTAAAAGATCCAAGGGGTATGAATACTTTTGCAAATTACTGTGTATTGTAAACATCTTACCTTTATATAATCTGTAAATTTAAAACGTGAAAATTGTATGCTCACATTTATCAGTAGTTTAATTATACCGAAAGTTGAAATAGGGCTGAAACAATAATCGGGTTAATTAATTATTAAAATGTCAACTAATTTAATAATGTAATATTTGTTGACTGGAGTATACGGACTCTAAAACATGCCGTTTGCTGAAAGAACAACCCACTCAGAGCAGTAATTAGGCCAAAACTGTATTTTGCCTTTTGCATTTAAGATGAAAAACCTTCCTTGTCTGTAAATATGCTCTATTCAGAACTCATCAAGTGGCATAGCTTTAGCTTCACCTGGTTCATACTAAAATTATTAATTTATTAATTGAAAAAATAGTCTACAGATTAATTGATTAGGAAAATAATCCTTAGGTGCAACCCTATTCTGAAATTATTAACTAAAGCTGAAATAAATATTGTCTCAGAATGTCTCAAAACAGGTTAATTTAAAATCAGGTGTGACTGTTTGAGAGTGATGTTTGAGGTCAGTGTGTCTGTTCAGCTGAAATAGATCAAGAGGGTTAAAGTCGCAGTAAAAACCAGGTCATTAAGACCTTCCTCTCGCTCTCTGCGTGGTTGCAGCAGCAGATAGTTCACAGCTTTTCATGAAAATAGAAATGAAGGTTTTGGGTGTTGAACCAGTGAGCCTAGAACAGTAAGGCCTGCTGGTGCCCACACACTGCACGGTGTTACTCAGAACCAGGGATGACACTGTACGCCTTTATGTTGCTATTTGCTTAAACTCTTCCCGTCTATGTTTCTGTTTCCTTTAGGAGGGCCTGAGGACTCTTTGTGTTGCTTATCGGCCTCTGAGTGCTGAGCAGTACGAGCAGGTGTGCCACCTCCTGACGAGGGCAAAGTTGGAATTTCAGGACCAGGACAAGTTGGTGGCTGAGGCGTATGACCTGATTGAGAGAGACCTCATCCTGCTGGGGGCCACTGCTGTAGAGGACAGGTAGAAAATCTGTTTGAAGAACTTTTTGTGTGTCAACGCTAAAACTGACACACTAAAAAAGCCCCATTTCCCGAATCGGTGTGCTCCAGTGATGATGAAGGGCTGCCCTAGTTTTGAAGAGAGTAGCTGATCAGCTCTCCGAATACACGTGCAGCAGAAGCAATCCCACCACAAACTTTAAGGGAACTGCAAGTTGACTCACTCTAATCAAGGACAAATTGGCCTGTTGATTGTTGCTGTATATGTTTCTGTAATAGCTGCATTCAAAAACAGATGAAACCCTCTCTTTGCTTTCTTTATACATCTGCTTCTTCCACAGACTACAGGATAAAGCTGCAGATACCATAGAGTGTCTCCACAAGGCGGGTATGAAGGTGTGGGTTCTGACTGGAGACAAGATGGAGACAGCGGCTGCAACTTGCTATGCCAGTAAGCTGTTTCGCCGCAGCACCCAGATACTGGAGCTTACCACCAAGCGGACGGAGGAGCAGAGCCTCCATGATGTCCTGTTTGAGCTGAGCAGGACGGTCCTCAGGCATTATGGAGGCATGCCCCGCGACATCTCTTCTGGGTGTGTGTTTGTGACTACAAAAGATCCGGTTAAAATGTATTTTTAAAAATACTGTTGTGTTGGTAAGCTAGGTTACACTTTATTAATGAACATACTGTTTCCTTCACCGTCTGGCCTTAAAACTCTAAGCTTTTCCTGTTTAGGTGAGTTAGGATTACCAGAATAATTTCTATTTGCTAAATGCCAGGATAATGAAAGAGAGACTTTCTAAACTTCTAATAAGTAATTTCACAAGATTTGAGGTGTTGTAATTATGAGTATGAACATATTAATTTTTAATATTAATATTTTATCAAATAATTTTTCGTTCTGTTAAGGGTTGTCCTGTGAATACCAGCCCAGTAAGGCAATGGTATTAGGACAAAATCGAAAGGGATGAGCCAAGCTCTGACATTATCGAACAGCATAAACTCTGCACACACATGGAATGAATTCACACAATTTCTTAAAATACAAGAATTTATTAACAAAAATAAGTCAACTCAAAGTCAAACATATTTCAATCAACAAACTCTTTACTATGCTAAAACAATCCAACTAAACTACCAAGCATAATTAAAGAATAATGAAGACTAATGGGCTGTGTACAATATAAACAAGTTGATTAAAGATGATTGAAAATCATGACCAAAAGAGTGATGCAACATTACCATGCAATGTTATTTATGTTTGAGAACCAAGGATTATCTTGAAGAATCTGGAAATGAAGTTAAGTTGGTCTTGGAACTAACTTAGGCAATAATCAGCAAACCTTTAGACAACCAGTCACAATGCAAGATCAGATAAAATGTTATTTTAATAAAATAATATTTTAAAGAATGATCTGTTGAATAAAACCAACCTTCTGAATGACCAATTCTCAACGGTGTTTAATTAGCTGCCTTTATTTAGTAAAATAATATTTAAGGAAATATTTGAAAAAGAACCAAATCTTTCTGGAGAAATGGGGCTTAATTGTGTTACTTAGTTATCAAGTGTAGGAAAACAATATTTAAGGAAATATTGTTTTACTGGATTGAAAACCAACAACATTTTAGGGTAAATGATCTTAGCAGGCGAGCAAGTGTTCTTAGCTGTTAGCAGTTGAAGCTAACAAAAGAAGCTTATAGCTTATCATCAGAATCAAACACATACCTTTTAAAATACCATTAATAAAAGGGTTAAAATGCATAAGCGCGGACGGCGCGTTGTGGTCGATCTGTGTTTAAAATCACCCTTTAAATAAAGTTTGTCTTAACTTTAAAAAAAAAACAAAAACAAAGAACACACACTGAGCACATGTGATGAGCAGATAATCTGCTAGCACTAAGATAGCTGAGTTTCAACACAAACAAAACCAAACTTCATAAAACAAAAACATTTTTAGATTATTTTACTCTAAATTACTTCTCTCTGCCCAAACCTAATCTCTCAGGTGAACCGTGCTGAGGAAACGTTGTCCGGGCAACGAAGTTTGAAGAAAACATCCACAGTGAACAAAGGGTTAGCTTCAGCTAGCTGTGGCTCGCTTTGTCGGCCGGCCAAACTGCACGTTACTGCTGTAACCACGGTGATGCGGTCCCGTTTGTCGTTCCTTCAGACCGGGAAAACTGCTTCACTAGGCGTCGTAGAGACAGGGTCTCTGCTGGGAACTTTCTGGAACACAGTTTGCTTCTGTAGACCTCAGAGAGAAAAGTCAAGCAACGCTTGTACCTTAATTACCCCCGTTCATGAATGAATACCGGACACACAAACAGCAATTCATTCCTACTTAACTTAGTGTGTATGATCACATGATCGCATGACACTCTTGGATCCAGTTTGAAGAGTTATGTCTGTTTGCCAGCAAAGAGACATTAGCGCGCTGTGTCCCTCCGTCCAGCTCCGCAGGGGACCATTGTGGAAGAGACAGGATAGAGCGGAAGCGTTCATTTTATTAGGACAGTGACGTCACGGGAAGTCCGCTGTTACCCCTTTTCCTGGTTCTGCTGGAAGTAGGTTAATGCGATTTATTTTGAAAGTTCCAGAAAAGTTCCTACCGGACTTTCATGTTGTAACCATGGATGGAATCCCAACAGAGCTAATTGGAGACAAACTGGTGAATGTATTTTATGACCTCAAACACACAAGTTGGATTCATTCTTGAGTGCCATTTCCAGATGCTGAAGGTGTCACCTGTCAGGGTGCGACACTTGTGGACTCTGTGTTGGTTTTGTGTTTTGTTTATCCTCAGTTATTTTGGGTGTTAGGTTGTGTTTCTTCCTCCTCGTTCATAGCTCCTTTAGTTATTGTTGTCTTTCTTAGTTATGACTAGGTATGGTTTTCTCTTTGTTGTCATTGTTGCTATTATTATTATAATTATTATTATTGTGCTCTGTTTATCTTATTTCTCCAGTCCCTCCTGAGAGGTTAGTTTAGTAGCGTTTACATTTTGTTTATATTTATTCTAATCCCCATGTTCTCTGCCTTTTTCCAGTCAGTTCAGTCAGTGTGGTTTTAGGTTTGTTTACGTTGTAATCCGGTTTGCTTTATGGGTTCCTTGTTTGTTCTTAGGGTGCTTAGATCATAGGTTATGGTGTTTCTTATGTTCCCTCTAGTTTCTCTGTTCATGATTATTCTTCATTCTCATGCCTCATTTGGTTATTTTGTTTGTAGCTTCATTTCGGTATTGTTTTATTAGTCACTTCGCCCATGCTTTAGTTTTTGTATTAGTTTCACCTGTTCCTTTTGCCTCCCTGCTTCGTTCTCACACCTGTTCCTTTGATTACCTGCCTTTGTCTCCCTCTGTATATTAGTTGCTTTGGTTTTATTGTGTTTCGCTGGTTCTTTCGTTCACAACTCTATGCGCTACCCTCGTCCATGCCATGAGTTCCTGCAGTGTCTTATGTAAGTTTTTTGGATCTGACTCTGGTTAGTACCTGCAGTGTTTTTGTTGTGTTTGTGAAGTTTGAATAAAGCTCAATTAATTCGAAATGCTGCTGCCAAGCTCTTGTCTGCGCTTTGGTCCACCCACAAACCCCATCGTGACACCAACTTCATCTGTTCAGTCAATTAAATGCAAGCACACAAATCACGGTTATCCAGCCATCATACCGTCTAGGTAGGAGACGGGTTCTGTGTCCCAGAGATGCACCTATTTTAGGTTTAAAGAGAAAGCAAAAGAACTAGTGAAGATGTTTTTTGAAGCTGGTAAGATTCATTATCCTTTTGAAGTAACCTGGAGTAAAGCAGTTCTAAGAAAGCACTTATATTTAATTACTTAAATAGAAACATAAAGAATGAAAATATGAGCTGGACCAAAACTTTGCGTGTCTTGTTATTCCAGTTTATCGAGTGAATACACCGACTATGGCCTGATCATTGACGGAGCCACCCTCTCTGCTGTAATGAGGCCCAGCCAGGAGGACTCAAACTCAGGGAATTACAAAGAGATCTTCCTGGAAATCTGTCGCAACTGCAGCGCAGTGCTCTGCTGTCGAATGGCTCCGCTTCAGAAAGCACAGGTAGAAATCCTTTGAAAAGCTGAATCGCCAAGCAGCTAAAGTAAAATATAAATCCACTTGGTGCAACTTCAATCATTGGTGGCATACTATTTGATGTTCTTCATTTTTAGATCGTCAAGATGATCAAGGGGTCCAATGAGCACCCAATAACTCTTGCCATTGGAGATGGTGCAAATGATGTCAGCATGATCCTGGAGGCCCACGTGGGCATTGGTTAGTGGTTTTTTTCAACAGAACCAAACCATGACTATACAATTGAACAATTAATGTTTGTATACTTTTTTCTTTTTATCGTTTACAACTTGTGTACCTTTTATTCTTTGGCATGTTTTTCATCTGTGAACATAAATTATTAGTCTTGATTTGGTTTGATTTAGGTTTAAATGTGCTTTGATCTAAAGGTTGCACCAGTTGGGATTAAGTCTTCCATTTTCTGATGATGGATTGATGGATTGAATAGTGTTCTGTAAGATATTCCGAAAAGCTTCCCCTCACCATCACACCTTCACCTTCGTATTTCACAGTGTGTGTTCAGAGGGATGCTCAGTGTTACTTTCCAACGCACATTGCATTTGAGATGTTGTTCAGTTCAGTTCAGTTTAGGTCTAATTTGTCCAGAACACCTTCTTCCATGCTGTGTCCCCTACATGACGTGTGGCACACTGAAACTGGATTTCTTTTGGCTTTCTACTAGCAAAGGCTTTCTTATTGCTACTCATCTACACTGCTCAAAAAAATAAAGGGAACACTTAAACAACAAAATATAACTCCAAGTAAATCAAACTTTGTGCAACTAGGAACAGGAGGAGCACTGCCAGAGCCCTGCAAAATGACCTCCAGCAGGCCACAAATGTGCATGTGTCTGCACAAACGGTTAGAAACCGACTCCATGAGGATGGTGTGAGGACCCGACGTCCACAAATGGGGGTTGTGCTCACAGCCCAACACCGTGCAGGACGCTTGACATTTGCCAGTGAACACCAGGATTGACAAATTCGCCACTGGCGCCCTGTGCTCTTCACAGATGAAAGGAGGTTCACACTGAGCACATGTGACAGACATGACAGAGTCTGGAGACACCGTGGAGAGCGATCTGCTGCCTGCAACATCCTCCAGCATGACCGGTTTGGCAGTGGGTCAGTAATGGTGTGGGGTGGCATTTCTTTGGAGGGCTGCACGACCCTCCATGTGCTCGCCAGAGGTAGCCTGACTGCCATTAGCTACCGAGATGAGATCCTCAGACCCCTTGTGAGACTATATGCTGGTGCGGTTGGCCCTGGGTTCCTCCTAATGCAGGACAACGCTAGACCTCGTGGCTGGAGTGTGTCAGCAGTTCCTCCAAGATGAAGACATTGAAGCTATGGACTGGCCCGCCCGTTCCCCAGACCTGAATCCAATTGAGCACATCTGGGACATCATGTCTCGCTCCATCCACCAACGTCACGTTGCACCACAGACTGTCCAGGAGTTGGCGGATGCTTTAGTCCAGGTCTGGGAGGAGATCCCTCAGGAGACCATCCACCGTCTCATCAGGATCATGCCCAGGCATTCTAGGGAGGTCATACAGGCACGTGGAGGCCACACACAATACTGAGCCTCATTTTGACTTGTTTTAAGGACATGACATCAAAGTTGGATCAGCCTGTAGTGTGTTTTCACTTTAATTTTGTGTGTGACTCCAAATCCAGGCCTCCATTAGTTAATACATTTGAATTCCATTGATGATTTTTGTGTGATTTTGTTGTCAGCACATTCAACTTTGTACAGAACAAAGTATTCAATGAGAATATTTAATTTATTCAGATCAAGGATGTGTTATTTGAGTGTTCCCTTTATTTGTTTGAGCAGTGTATATACCCCCCTAAGCTGTGGATATCTGCAGCTCCTCAAGAGTTACCTTTGGCATCTTGGCCACTTCCCCGATTAACGGCCAACTTACCCATCCTGTATATTTAGGTGAACAGCCATACCTTGGTAGGTTAGCAGTGGTGCCATACTCTTTGCATACCCTTATTGCGATAGTTTTATAACCTAACCCTGCTTTAAACTTCTCCACAACTCCTCCCTCAATTCCACAGTTTTGGACCTGCAACAGGCTCTATCGCCTCGGAGCTTGGATCGTGTGCTTGGGAGTAGTAAAAACATCTGATCAGCTGACCTCAGAGAGCACTGTGGGACATAGGGCTGCAGCAGATCAGAGATAGGGCAGGGGATACAACTGTTGACATTTAAACACATACTAAAGGATTTTAAAATGTATTTGGAAGTGAACCGGTAACAGAATGACTTCAGCCTTATTCTCAATAAAATTGTAAAAAAATGTAAAGTCATCCAATTCCTGATGTTGACCAGGCAGTCCAGGAGAGGTGGGGTATTGTCTGCACCGGTTTGCTTCAGAGAGAAGTAAGAATGTAACTGTACATTGTCAAATCATCAGCCTCCAGAGGGGGAGGTTCATTGAGATGAAGCAGTAAACCCAAAGTAGAAAAAAGAACTTGGGGGATGCTAGAGTTGGAAACAGTATCAGAAAAATATTTAGATTTATCAGCTTTTACAGCTTTCTGATAACAACAGCAACTCTCTCCGCATTTCAAAAGAAACCTAAACCTGTCTTTCCTCCATCTTCGTTCCGCCCTCCTGTACTGCCGTCTAATCGCTCGGGTATCATCATTTAGCCTTGGGTTTGATCTGGTCTTTGAATGCCTGGTTTTCACTGAAGCCACATGGTCCAGATTATTTAAACAAACATAGTGAAGCTGGAGGCTTAGCTCCTCAGTGATGGAAGAAACCGAAAAGCTGCTGGATCTCTTCAGACTTAAAAACCTCAGTAAAACGTGGAGGAAAAAACTCAAATAAGACAGGCATGTGGTCTGAAAACACAGCATCACCAATTTCAAGATTAAAAACAGAAATGTTTTGCGATTAAACCAAGTCTAGTGTATGCCCTGAGTGGGACCATTTACACACTGAGTTAAACCAAACGAGTCCAACAAATCCAAAAAGTCCTTTACCAAAGGCTTCTCATACAACAAACATGAATGTTTAAATCCCCGATGATTAAAACTGCGTCAGCTGCACTATGTTTACTAATTAAATGGCTTCTGAAGGTAGAACTGCATTTAATAAGAGGGATCAGAGTTGAGAGACTGGATACAAATATTTGCACATTATTTTATTTGTCAACAATGTGAGAATTATGCATCATATTCCTTCCACTTGATAAAATATATTATCAAGTACATTAATAGTGAATTAATTAGGTTTTGATTTGACCCATTTATTTTTCCATGTAAATTACCATTATGAATCAGAGCTATTTAAATAAACACCACATCATTTTTAAGGGGTTCCCATTTCACCCATATAATTTAGCTCTACAGGGAAGCTTGGCTGATGCATTTTACTATATTGATAATGCATTTTGTTCTATATATGTTTCACTCTAGGTATTATGGGTAAGGAGGGTCGCCAGGCAGTAAGAAACAGTGACTACGCTATCCCAAAGTTTAAACACCTCAAAAAGATGCTGCTTGTTCATGGACACTATTACTACATACGCATCTCTGAACTCGTGCAATACTTCTTCTACAAGGTAATCCACCAGCCTACATCTCATGAAGAGTGTTTGCATTATTCCAGAGATGGCAACTCCAGTTTGAGACTGAGTAGAGTCGCAAAAATTATTTGTGAGCAATTCTGCATTATTCTAGTATCGATTTAGTTTCACATGTAGGAAAACTCTTGTTCATGCACATTTTACCTCAGTTAACGCTTATAAAGCACATTTATATCTTGCTTGTAGTTGCAGTAAAATGATCCTGCCTGGCAGCAACTAAGTAATTTAATCTCATAAACTTTCCTAAATGTGTTTTTTCCCCAGAATGTATGTTTCATCTTTCCCCAGTTCCTCTACCAGTTCTTCTGTGGCTTCTCACAACAGGTTGACAATGACAAAATGTTATAAATATTATAAGAAATTCAAAATGAAACAAAAATAAAAAGACCAATGCTGCTGTGTTTTCTCAACAGCCGCTGTATGACACAGCCTACTTGACTCTCTACAACATCAGCTTCACATCGCTACCCATCCTCCTCTATAGCCTGATGGAGCAGCACATTAACATCGACATCCTAAAAAAAGAGCCGTCGCTTTATAGGTTGGTTGTTTTTTCTTTTTTTTAAATAATTTAATAATAAGTCTAGATAAATCTAAAATAAACCTAAACTCAGCATGGATTAAGTTTGAGTTTATAGATTTGATTTTTTTTTCTAAAAAGATGAAGTCCTGAATTTCTGAAACATTAAGGTGTTTTTACTTTCATTCATTTATGGAAAAGGTTAGACAGGGCCTGGAAAGGTGATGGGTTTGCTGTACTTATTTTCCAGGTCTGGATATGTATAGAAGAGTAGTAGGAGAAAGTAGTAGCATGAGGACTAGTGGTCAGTGTGCCCTCCAGCATCCTAAACATATAATATCATAACTAGAGGGAAAGGCCAACATTAACTACTCCAACTGTAAGCTTTATCAAAAATAATAAAGGTATTGTGGCTAGTTACATGTTATAAAACTCAAATAGTCAGAATGATATTACGAAATCTAGAAATCTGAGTGTGAAAAATGATGGAATAATACAATGGAAAGTATGTAGAAACGCTATGAATTTCGAGTGATATTCTGTTTTATTTGAAAATAAGCACTTTCACAATTGGAAACTGTAATCTTGCTTTCATCTTCAGAGATATCGCCAAGAACTCGTTGCTAACATGGCCAATCTTCACATACTGGACTGTCCTGGGCATATATGATGCCATTGTAATGTTCTTTGGTGCTTACTTCCTGTTTGACAACACCACCTTCACCAGCAATGGACAGGTAACGCTGATCCCTCTGTACAAGAGAACAGCTCTGTTTTCATCTTGGGGAGATCTTAATAATATCTGCCAATTTAGGACAACTAATACCTGTCTAATTTTCTACTTTTGCCATTTTTAATTTGTCTGCAGCTCGTTTACAAGTAGCTGATTTTGCAGCTCAGATAAAGGTCATCTATGTTTTTGTAACAGCATTGAAATTATCTGCTTATCGCTTATATTCCCCTGCCTTTAGGACACACTTTAGGTTCGCTGTCAGTCGTCACTTTTTTGTTTCCTGTATGTAAATTGAAGTACTAGTATAAAGTAATACTTTATAGTGTAATCATATACTATTTTAGCTAAATCGTATTTAGTGGTACTCCACTCAATGTTGCTTCTATCTGTGCTATTCAGTATACCTAAGCAGTAGTTGTAACAAGTTGTAACAACTGCTAACATTTAAGGCTCACTGTTTTTCTTAAATGAAGCCGGTTGATATTAACAGAGCTAAATATGATTTGTTCTGTGTTCATCTTACATTGCTGCTTAAAACAATAAAAAGTATGGGTGTAACATTATATGTACAGGTGCCTCTCGATTAATGAAGATTAAAGAAAAGTAAATTTATTACATTGATTCAGTTCAAAAAGTGAAACTCACGGAGTATATAGATTCATTACACAAGGGGATATATTTCAAGAGTTTATGTCTGTTAATGCAAATACGCAAATGTTTTGGCATATACAATATTGGAAAGATTGCTGACCTGACAGTCACTGACATCTTCCACAAAGGGGGTAAGCCACAAATGTTATCACTGAAAAAGCTGGCAATTCTGAGTGCTCCATGTGCATTCCTGGGAAGTTAAGTGGGAGGTAAAATGTATCCATTTATAGAGTTTACTGCATGGGCACACTATTTAGTAATACCACATTTCAGTGTTTTTTGTTATTGGCCTTATGCAATTTGGAAATTTTCTGAAAAACTGAATTTTTTGGTTTTCATTAGCTTTAAGCCATAGTCATCTAAATTCACTGAAATAAAAACTTGAAATATGTCATTCTTTGTGTAATGAATCTATATTTATTTCACTTTTTAAAGAAATTTCTGAAATAAATGGACTTACATTCTGATTTATTGAGATGTACCTGTAGTTTTTAATGTTCACCTTTTGCTACTAGTAGACAAATCCTCCAGACTAAAAAGATGCATTTGTGTTTTCTGTAAATCCTGAGGTTTATTTTCTGTTCAATGATGGAGCAACAGTTACTAAAACGTGACTATCTGTAATGTTGCACATCTTATAAAATGCAACTATAGTTGGTAATATCCGAGCGCGGTTTAGCCAACTTTGTTCTTGTGTTTGCATTTAATGGACAACAGTATTGCTGCTTTTGCATCATCTTCTGTGTTACTTTTGAAGTATTTTTTTATTTTCATGATTTTTTTAACTGCCTTATGTTGCTCAATTTCTCTAAATCTTAAATTTTTAATCTCATTTGGGTTTATGTTTTTCCTCATCTACAAAATTTATGCTTTCCTTCCTACCTCTTTCTTTTTCTTCTTATACTCTTACCTTTGTGTTGGTTTTTCTTTTTGCTCCTCTTTCTTCCTCTCAGCTAATGACAACCAACACACAGATGGTAAGCCTGTCCCTGTCTCTCTGCCACCTTGCCATAGTTTCACCCTCCAGCTTCCTGTTTCTTCCCCATCTAACATATTGGTAGAGACCACCATTCACTTTAATCTAATGTCTTTTCCTTTAAGCTTGTAGACTCACCAGTCGAAGGCTTTTGTGTTGTCTTTTGTGTTAACTTCATGTTAAATCACTGGATAAAAGAGAAACTTCCATTACATAGCATTTAGGTTTTATCCATTTTTATATGTAAATCTTCCAGACATAATAGATGGGAGATAAAAGGTTAGTTGCTTAAGCAAAACTGCATTTAAGAGGCTAGTTGTAAAAAATAATAATAATAGCTGCTTTAAGTGAGGATGTTGTGTTAACAGAAAAAGTGTGATGCTTTTGAAATGCTGGACCTTGGTCTTCTGGAGACATTTAGAAAGGTAGTTTGATGACTGATTATTTAGATGTATTTCATTTCCACATTAAATCGTTTTCCATGCAGATGTTGAAGGTATAGTTCAGAATTTTTAAATGAGGTTCTGTCAAAACAGAACATAAGCAGGTGATATCTTTACCTGCAGAAGATGATGCAGTTGCCCCCTCCATCCAGATCAGTTGGGCCTGGACTTCTGATGTGCTAAAGTCACGCCAATTTCAAAAACCTCAGAGGTTTAACCAAATTCTATTTTATGAACCTTTAAGCTGTTGTCATGTTTGCATTGGACAATTACCAAAAGGAAAGATGTCATTGTTATAACTTTATGGTTTGAACATTGTTCAGGCTTGTTGTTCGCTCCTCAGACTTTAATATCCACCCAAGACAAAGTAGTCTTTAGCTTGAATTTTAGTTCATTAAGTGAAGACGTAATTGTTTATTCAGTGAGGAGGAGGACATTAGGAGAAGGTTGTTGGAGAGCAGTAGCTTGGAGACCTAACAAACCAGCACCACACCCAGGGACTTAAAAGCCACCTTTGCTTATAGTACAATCAACTGCAGGAAGGCTTTAATTTAGATGTTGAGATTTCCGCTCCAGTTCTGACCAGCATTGTTACTGTCATGCCCACAGGCGTCGACACTTCAATTTTTCTGAACAAATGTGTCAAATGAATACTTTATATTTGGCCGCCATGCACTGATTATACAAGTTTCACTTCTCTCCACATAATCAGTGTGTGGATTTCCTGTGAGGGTTGGACGCACTTCCATAATACAGTTCTCAAAGCATTATTCCGTCTGGCAAACCATTCAAACTCAATCTGTCCGTTTACTGTTAGTTTCCCCACAACATGTCTGGCCCAGAAAAGTCACTTCATGTTAACACTACAGGTGATGATTGTAAGGAAAGTTAAGATACTCAGACAGCATCTATGGTCACATAATATCTGCTTCATTTGGCCCAAGCACACAGAGAAAAAAGATGCTATTGATAAAAGAAGATCCTTTATTGTCTGATATAAACTTAATTTTTATAAACCTCTCCCACAGTCATCTGTGGTCTGGTCCCTCCTGGAGTTATTGGTTGTAGCCGTGGCATGAATTATGTCCTTATTCCCTAGGTTTGGGTTCTTCCTTTTTTTAAAAGAGAGGTTGCAGTTGTTGACCAGTCCTGGGACAAAACTGGTTTCCAACTAAGAGACTGTTGTGTCCTGCATAGATGATCTTTGAAGTAAAATTGCTCTCTAATTTATTTAGCTACCCATTAAATGATTTTAAATAATACTTACTCTGAAAAATATTTGTACAAGTTCAGATTATATATTCCATCTCATTGTAAGCTATAAAAGCTAAATTAAAACATCTCCATGCAGATGTTTGTTTCAAGTACAATTTAAAGTTTCCTTTATAGAATAAGAAATATGGCCATTTTTTCCATCCATCTGTCATCAAATGACATACTCTTCACCTGAATATTGTTACCTGAGCACTCTGCCATCTGTTTGATAGATTGATTCCTTTCTGAATCTGTGCTCCTAAAGACAGGTGCATCTCAATAAATTAGAACATCATTAAAACACAAAAGAACATGTATCGCAATATTAAATCCAGAGTGATGAAAATGGTTCACCAAATCATCACCTAATGTGGAAATTTCAAGCAGCTGTGATTCTGTGCTTCACCACACTTTCTACAAACTATGATTTCTTTCTGTAAAGAGGGCTTTGGGCCACCCTGCAACAGTTCAGTCAGTTTTTAATTAGCTCAGGTAAGGCGGTTCTGATGTCTCTGGTTCAAGACTGGCTTAAATACAAGGTTGTAGCCCATTTTCTGGATACATCTGAGTGCTGTGGCGCTTGAAGCTCTGATTCCAACTGCAGTGCATGCCAAAGCTGAGCTTTGCCTCATAATCCTGTTGCATAACTTTTTTCTTCCACTCAACTTTTCATTGATATGCTTTGATACAGCACTCAGTGAACAGAGGGTGACCTACCCTGCTCTTTGAGGGGTCAGTGACTGTTTGTTTGCTGAACAACAGTCAAGTTAGCAGTCTTCACCATGATTGTATTGGCAACAACATGGTGGTAATACACAATGTCTTTGTCAAAAATATTTTTTATTCATTAATAATAAATAATAAAATTTTCTAAGAAGCAGATTTTTTAAATTTTATTTAGCAGAAATAAATGTTTGAAAGATATATAATTCTTTGTGTGATCTGGTGTGATTTGTGTGAGTTTCACGTTTTGATTTAAAATGCTAAAACACATTTTTTATGATATGATTTTTTGGGATGCACCTGTATTTTGTAAATAATCGGCCATATTTCAACAAGTGGCATTTATAATGTAGACTTTCACACATTATTTCATGGCATCATACTAACCCTTCATGTTATGAACTCTCTGATTTCAGAATAGCGACAATAACAGCTGCTGCTACTGTTGCATTTTATTTGCAGATGTTTGGAAACTGGACATTTGGGACTCTGGTCTTCACTGTGCTTGTTTTCACTGTTACATTCAAGGTAACACCTTAACAACATTATAAACACCACAATCACCCTCAGTCACCCAGACGGGCTGATGTAACTGATACTGGTTTATTTAGATCTGTCTTTATAAGCAAGCATTTGCCTAATGTAATTTGTCTTTCAGTTGGCTCTTGATACTCATTACTGGACGTGGATCAATCACTTTGTCATCTGGGGCTCGCTTGTCTTCTTTGTTGTCTTCTCTCTGCTGTGGGGAGGAATTATTTGGTAAATAAAAAAATAAATATCACAAAACTTTGTTTTATAAATGCTTGTTGAGTTCTTGTGTCTAAACTTATTCTTTTCCTCCAGGCCTTTCCTGAACTACCAGCGGATGTACTATGTGTTCATGCAGATACTGTCTAGCGGTCCGGCCTGGCTTAGTATTATCTTGCTGATCACGGCCAGTCTGCTGCCAGATGTGGTGAAGAAGGTGTTCTGGAGGGCGCTGTGGCCCACCACTACTGAACGCATACAGGTAGGTACATCCAGAAACCTAACTGTGCTGTTTCAGTTATTTACTTATAAATCTCACTTGTAAGTACTTATTTAGTAGTATTAGTATTAGTAATATTTATCAAGTATTTAGTAGTATTATACTCTTCGCCGTCATCTTCCTCTTATCTGGGACTGGGTCACAGGGGTAGCAGTATAAGCAGAGACGCCCAGACTTCCCTCTCCTCAGACACCTCCTTTAGCTCCTCTGGGGGGAGCCAGAGGTGTTCCCAGGCCAGCTGAGAGACATAGTCCCTCCAGTGCGGCCTGGGCCTCCTCCCGGTGGGATGTGCCTGAAACATCTCCCGAGGGAGGCTTCCAGGAGGCATCCGATGCCTTGATATTGAGGAGCAAAAGCTCTATTCTGAGCTCCTCCCGGATGGCCGAGCTCCTCACCCTATCTCTAAGGGAGTGCCCGGCCACCCTGTGGAGGAACTCATTTAATCCGCTTTCTATCCAGGATCTCGTTCTTTCAGGTCATGACTCAAAGTTCATGCTCATAGGTGAGGGTAGGAACGTAGACCGACTGGTAAATTCACCACAACAGACTGTCACAGCCCTGCCGGAGTCAGACATGCAACGGGAGCTGGGCTGACTTAATGCCAGCAATGCAAACCAA
>JAHHUM010002667.1:314004-426587 GCA_036173005.1 Crenichthys baileyi
GGATTGGGGGGAGATCCTCGAAGTATTTCCTTCCACCGCCCATAAGCCCCCAGTCGAGGTCAGCGCCTCCCACCCCCACTATAAACAGTTTTGGCGAAGTATGGCTTCCCCCCCCTGAGGCGCCGGAAAGGTTTCCAGAATGCTTTGAGGCCGACCGGTAGCCTTTCCATGGCCTCACCCGAACCCCCCCACCCCGAGTTTTTGCCCCACAGCTGGGGCCGCAGACGCTTGGCCCCACAGTCCCCGTAGCCCCACAGGAGCCCCACAACCCAACCAAAACCCGAAGGACCCCTTCTTCAGCTTGACAGATCCCTTACTCCCGGTGTCCCCCCCGGGGTTTTTGGGGTTTTTTTTTTGCCCCCCGCGACAAGCACCGCAACCTTACCCCCCCAGCTACGGCAGCAGCACGACAATAGATTCGGAGAACATGGCCCCCTGGATCTAGTCTCCAACACCCCCGGAATTGGTCAAAGCTCTCCCGGGGGGGGAGTTGAATACATCCCTGGCCGAGGGCTCCCCCAGGCGTTCCCAGCAGCCCCTCACTATGCGGGGGGCCCTCCAATTCTTCCGGCTTTCTCTCTCCAGCGGTCCAACCACACCGGTGGTGATAGGGGACAGCTCACCCCCCTTCTTCACCCGAGTGTCCAAAAATGCGGCGAAGGTGAGTACGACAAAAAAGTCGATCATTGACCTTGCCTAGGGGCCCGGGTGCCAATGCACTGAGGCACCCTTATGCTTAAAACATGGTGTTCTTTAGGACAATTGTGACTAGCACAGAATCCAATAAAAAACACCACTGGGATTCAGATCGGGGGGCCTTCCCCCCAATCACGTCTCCAGGTGTCACTTCTTTTCCCCACGGGGCTTTGAAGCCCCCCAGAAGAAAAGGAGCCCCCGGGGGGGGGCATATCCAGCACCCCCACGGGACCCCAAGAAGGCGGGGGTACCCCGCCCTACCGCTGGCCCGTACCCCCCAAAATGACAGTCAGAGACCACCCCCGCCCTGAAGGCGCAGGGATGCGACCCTCTCATCACTGGGGTAAACCCCAACACAAGAGGCTGAGCGGGGGAAAACAAGCAAACCCACCCCAGCCCGCCGCCTCCCCCGTGGGCCACCCAGAGTAGAGAGACTCCAGCCCCTCTCAAGGAGATGGGTTCCAGAGCCCACGCTGTGCGTGGAGGCGAGCCCGACTATTTCTAGTCGATATCTCTCGACCTCCCGCACAAGCTCAGGCTCCTTCCCCCCAGCGAGGTAACATTCCATGTCTCTAGAGCCAGCCTAAGCATCCGGGGATCGGGCCGCTGAGGTCTCCACCTTCGTCCGCCACCCAATCCTCTTTGCACCAGTCCCTCACAGTTCCCCCTGCAGGTGGTGGGCCCACTGGGGGATGGCCTCGCGTCTCTCATTCGGGCTTGGCCCGGTCGGGTCCCGCGAGGAGCAACCTGGCCACCAGGCGCTCTCCGACAAGTCCCGACCCCAGGCCAAGCTCCAGGGTGGGACCCCGGCTCTGCCGTACCGGGCGACGTCACGTGCCTCGATATACTTGTCCTCATGAAGGATTCTTGAACCGCTCTTTGTCTGACCCATCACCTAGAGCCTGTTTGCCATGGGAGACCCTACCAGGGGCATTTAAGCCCCAGACAACATAGCCTCTAGGATCATTTGAACACTCAAACCCCTCCACCACGTTAAGGTGGCGGTTCAAGGAGGGAGGGGCTCGGAGTAGAGCCGCTGCTCCTCCATATCGAGAGGAGCCAGTTGAGGTGTCTCGGGCATCTATACCGGATGCCTCCTGGACACCTTCCTCGGGAGGTGTTCCAGGCACGTCCCACCGGGAAGAGGCCCAGGGGACGGCCCAGGATACGCTGGATGGACTATGTCTCTCGGCTGGCCTGGGAACGCCTTGGGCTCCCCCCGGAGGAGCTGGAGGAGGTGTCTGGGGAGAGGGACGTCTGGGCGTCTCTGCTGAGTCTGCAGCCCCCGCGACCCGGTTCCGGATAAGCGGAAGACGACGAGTACGAGTTTTAAAAAGCTGCTACAATGTTCTAACAACAATACCTAAAGCGCACAGAACTTAGTTCATCTCTACAAAAAGTCTTTAGTAAACATGTAAGTTTCTTACACATTTCAGTGGGAAATATATTTTAAGGCATACATCAAACACAATACTTCCTTGTGTAACATCATGGAAAACAATAAAAAATCAGGTAAGATATCAGGAAAGGAACTGTGTTTCTCCACAAGTCAGGTTTGTTTTTGACAACAATTTTCAGATGCTTGAAGTTGCCGGGTTAATTTGTTTAAAGATTGATATGCAAGTGAATACCACAAAAAGTTTTAGGCATAAGACTGTTTAGGAGGGACCAAAGTTCTGTGTCCCATAGATTGTTTTGGTAAGAAATGTGCATATCAATCCCAGAACAAAGGCAAAAGACCTTGGAAAGATGCTGGCTGAAACTGGTAAGGGAGTGCCATTATCCACCGCAAAATAAGTCCTTTGGCATGGGCTGAAAGGCGACAGCAAGGAAGAGGCCATAACTCCCACCCCCCCCCCCACCCCCCCCACCCCCCCCCCCCACCCCCACCCCCCCCCCCCAAAAAAAAAACATGGAAAAAAACAACTGATGACAGTTTGCAAATGTATTCAGGGACAAATACCTTAATTTTTGTAGACATGTCTCTGATGTCTGATGAAATGAAATTCATTTTGGCCCTGCAAGAATTATTTTCACCTTTTCAAAGAAAAGAGGGAAGCTTGCAAGCTTGAGAATACCGTCATCAAGTTATGTGGGTGTTTTACTATAGGAGGGACTGGTGCACTTCACATAATAGATGGCATCATGAGGAAAGAACATTACATGGAAATTTATTTAAGCAACATTTCAGGACAATAACCAGGAAGTTCCCATATGTCCAATTCAATTTAAAGGAAATGCTACCAATATTAAGGAAACTTATTCAAACTTCAGATTTTAAAAAAGAAGCAATGAAAAGTGATCCCTCTCATTATTCTGGCATGTAGCAAATGGAAATAATTTCTTACCTAAGCAGAAAGTGTTTAGTCTAATCTAATGCCAGATAGTTGAGGTTGTCTTTCTGTGCAGTGTATGTAAACATCTGGTTTCAACTGTTGACATCATGCTATGGCGTATTTATATTTTATACAATGGGATCTTTCCTACAATTCCTAAGTATGGTTTTAGCCAAAGGATGCATAAGCATTGTGTGTTTTTGTTTTTGTATATGCTTGTTGTATGTGCTGGTGAGAGAATACCGTTTTTAACCAACAAAGGGAGGACATTTTCGGAAAGGGAGGAAATATCCCTCACTTTTTTAATGCTGTTTTGGGGTTAGGTTTAGGACTAAGGTCTGAGTTTAGGTTAGAGTTAGGGTCAGGGTTAGGCCATAAAAAATGAATGGAAGTCAATCCAAAGTCCTTGTAATGATGGAAAGACAAGGACGTGTGTCTGAGTGTGTGCTGGTAATGACTTTATCGTAGCATTTGCACTCAGAAGTATTGTCTATTTTAGGGAAAAATGTGGTGTTCAGAGAAGACCTCTTTTAAGCAAACTGTGCAATAATTCTTTGTTTGTGGTTATGAATGGCCTCTTCAAATTCAACTCATCAGTTCAGTGGTAATGAAATGATATTGATTGCAAGCAGTTTTAAAGCTTGATATATTGGTTTCATTTTCCATTTAGCTGTCTAGATACATATAGTGTCAATGTAACTGCTGAAACCTTCTTATGCTCGTCATGACTGTCATTTTTGCTGCTAAATGAAGAATAATTTTGTCATTTACAGCAGTTAAAAGGTTTTGCTGCTCTAGATGGCTAGTATACTTCTAAACTATAGTATGTTAATAGCATTTTGATGAGAAACCTGACTGAGAAGTGTACCTAATTGAAGCAAAAGGCTTGAAATGCATTGTTAACGGGTCAGAGAGGCACCACTTACGGTCATGATGATGATGTGCAAGGTGTGAAAATGCATTTCCAATCTGCCTAGCTTGAGCCCATCAGTTTCCATTCGGAAGTGTGTGCACTTGTTCATTAAGCTTATGCATATCATCAACTGGCGCACTCATTCTATCAGGCAGATATGGCAGGGATAAAACGATGTGAAGGATGGAAATTCAAACAACCATTCTCATTTGCAAAGGTCATTAAAGCCCAGCATACATTAGAAAATCTGCTAATTATGGAATGGCTTAACTCCGCATTCAGTGGGATTATGTCTGCTCATTCAGAGTATGTTGATCTCCTCCCTTATTTGCCACAAGACAGTTGATGTATGGGACTTGTGGCACAGAACTAATGTTCCCAGTGCTTGTCGGTCATCTTAGCCAACTGTAGAAGTCTGTAAAAGTGGCCATCTTGTGCTAAATCTGCATCAACACAGCAAAACAGAAGGAAGTTTTAGGCATAGTGTGATTTTGTTTATTGGGGGTTGGGCTTAGCCAGCCATTTTTGTCTTCCCATTAAACACATTGAGAAAATAAAGTATTTATCAGCAATAATATGTTTCTCAAAATAATCAATAAAAACTTCAGCTTCTTTTATAATAGTGTTTAGAGTTGCAACATGAAAACCTAAATGCAAATATACAAAGAGAGCACCCTACAGCGTTCTGAAGACAAACATCTCATTAATTTGAAATTTAAAAAAGTATTAATGGCTGGGATGGAAATGTTCAACTAAGGACTTCAGCAGCCCTGATTTACATCATTATGTCACTCATTTAACTGTTATGGTGAGAATTGTAATATATATGCATAAAGTATATCAGAGTTATTTATCACATTGTACATTTGTATTATTTAAATCTGATTTTAGTTCAAGCCATTTGAGCTTTTCTCTGCAAGTGAGTTGATGCCTTCTTTACTGGGGTGACACAAGTTCCAGAATATCTATTTCGTATTTCTAATTACCGAAAGCAGCAAAAAGTTTCAAATTGAGTTTGTTTTAAAAGCTTTATGGTTTTATCAGTGACATTTAACTAAAATATCTTTAGAGCTAAACAGTGGTATTAGCAGAATGTCACATAACTTCAACTGCTTGTCTGTTGGCAAAAAAAATCATGTTATTTTGTTGTACTGCAAGGGCATGTTGTCATTTATAAAGTGCATTACCTCTGACAGCCACTAGATGCTGTCACCAAAAGGTCCGTGCCTGTTAAGACCTTTTATTTAATCCTGTCTTCCAATTACTGTTTTGGTGATAATTTTGAAAGTTCGCCCACGTATTGTCTTCTCCTATCAGGTCTTGGAGGTAACAGATCTAGAGGTGAAACCTAGACATCCCTCTTGACCACAATGCTTATCAAGATGTTAGGGATACATAGGCGAAATAAATACATAATCCTTCCAGTGAGTTCTGGGTTGGCCCTGCAATCTCCTTGCGGTGAGACATGCACAGAAATACCCCAAAGGGAGGCACCAAGGAAGCATCCTTATAAGTGACATGAACCACCTCAGCTAGCCCATTGCAATGTAGAGGAGCACCAGCTTCACATTTCAGCTACTTGTATCTGGGATTTAATTCTTTTGGTCATGATCCATATCTCATGACCTTAGGTAAGATATAAAAGTTTGATTGACCAGTAACTCAAACGATTTGCCTTTATTTAAATCCTAGTGGCACCCCCTACTCCAGCCTATCCTCACTCTTGAACAAAACAAGATACTGAACATCCTTCAGCTGAGGCGGTGCTTGAACCTCAACCTGGAGGGAGGAGTTAAACCTTTTCTGGTCGTCTTTTATTGTTTCTGTAATCAAAATGAAAATTGGTAATGAATATGTATATTTCTTTCCAATCTGGTTTAGACCAAACAATCAATCTGACAGGAGCTTCAAAAGAGCTGTTCACAAATCAGTCCACTAATATTCAATATTGAAAAGGTAATATAGGGTAGAAATAAAGGGTAGAAATAAATGGTCGCCCTGCATTATCTACAGATTCAAATGGGTTATTACAAAATGAACAAAATGCAACAATTTGTATATAATATTTCAGATTGAATGTGATCTTGCAAACTGTTGCCTATTAGCATTTCACTAAAATCGCTCTAAATTAATTTAACCTTTTAATACAGAAGCATAATCGCACACAGAAAAAAACAAAACAACCCTCCCCTACACTTTACTTTGAGAACAGCCCATATAAAGTTATGGTTTCTAATAGTCACATGGTGGCAAAATTATTGGTACTCCTGGTGTCAGTACTTTGTAGATTATTCTGACAAAAGTACAGCACTTAAGTCTAGTATAATATTTCAAAGGGGCTGTATACAACAAAAGGGCCTTAACACAACATGTCTTCAGCTCAATCCAAAGTTTTTTTCATAGGTTTTAGATCTGGGTATTAAGACGGCCCCTGAAAATTTTGTTTTTATGTTTGACAACCCATTTCTATGTTAATGTGACAACATGCTTTTGAATCGTCACAGTATTTGCTGCAGAACAGCTAACCAATTTTGCTTATCTCCCATTTTTTTTCTCTCTGCGATTTTGTTTTCCAAACTCAAGTATGCTGAAGGTGCAAGTGGATAAGTCTAAATGTTTGGTTGGTGGGCTTATTTACCCACACAATTCTTTAAACCATCCCCCAGCATCAGAACCTCTTTAAAGTGTGAACAACGCTCCTTAATATAGTTACTTGGCATGGATGGAGAGGGTGTAAATACAGTAATAACACACCATTGTGATCCATTCACTTTAAGGGTGCGATTCTGCAGGTTCGTCGTCTTCATGGCTGAACAGGGTGGAGTCAAATGCTCTGCGACCTGAAGGGGGGTGGGATGTGAAGTGTCTCAGTAGCATTTAGAGACCGCATCAAAATGAGCTGCTCTCAGACGCATCTCAGAGGTAAAAGAGGGGCCTGTGGAGCTACAATAACAAGAAATTCAGACCAAAGCACTGCAATTCCACTTTATATAGAGCACAACTGAATAATTTAAGTGTGAAATGGAAGGATTTAAAAGCATGATATGGCCCCTTTAAGAGTGGACATGAGGTGCATTTCCACATATTTCTGTTTTTTTTTTAACGTTACACCTGGAGTGTTTGTTGCCAAAAATGTAAAATAATCCTTCATCTGAGAAAAGCACTTGGTTCTACTTAAAGTCCAAATAGAGTTTAGTAAAATCCACGTTTATGTTTATGTTTGTTGTGGTAGGAGAAAAATGCCTTTTTTGGCTTCACTCTGAAGCAACCAGTTTGCTTGTAGATAGTATCTATTGGTTGTTATAGAGACTAGGTGACATTTTGCCCCCCCCCCCTTCCCAGTATGGCACTTTTTGGTGCTGTCCTTTAACGGGGAGCTTTGGATACTTTTTTAATGGTTTTTTTTGCAAAACTTGTGGGCTTTATTTTTCTAATTTTTTGACAGAAAGCAGATAGGAAAGAGGTGGAGAGAGGGGGAGGACATGCTGCAATAGTTGCCTGGGCCAGGAGTTCATCCCGAGAACTGAAGCCTCATTTTACCCATGCACCACCGCCACGCCCAGCTTTGGATATGTTCTAACCCCCTTCCCCATCTTCTCTGACTGCACGTGGTGGCAACATAAACTTTGTGTCTCGTCATATTTATTCCTCAGGGAAACAAAGTCATGAATTATCAGAAAATTTTTAGCGCTCTGATCAACAGAAAACAAGCAAAGGAAAAAAAAAACTTTATCTACATTTGTTCGTAAATTTACAGTTTAAGACTTAACCACTGCAATAAGAGATAAAAAATATTTTAAATCTTCACACATCTTTACCACAGTTACCATGTTAATGCTTATGATTTGAGTATAGTAATTAGAATGTTTTAATTTTAAAGAAAATGTTATTAAGTGGTCTCCATTTTTAAAGGGAGGAATTGAAAGATATTTAATGAGGATCAACTTTCAAGTTTCCATATGTCTTAACTTTGGAATTGGTTCAAACTTCTAATGATTGTCCTCCTACAATAACTGTCTGCAGTTCTATTGCTAAGATCTTCCTTCAGAATGTACTGAATGTTCACATCGATTGGATTGGCTCATTGTCCCAGAGTGGAACTTCCAAAATACATTCCTCACTGCAGAGACCTTGATAGATCAAATCACTTTGAATTTGGTCTGTTTAATAATCCAGTTGCCATAAAGACAGGCAGTAGTGCTTAGATCTTTAAAAGGTTAATAAGCCTCAGCTGTGGCGTGTTTCTCTTGGGTAAATGTCACTTAGACACAGGCCATCATGGGTCAAGATCTCCCACCAGATCTAAATTTAATCACACAGCATTGCCTGGCCCTGTCCTCACCCTCATTAGTCCTTGGCTTGTGCAGGAGTACGATCTGCCCTCGTTCAGCTCCGCCGCTCTCCGTCCGAGCCCTGACTCTGACCCAGACGTGCCAGCAAACACAAACTCAGAGCTGACATCAAGTCCAACAGTTCAACAGATCTACTGTAGATTTGCATGACATGTGGGTTCTGCTTAAGAGCTTTACACCAGGGAGTGCTACAAAATTTGTCTTTTACCATCGTATCATGTGCTTTGTTGGCTCAGCTGTCACCTGGTGCAGACTTGTGCCACCTGTCGGCTTGCCCCAGATAATGGCAGAATGACCGGAATTATTCAAGCAGCCGTCTCGTCTTAATTATCTCCTCTGAGTTTAATTAACTAGCTCATCTATTGGCCACAAGGATGAGAAAAAAAGTCTTGAATCACTTCAAATCACAGCCACAGAGATGAAACAGATCATCAGAAGATTATTATTTTGTTTAAAGCTGTTCAAACACATGAGATGCATCATGACAAAAAACTCCTGGGAGGCTGTCTATGATTACAATGGATACATTTCCATATTGTTAGTGGAATTTCTGTCATTCTACTGTTCTGTATGCTGAAAATATGTCATGGTGTAAGGACTCCATTTGGAACAAAATGCAAAATTATTTAGTTCTAAATGGTAATACAAATTACCCACAAAATGGGTAATAATTCCTCTGCCCTGCAGAAATGATTAACATAATTCTGATAAATAGGCAGATGGCAGAATGTGTGAATTGAGGTAGATTTATCTTAATTAATATCTTGAACCTACTTGGCGAAAGGTAAATGGCTCCACCAGGGCCGGGGATGTTCCTCTGTCTTGTGTGCGTATCTTTCTCCTGGCCTGACATGTAGTAGTGGCCCGAGGATATTAAGTTGCTCTCCAGGTATGCATCAAACCCAGGCAGCTTGCTGATAATGAACATATACCCAGGCAAGCAAGCTAACGCACCCACACACACTCATACACACACACCCACACATACAAGATATACACCTCATGAAATTCTCCACTTTTCTTTTTTTTTTTTTTTTTCTTTTTTCAGCACTTATGAGCTTTATGTGGCTAATATTAATAATCTTTTTCTTGTGAGCTCAAATTTCTTGCTTTATTGCTGTCGTCAAATAAAACATAAATTTCTTTTTACTCATCACAGATTAAAGCAATTAAAATGTTAATTATTACTAGTAGAAAAGGAACAAAGGAATTCAAATAAATTGATGTATTGACATTTTTTTTAATTAATTCATTCGGGTTCCGACTGTGTTGGGTAATTATGCTTAAGTGTTTAATTACATATTTTGATGGGATCCTCAATTACTCTGGCTTAATAAAATATCATTAGCCTGTCTCCCAGGTTTTAAGCTGTAGAGACATACAGTATTAGTTGATGTATTTAAATAAATTGTTAGATTAAAGGGTGGTTGGCATATGAGGCAGGTCTCCTGCTCTCAATCTCAACTAAATCTCTGTTAACCTGGAAGCCACTCTTCACATCAAAGTTTGACACAGCAGCAAACAAACAATGTCAAATTTACATATTAATTAGTGACAGGGATATTGGTGCGGATTGAATTCAAATGTAGGGCCCTGTTGCCACAACCCTATGATGCGAGCCACAGTGCCGCCTTGTGGGAGGCTTCGGCTCTCAACCCTGTAGAACAATGGGAAAAATTACTCAGACCTAAAGGCCATCGAAACCCTCCCCATCACAGACGTGATAAGTATTATTACCAGGCGAGTGTAAATATTCAATATCCTTTCACTGGCTGTGTGTCTTACAAATCAATTTGCAGGGTCACAACATCAACTGCAAATATATGCAAAGCACAGATAAGCACCTAGCTGTCACCCATCCAGTGTTGCTCAGTCAACCTCCTCTGTCAGAATGCACATAAGGAACGAAAGCTACCATCTGGTCGCTGTATGAAATTGTCTTGTTCAAATTCACAGAAAGGTTATTGCAGTTATGCAAGTGATCCATCAGCTTCCCTGCTCATTGTTGCAGAGCAATAGGACGGCTGAATACATTTACTCTCTGTATTCTCCAGATTTTAGCACCTCAACATGGATTTTTTTTGCTTTTGCATGTTTTACATTTTCTTGAAAGGAACAAGGCTCTGTGCAATGGCTCAAAGGAAAGATCCTATAATTAGAAAAGGGTTCACTTGGTTAGCAGGTAATTTACCTTTAGGGTGGAAGTCTAATTATTGCCTTTGAAAAGCTAATTTAGTGTCAGACACTTCAGGTGTCTTTTCTCTTTACCAAAGGGAAAGGTATCCTGGAGCATTGTCTCGTGCCTGGTGCTTTTACTGCTTTATGTATACATGACATAATCTTATTAAAAAGGAAATCAAAGGCAATGCAATGTATCTCCTGCTTTTGTTTTCTTCAGCAGGTGTGCAGAAATACAGCACTCCCTGACCCACTGATAAATGCTCTAAACAGGCACACCTGATTTTCTGGCAGATGGTGTTTGTGAGTGACACCGGTTCCCAGCAGAAGCAGGGCCCCGGGAAACGATCACAGTTGAGTCTCTGCAGAGCAAACCAGCTTGGTTACCTGACGGCATATGCTCTGCTGTGGCCTACACCTGCTGAAGGATGGCGTTCACACCACAGTCCCTGGACTCCCCCTCTAAGAGGGGCTGTTAATCACAGCTCAACACTCATTCAGGCACTTTTAAAACCAGTAAATAACTCGCCAACATAGAGCATCTTCCTCACTTGAACGTTGCATATGGACACTTCTTTGAAAAGAAAGGAGATGATGTTTTTGTTAACACCATTTAGGAGAACCTGAGAGCTGCTATTCTACAACAGAATTAGGGCTCTCAAGAAGGACATGGCCCGTTTAGGATTTATTACAGTCTGTTAAACAGTTAAAAATCCTGCAAGGGCCTTAAACCCTTGTAATGAATCCATGTAGTTTTGCTGCATATTCATTAAAAGATTAATTGCATTAAAGAATAAGAATTCATTATGAAAAAAATGAAAGGAAATGCACAAAGTTGCAAAATGAATGTCTGAAGTAAAATAAATATATTTATGTAACACAATGCTTTTACAGATTTGTAATGATTTATGTAGGCCAAAATCAAAAAAGTTTATATAGCACTGAACTTCCTGAAGGCACGCTCGCAGCTGAAATTTCAAAGAAGAGCTCCTTGTACTGATAGTATTGGTAACATTTTAAATACATATTTGTAGTTATTTCAGAATGAGAATGACATTAAATATGCTTTTCCAAACTCGTTATTTGTTTTGAAGGCTCTTGCCCCTTTGAAAACTATTTAAAAAATACCGACAAAATAAAAAAACAATAAAGCAATAGCAGAATAATATAAAAGAACCTTAATTATTAAACAACACATTTTTAAAAGGATATGTCAAAGGTTAAAGGTTATTACTTTCACTAATTGGGTTAAAAAAGTAAAAGTTGAAAAGTTTTTTAGATTTTTGAATATGATGTGACGTTTTAGCCAGTCATCAGCTAATTCCCGTTTAACAAATGTTCTCAGTGCTTGTTCCAGTTTTTAGGTATGCTGCTGTTATGATTAACCTAACTGAATGTTAATTTGATTCAGAGCAAAACACATATATCCTGTGTATGAATGCAAAAATAACATTACATTTCTGAAGCTGGGAAATGATTAAGATTTTTGGGAAATTCAGACTAAACTTTTGACTCAGTTCATACCTATTTCTGGCACAAATTAATCACATTTTATGTTAGAATAGAATAGAATAGAATAGAATAGAATAGAATAGTTTTTATTGTCATTGTGCTGGGGGGTACAACAAAATTGAGGATGCTTGCGCTGGGCTACCATACACCACAGTAGGAATAAACAAAAAAGGCATTTATGAAGGTTTTCTCTTAAAATAGAGATATGGTAGATGAAGTGTAATATACACTGCAGAAGGCAAGGGATGTACAACTGAAACTATATATATTCTATAATATGCTTTAAACAGTGAATTTGTGCAAGGAGGTACAGGGGTTGGACAATGAAACTGAAACACCTGATTTTAGACCACAATAATTTATTAGTATGGTATAGGGCCTCCTTTTGCGGCCAATACAGCGTCAATTCGTCTTGGGAATGACATATACAAGTCCTGCACAGTGGTCAGAAGGATTTTAAGCCATTCTTCTTGCAGGATAGTGGCCAGGCCACTACGTGATACTGGTGTAGGAAAACGTTTCCTGACTCGCTCCTCCAAAACACCCCAAAGTGGCTCAATAATATTTAGATCTGGTGACTGTGCAGGCCATGGGAGATGTTCAACTTCACTTTCATGTTCATCAAACCAATCTTTCACCAGTCTTGCTGTGTGTATTGGTGCATTGTCATCCTGATACACGGCACCGTCTTCAGGATAAAATGTTTGAACCATTGGATGCACATGGTCCTCAAGAATGGTTCGGTAGTTTTTGGCAGTGAAACGCCCATCTAGCACAAGTATTGGGCCAAGGGAATGCCATGATATGGCAGCCCAAACCATCACTGATCCACCCCCATGCTTCACTCTGGGCATGCAACAGTCTGGGTGGAACGCTTCTTTGGGGCTTCTCCACACCGTAACTCTCCCGGATGTGTGGAAAACAGTAAAGGTGGACTCATCAGAGAACAACACATGTTTCTCAATGTCCACAGCCCAAGATTTGCGCTCCTTGCACCATTGAAACCGACGTTTGGCATTGGCATGAGTGACCAAAGGTTTGGCTATAGCAGCCCGGCCGTGTATATTGACCCTGTGGAGCTCCCAACGGACAGTTCTGGTGGGAACAGGAGAGTTGAGGTGCACATTTAATTCTGCCGTGATTTGGGCAGCCGTGGTTTTATGTTTTTTGGATACAATCCGGGTTAGCACCCGAACATCTCTTTCAGACAGCTTCCTCTTGGGTCCACAGTTAATCCTGTTGGATGTGGTTTGTCCTTCTTGGTGGTATACTGACATTACCCTGGATACCGTGGCTCTTGATACATCACAAAGACTTGCTGTCTTGGTCATAGATGCGCCAGCAAGACGTGCACCAACAATTTGTCCTCTTTTGAACTCTGGTATGTCACCCATAATGTTGTGTGTATTTCAATATTTTGAGCAAAACTGTGCTCTTACCCTGCTAATTGAGCCTTCACACTCTGCTCTTACTGGTGCAATGTGCAATCAATGAAGACTGGCTACCAGGCTGGTCCAATTAAGCCATGAAACCTCCCACACTAAAATGACAGGTGTTTCAGTTTCATTGTCCAACCCCTGTATATGTATATAAATATGTACATATGTTACATGGCTATCAGAGGATTTAATAATAAATAACAGTAGTATATGTTAATTGCATGTTTACAGTTTAAATGGCAAATGCAATATGGAAAATTTAACTTTTATTTAAATCTGCAGATGGCTTTATTTCTGGCTCTTGGGGAGTGTTTATCCAACACTGTGGTATATTCCAGCCACACCAGCGGGGACTGAAGTACAACAGTGTCCACAGCCACAGAGATCAGTAACAGGTCTGCTGCTGAAATATGTGCAAAGTGTCAATAGTCTGGAGCCCCTCTGTCCAACTGGAAGCCATTGAGCTGCTAAAATAGAACTGGTGATTAGGACGCAGTCACCCCAGTCAGTGCCAATTCAGACGTCTTAGCAACCATGGGCACAACAGTTTGATCTGCCTTGCTGTCATTGATTCACAAGGCGTCCAGCTGGAGCAAAGATCCCCATTGAAGCGTGAGATAGAAACCTCTCCATCTTGGCACATCCTGACTGGCTCAATCCCCTGCAGGCCATTAGGGATAGAATATGTTGTTTTCTATCTTTTCCCCTCCCTCCAAAAGAAAAGTACGGTCTGTCTTCATGCTATAACAGCCATTACTTAATTGTGCCGGATTTTCTGAGCAGAGTGTTGCTTTAATTAAGCAGCTAATTGCTATGTAGCTCTTGATTAGCTTTGGGGGATGGGAATGTTCAGCCAGGCTGATATGTTGTGCACACTTCAGAATCATTTACAGAAATTGAAGCTAATTTCGCTCTCTGTCTATTGCTGCATTAATTTAATTTGGGTTGCTTTTAGCTCATTAACACTTCTAATTAATACGTTGACATCACTATTAAGATGTCTCTTTGAAACTGGTGTCTCCTGATAATCAGGATGGAGGAGGCTGACTGATGAAGTGAGAAACTGGCTGTGGAGACTGTAAAAAACTGTCAGACTGAAGAGGAGGAAGACACCATCCTCATTTATAGACCCTCACCTAATTCTTTATGATAGTGGACACTAATAAGAGACTGTGGCAGGTGAGGTGACCTAATTGGAAATGAAAGGAATGCTGATTGTTTTAAAATTTCACCTCTCGCTTCTTGTGTGTCTGTGCACATGCATGTGTGTGTGAGACGCTCTTGGGAGTTGGGGAGGGGGTGGAGGAGCATCAGGGCCAGATGCCATACACAGCTGAAGATCACGCCTGAGTAACTGTGTGTTTGGGTTTGTCATTTTAATGAGCTGAATTTAGTGACTATGGGCTGGTAACGCTGTGCAAGAAGCCCAATCGCATTACCATCACTTTAACCAGCCTCCGCTGTCTAGGACATATGAGGTGTGATTTTCTTCAAGTGTGATCTTATAAGTAAAATTTTTGGTTTATGAACTGGCTTAAAATTTTTCCCCTAGATGTATTTTTCAAGAATCTCACACAAAAGCCTGCGTGAGGCCATACATTACAAATGAGCATATTTGTATTCTATATATCAAATTGCAAAGTGTCACTAAAATCGCAGCTTGAGCAACTGCCATCTTTCCCTCACATAATCATTTACCCTAAGCAACATAATACCTTGATGATTGACTTCCTCTCACAGTGTCATCTGCCTGGTTCCATAAGTTGAGAAATAGACATTGACTGAAGAAGGATTTGGTTATTTGGAACGACAATCAATAGTGGACCTTGTTTTTTCTCTGTGAAGTGCTTTCTTTGCTGGGTTTTCCTCAGGACTGGCCACACCGTAGGAAAGCCTTCTGTTTAGCACTTCATTAAAACTCCCTCTAATAGAAGCCACCGGGGAGACGCTCCCTGCATCATGTGTAAAAGCGATCAACATCTGCATCAATTAACCTCTTTATCCCCTCGGGGCCCATTAGGAAGAGAAACACCCTTTAAGGCTGCATATGGTTTTTAGCTCACAATAGAGTGTGAACAGATATAATTGCTTGTTTACTTAAAGTTTTTTCTCGCTGTGTGTATTCTAAAAATATCTTTTAATAAAATTTTTGCCAAATTAAATAAAGCCTATAAGGACATATCTGGATCAGTTTTAGAAGAGACAACATATAGTTTAATATGGAACAACAGTAAAGCTTAGAAAAATCACTGAAGAAAAGAAAATTATTTTAAGATACCCTAATTCATGTTTATAGCATCATCATATGTGATCATCTGACTCAAGGCTGCACTCCAGTATTGCATGCTTATACAAAAAGGTTTCAAGATGCTTATAGTATCCTGATCTTACTTAATATTCAGTATTGCAAACTTTGCAATTGTATCACTCATAATTTATGCAAGAGTAAAACAAACTTAATATGGGGTTCACTTGATGTATAATTATGAGTGCAATATGAAATGTGTTTATCTTTCAGGAAAAGTCTTTCCCATTTAACAAGTAGCCCTCAGTTTAATTGGTTTTATGAACGATGGCATAATACCACATTCAGTTTTATCCATCTTGCTTAAGTTAGCCATCTGGATAAATTTGATATACCAACAGTTAGCATCTTATCAAAGGTTCCAGAAAGAATCCTGCTTGATCGAGTTAGTCGGCCAATCTCATCATTTAATAATCAGTTTGGTTTTACACCAAAAGCATAGCCCTTAAGATGTAATGAACTTTATTAATGTCTCATTTCATGAAGTTAACCACAGAAAGTGTTTCATTAAATTGATGAATAGGGGCGTTCTGTGTATTGTGAGGATTCCCTCCCATTTGTTGACTTATCAGGATAAATGAAGGTAGTATATTGGCACCCTTTGAAGATAGTTATGTTAGTCACGGAGGAATTTTACTTAAATATATATAATCCTTCCTTGAGGTTTGTAAAAGGTGAAATACCTTGGTCAGTTCATTACCAAATTAGCCGAATAATGTGATGACGTGCACAGTCAGACAAACACAACTTTAGCTTCCATTTAGTCAGATTAAGAGAAGATTTGTATGTTGCTCCTTGATGCCAATGTGCATTCATCCTACAAAAAAAATCAAGTATGCAGAAGTGGCTTGTAGCATAAAAAAATGGCAAAAGAATCTTAGGAGGAATATCATATGCTTCTAAATGCAGGACGCTGCTTGTACAAAGTGCTTTTAAGAAATGAAACTTTTGACTTTATGCAACATCTGGATGGTGATTTAAACATTATTTTTCTGCAGTCAAAATCCTGCTGTGAATAGTTCCTGCTACTTAACCATAATTAGGGGGGACTGTTTTAAATCTCTCTAGGTAAAGTTTTTACAGGTTTTATATATTTTAATTTAGATTTCACATATACTATGCTTTTACATATTTGTTGTTTCATGTTTTTATTGTGTAATTAGGCTTATTGATGCATTTATGGACCTAAGTCTGCTGGTGAAGCTTGAATGGAATATAACTGAATTAAAATAATGGTAAAATGGACTCAGACTCCTATACTGTTATAGTTTCCATCAACTTGTATGTATTTTTTTAATTAATGGAATGCATTTAGCTTCATCAAACATAACTAAAAAACTGTTTCTACATTTGAATTTAATTTGATCAAATCCAATGTTCCCCTACTCACTGTCCGCATCTGCCAGAAGTGTTCATCCTTCAGTAAACAACGACAGCTGAGCCCCTGATATGTTTAACAAACCCCAAACTAAATCAGCAGTAATAAAATCACTCATTTCAGTTAATGAGTATATTAACAGCAGAGGTAGTGTTTAAGCAGAAACAAGAACAACAACATTAATAATTGCAACTCTCTAGTGGCAGGCTGATGTAAGCTTTAATAATTAACAAGTCTTTGTCTTTTCCCCGGGAGGCTCTTTTCCTATTATCCAACTAAGTTGCAAACAAGTAATTACGCTGTCACTGAATGGTCACAACAGTTTACCTCAGGATATCCCCTGGTCCACATTTAATACCTGCTTCAATCTGCGCAGCATTTACAGCTTACCTGACAGATGCCTCAGTTAAAGGCGCATGGTGGCATTTCAACTTATTTATTTCACTTTTTTGCTCCTCTCATTAGAGGATTAGTCCTCTTACCTCCTGTGTTTACATATTAGTGCTAATCCAATTGAGTCAACAAGGGCACTTAGTGCAGGCTATGAACTGAGTCTGCGGGACTTAAAATGGGAGGGGAAGGGATATTAATTTACTCCTTCAGATTTTAGGCTTCCAGGGAAAATAGTTTTGAACATCTGCAATGACAAATGAAGCATTGCAAGAGCGCAGGCTGTCTGTGAGAGAGCTACATGCTGTTGGAGTCAGCACTCGACCTGTAGAGGGAGCTCCTGGTTCTGAGTCTGTCTACAAAAACTACTCCGTCACAACTGTATAACGTAAATCGCATCACTTTTTTGAGGATTAAAAAGAAAATACCCATTAGAGAAAACTTGCTGTAACTTTTTTTATGCAAATGCACACTAGAGGTCAGATAGTTCAGATATGTATAGATGTAAAACAAGTGATTGGAGGAGAATATGTGTTCAGTCGTGATTTGATGCAGAGAGCACCCATTTCTGGTTAATAAGGATTCTGAACCCTTGGCTCCCCCCTGCTTTCCTCCTTCTTTGCCATCATCTCCATAACATCAGTCATGATCTTTGACCTGAGGGCCATAGCCCGTGTCCGCTGAAACTAATTAGCCTTTGATCGCTGGTGAGTGCACACAACATGAGTCACACCCGAGAGGTGGGTGTACCATAGGATCTGGTTGCTGCACTGACAGCAGCTCACAAAATACCCTTGTGTGGAGGCCAGACAATATGAGCCATAATTTTACTTTCCACCAGTTCAGGTATAAATTATGAAAGAGTCACATTTAGCTATTTAACAGCACATTTCAAGAATAACATCATATGTCAGGCTCAATTAAAATGTCTTCCTCAACATTGGCCTTATTTGTAAAGCAGAACCATTTATCTTCTCCTAATTAGTTATAGATCAATAAGGCAATTGATTTTGTAGTATGTTTAGAGATTGAGTGGAGGAGTTAAAGAGTAAGAAATGCAATACAGCCTAACCATACACACAGAAGCATGGCTGCCCAGATTTCCCTGTAGACTTTACACAGTCAACTCTAATGTGTGTCAAAACCGTCTTATTGGGTATTGACAGGAGGGGGGACAGATTATTGTACAGATACAAACAGTGTCTTAGAGATATTATCCAGTGGTATATCGTTTTTCCACTGACAAATGAGCACTGACAGTAAAAAACTTAACTGTGTAATAAAGTATAGATCTAGATTGCAAGATTCAAAGTTTTTGAAGTGCATCAGACGAAACCTTCCATTTTTCACTTCCTCTTGCTGGTGCTGTCTGGAATGCTGGTGATGGTATAAGATGTACTGCAGGGGCTTGCATGGTGGAGCTAACTGCTAAGACTGAGCTCCTTACATATCTATCTGCCTGGTGATGCAGCAGTTTTGCGGGAAACATCATTAGAACATCAATCACACCATATGGTTTTAAAAACTTGGCTTGAAATGATCGCTGATAATCTTTTTTAATTGCATAAGCCCATTGAAGTTATTACTGTTCCTCTTCACTAACCTGTAGCTTTGATAAGCTATGTTGAACTATATTAATGTCGGTCTCATATCTATTAAAATTTTTTGCTGAAAGGCGAAAACGTCAGTTATTCAGCCAAATGAATCACACATAATAAAGGATTATATTTATTACGAATCACACTAAGGCCTATTATCTAATAATTAATTAAACAAAGAAACAAAAACAGATAGAACATGAACAACAAATGCTACTTAAAGATAAATTTATATGACATGTTAAATTGTTCAGATTAAAGATTTAACAGAACTCTAGTTTGTTGTTCTCTCTCTGAAGTTACAGAAGGGGTTTATGTAGCAGAATTTTGAGTTAACCTAATATTATTTTGGAGGTAAAAGTGTGGGAGAACTGGGAAAAACAGAAAGGGATTTAAAAGAGGATGACCTTTGGCCTAAGAGCTGCTTAGAGCAGAAAATCGCCTCGTCAGAAGAACTGGATCTGGTCCGGATCCTCACGAGTCACCTCTCAGGATCTGGACTGGTTCTCTTGACCTGTGGATATTACCATTCACTCAGCTTACTGGGGAATCTTAGCACAAAGCTGGTGCCTGACCAGCTTTGTGGTAATTGTTTGTTTTAGGGAAGTCGCAGCTAGTTTAACTGCTTATTTGTACAAGACTGTTGAACATTTTCCCACTTTGGATCACACCAGAGCAGAATTGGACAGAACTTCTTGGTGCATCGCTAGCTTACATGCACTCCTGACCTGGAATCTTCAATCAGACAAAGACTGAAAATCATGTACACCCTGCTAGTTACACTGCCAATAAGAAAAATATCAACAATTTCACTGAACCACATTCTTTAGATAAAACTTAGTTAGAATATAAAAATCCTTGTTGATAATATTGCAATCGGCTGGAGCTGATGGCATTTCTAAGTTTCGAACATTAATCCTTATTTACTTCTAAACTAGCAGAATCGGATAATTTAATTTAAATGACACCTTTACATAAAAGGATACTCAGCAAAATATGCTTTAATCAAAACAACATAAAAAGGTCCTAAAGACACACTTATTTTTGGTTTTTAGACTTCGCTTCATAAGAGGTTAATTTCACCGGATCTAGTCATGGTAACGGCAGTTTGAAAAAAGCAGTTGAAAAGGTGTGAAAGCTCAGATCTAGGATGTTTGTATAAACTACAAAAACCTTCCATGAGCTTTGTGGTTACAAACTTACAACGGTTTGTTGCATCTTAGCAGAATACAAACAATCAGCCTGCTAGCAGATTGTTGCTCTGATGGTTAAGTGAAATGTACCAGGATTATGCTACCCTGCCAAGAAGCTGAAAAGTTTTGTTTAAGGCTCAGAACTTTCTAGGTATTCCATGCAAATAAACTTTACTTGCTAACAGTTTGCATACTCAATTTACAGCTACAATCTGTTTGCCATGAATTTTTGATGTAATAAGAGGGGGATTGATAACATTGTGTAAGTAGTATTTGGAGTGATATGACTGATATGATTCAGAATGAAAAGGCAAGGAGACAGGATACATGACTTCTTTTTAAAAAGAAGCAAATTAGGCACAAATCAAATAGAGTTCCGCTCTGGTATCAGCACCCCTGATGGCTCCCATCCTGGGACTTCACCTTTGAAGGAGGAATTTCAATGAAAAGATTGAAATATGGAAAACTGACCTTAACACATTGTTCTATATGTGACAGGTGTTTCTAAAGTGAGTTTGATTGACTTTACAGAAATGTCTGGAGTAATGCATGTGCAATACAGCTTCTAAATGGTTCACCAGCAAGAAGTGTCAGGTGTAAAGGGTGAAAAGACCATGTTAAACAGGGTGGTCCTGTCAAAACCAAGATTTTCAGGCTCCTACTTTTCCTGAACTAAGTTTTTGTTACATATTTCTTTGTAATGTAGAAACATGCTCCTTTTTTTCTTAAAGTCTTAAGCAGAAAAGACAGATAAATTGTATTGCATGAGCAAACATGCAGACAAAATAGTTCAACTTTATTTACAGAGAGCAATGAAAAAACTGCAGCATGAATCCAAGTATTACAAAACCAGACCCAAAGCGTCTTTTCTCAGGGGTTGAGCTGCTAATGTTTGCATTTTGTTTTAGCATCACTCAGATTGTTTCAAATTGTATTTTTCTTTTTTTTTCCTAACAGAAAGGTGCAGAAATAATGCTAAGTGAATGGGCTTTTTCAAGTGGTAGAACAAAGATGGTAAAGTAACACCCATTAAAATCTAATTTGCACCTTTAGGCAGTTCATTAATACAGCGAATGGTTAAATCACACCAATATAGTCCATCCTCACCTTAGGGCACCGTCTCTATTCATCAATGTGCACACATTTCTCATTTTCACTAACATTAGTCACCATTGTGAAGCTAAGGAGCAGCACTTGGGAGACAATAGACACATGTAATGTCCCACAGTCACTGTCAGACACCCTGAAATGACCCTTCCTTTGTCATTATTACAGCCTTTGGATGCTAAACAGGATTTTTATGTCAAATTTCCATTTCACACTTGAACAAGAATCACTGCTGACAATTTACAAACATCTTGCAGACATGTTATCACTTCTTGCCTTATCATTTGATATAAATCTCTGTCTGAGGTTCACAAGCATCAGTTCACCAGTCATTCAAGTTCATTAAATTTAAACTCTTTTGATGTTCTTTGGCTGACATCCTTCACAATGAAAACGCCCCATCAACTAATACACCCCAAATACAAAGACACATATTGAGGCCAGGTTAAAGGCTGCAGTTCTGTTCCCCACCAGCAGATGACTTATTCCATGTCCTTTTCCCAACAGACCGCCCTGTCTGGGTTCTCCATGAATTTCCTTTTCTTTCCATCACTCTCTGATGTGACGTCCAGCTGCTCCTGTCAACACCTTCTTACGGGAAGCAATTCATTGCAACATACTGGCAGCTGAGACCCCTGTGATGAACTTCAATCTGCCGTTTGCAGCGGGGGCTTCACCCTGAGTTGGGCTAATCAAGGGAAACACCCCCTTCCAAGAGGGAGGGCGTCTACAGACAGATTGAGCCCAAGTTACCCCATAATTACCCTGCCACTGCCCCTCTTCCGCAAGCTGCTGCATCTGAACTGACTCAGTAAAGGAACAGACATTTTGGTGATTAGTTTCCAATCTGTTTAACGGTGAACAACTACAACCAATGAGCTTCAGTTATGCTCATAAACCACCATTTTTTGTCCTGAAAACATTTTGAAAGGGTCAGAGCACTTGGCATTTTGTCATGCCTCCTACGGTAACACAGTGCAAATATCTTTTGCCTCAGGTTTTGATTATTTCCAACTTGGCACAGTCCCTGGAGGGAGTACTCAGGGCTTTCTGAATTTTATTAAAGCCTCCACAGCTGATTACTTGAAGTGAGGTGCACAAGTTGGCGCATTTTAGGAGAGGAGTGAAGGCCTGACAGGGTCATGTTTAACATGTCCACAGGCAATCAATTCACCTTAACCCCTCCTGGTACTCCAGGCCTCTCCATCTAAGCTGGCCTTAATAACCAGGCAATGGTGAATTACTGATAAGGCACCAGGGTCTCTGACCTATATATCCCTCCTTGTATGTATTGGAAAAAAATATTTATAACGCACAGAAATGGAAAAACTAAACAATCGTGCTGTGAATAACTGTGAAATTCACTTGTTCTTCAGCTTTGTGTGCTCAGGACATTTATTAGATTTGAGCTATCGCGGTAAATTGGTTAAATAAAACCAGCATGTAAACCGATGAGGGGATATCAGTACAGAAGAACTGAATAAAATAATATCAGGAAAACAATAACGGCCAACCTCTGTGAGTAATTAAAGATCTGCTTTCAGAGCCTATACATATTGCTAAATGGTTTCCATTCTCATTTTCATTGTGAGGTGAGCGGATGTATATGTATTATACCCCAGCAAAGCAGGAAGTCATGGATTAGAGATAAAAGTTAGTAGACACTCAGATTAGCAAAAAAGTGAGTCTTGAATAAAAAATGCAAAATCATAACAATAAAAAAACAATTAAATTAAATGTGTTACTATTATGGTAATTTAAATGAAGTATGAGTGGAGCAAGTAATTGGCGCACTGTTAATTTCCAAGAGAATCTGTGTAGAAGGCTAAAGATTAGGGTGATGGCATGGATGTATTCCAACCTTAGACTTGGAGCTCATCACCAATGATATATTGACAAAATACCAGTGGAAATGTGCAAAAAGCTGGTCAGCAATCATAAGAGCTGAATGATTGCTATAACGCCAAAAAAAAAAGGTGAAATAATTTTACATGCCAATTATTTAATAAAATGTTAATCAAACTTAAATTTGTTTTTAAAACTGATACTCTTTTTACATTGTTGTATTATCTTTAGAGAGACCCCTGTCATAGTTCCTATCAGACACAAACGTCTTTCTTGACGAAAAGTCTTTTTAAATGTAAACCTTTCAGGCTTTTGAAAAACTTTGGGCTTAATTGTGTATGTACACAGTCTACAATAGAGTGCTTAAGCAAAATAGGTTTATTTTAATTCTGGAGTTTATGAAAATCTTTTATAGCTCAGTGGTTACAATGCATTTCTCTTACATGTCAGCGACCTCTGTGTAAGTTTTTACTTAACAAGCATGCAAAAGGTTCTACATTTGCCCTCAGATGACAGTGACTAATTGCCCTGAGGATGCGAGCTGCTTGTTAGGCTAAAGAAGGATTCACTCGCTTCTCAGCTAGCTAAATTCATTATTTCTCCTTTTTCAATTCTCCCAACCTCATCCTATAAAGGTTAGAAACCAGATATGAAGAGGTTTTTTTTCTAATTGTCTTCTGCTCATTTTCCACGTGAATGTGTACCTCAAAGGATTCAAGTCTGAACGACCTGAGGCAGTTTAACTAAATGTTCATTTATGAACATTTTTCCCAATTTGAAGCATATTTGATTTGAGAAAAGATTTTTTTTGCCAAAATTATATTACTATCTGAATGGACTCTGAAAGGAGTCATACTCTCAGGTGTCTCTGCTTGATGTTGTGCTTTCCAGCTGTCTCCATCTGTAGGGTTCTTTTTGTTCCTTCACTGAGGTACCTGTGCAGCTGCTGAGGTCATGGCTGTTTAGACAATTAGGAATGTTAGACTGAGGGGGTTAGTGAATCACAGAGAACATCAATCTAGCTGGACATTGTGCACTCACTTTAACACCCTGCTGTTTTGGTATTTATGCACACTGTTTACACGGCGCACACAGAGGGGGGGCATCCAATCAATCCCATTATCTTTGTCAAACAGTGCCGAAGCAGCTCAGCAACACTACTTTATTTTAATGGTAAAAATTTACAGGAACTCTCTGTTTGTGTTATGATTTTCTGCATTTACCCTTCTTCCTCAGAACCTCCTTACAACTCCAATATATATAGCCTCTCAACTACCTTTTCTTGTGTTCAGCACCATTTCATCCCACCTTCCCCCAACCTTTGACGCCCCTTTGCCTGTCCCTGGATAGGTTTCAGCATATAAATTTGAAAATGATTTGTCCTGCCCTCTTAATAATAGATGAGTGAGCAGAGTCAGGGTCCCTTCAATAAACTCCATCCTCGCTTTAATTAGTGAACAAAAAAAAAAAAAAAAAAAAAAAGTGCCAGGCCTGCTGAGGACTCTGGCTTTGGCTCTGTGTTAGTAATTAAAACTGAAACCACCAAAAGGATAGGAGAGGAGAAGGCTCTATTTTTAACGGGCAGGCTGTTTGGTGCTGAGTGCCCGTATAAGGTTCTGCAATAAAGAGTGATAATGAAGGTGTGAGACCTCTGGGGGCTGACTGGGCGTTCGCTACAATGGCTGCTCTCACACCAGACTGAAATACAGGGAGCAATTAGAGGAGGCAGCGTATAGACTGGCCACCAGAGATTAGTTAACACCTCAGGAGTTCCGCTTCAGGACAGGCACATGCTTGTTTTCTTTCTCACTCTTCTGCTTTCAAGATAAGGCCATAATGATGAGAATTATTTTATTCAATTGTCAACTCACAGATAAAATTACAAGTGGTCGTGTTGCTGGTTGTGTTCGTATAGATAGGGTCATTGATCTTTTCAAGATTTGCAGTTTGCTTTGAATTATTCACGCACACATAAAATCTCTATCTGTGTTTTTCTGCACAAATGGACTTTAACACTATGACCAGTGCTGCCCGAGATGGAGGAGACCTTAAGCCCAAGAACCAATCAAGAGGACATTGTTAATAGAGGCCACATATAAGCCGTTAAGCCAGTATATGCATAATGTTATTTAATTGGAGTCATAAAAAGCCAATTAACCCCCTCCCCTGTGCTCTGTCTCTCCCACTCTCTTAATGCTTTGCCTCTTTCTCTGTCAAATCACAAGGAACGTGTGAGCATGTGTGACACAAATCTGAGTGTATGATTCTATTGTATGACTGGCATGCTATTATTTTAACGTAATTTTAAAAGCAGAGAAAGATAAGAAAGATGTCTCTAAAAGTAGACAAAAACACGTCCTTTTGAAACTTTCGTACGAAGGCGAAGAGCTGCATGTGATTCCTATTTTTTTGCCTCTTCATTCTCCGCATATACGGATTTTGACAGTAGATTTGCTCCCAGGAAAATAGCAACAGTGGGTCACAATATTGGATCTGTCAGGCTCGGGCCATTTAAATTTCAATGCCGGTAAAGTGGAAGGAGAGGGTGGGGGGAGCAGACACTGTTAAATATGATGCTTGAATGAAAATCTAAACCCTCCAATACCTCTAAGCAATGTAACTCAATGAGATGAATTAACTGTAAATGCCTCATTCTCTGTGTGAGTGTCTTCCAATTTAAAATCTCATTATTCATATAAGATCCTGAACAAGGTGACTCTTAGGATAGATCAAATAAGTGAAGATAATCTTACCGGACAGTTCTATGCAAATAGGAAATGTATTGAATCAACTAGGAGGAGAATGGGGAATCAAATAAGCTAATAAAGTAGAGTTAGAATGAAAAACACCATGAATAATGTTTCCATGCTATCTCAGCTCAGTACTTATACTGCCTGTGAAGTAACAAAGTGTATTAATTCAAAGGATGCTGTCATTTAACGTGCATTCTCTTTAGTATTTTTGAATGGTATTAACAGCCTAGTCCAATGAGCTTTTCTGCGCCTCTAAATCGGCAAGCTGTTTAATCTCTTTCGCCATAATCTTCTAATCATCACAGCCACAATATCTTAATATTTATTCCTAAATTACAATACATTTGCTCTGAATAGTGGTGCAATTTACATTTCGAGTGCAGGTAATAATAGCTCCTTTTATAGCCTGGCACAGGTTAGTTTTCCCCAAACCAACCAGAGTCAGTGTAACAACTAATAAATGTTTGTCGGAGAGGTCCGGCTGACAAGGATTGATTACAGGCCACCCCGTTCAGAGCTGCACAGGTCTGCACGAGTTCATCCATAATTCATGGTATAAATAATGTAACATTCATTACAGAGAAAATATGAACTTTTTTGTAGTTTGTGTATTGTGGACATTCGGAATATAAGGCTAACATAGTCTGTGCTTTAATTTGTTCTTCACCCCAGGGATGAAACCCAATGACAAAGGCAATGATATAATTATATAACAGCCTCACAGACTGGCTGGAAGATAAAGGAACTCTGAAAAGGCTGTGTGCACTCTTAAGAGGGGAATATGTTGTATTTATTAACCTGTAGGATTAACCTTGTCCAGTAACTATATGTTAGAAGTTCGATTTGTTTACGGTCACATAATCTAAAAGAGCGTTGTTTAAGCTGCAGTTGTGGCTTTGATTGCTCAGTAACGGGATGTAAAGAAAGATTCTCTTTACTCCTAGAGCTGAAGCTTTTGGCAAAATAAGTCCTTTATGTACTTTTTCTCTTTTTAGTGCATTTTCCAGATCTATGTTAAAGGCAGCTATGTCACTGACTGTGAAGCTACTACAGACCACTTAATTACTCTACATGAAGACCCTTTTGAACATGAGTATCCTTCACCCTGAGTTTGTGGCATGCCATGTGAATCTGTGAAACATGCAATTATACAAATCCTAGTAAACATTGGTTAGAAGACGATATCTGTGCATGAGGAGGCTTGGACATATGAAGGAGATCACAGAAATGATGTGCATTGTGGTTTTTTGTTGTTGGTTTGAGTTAATTTCAGAGGCAAAAAAAGCATTGCCTGAGCATTTTAACTACCATGAGCACGTTCTTTCCAGATGAAATGCATTATTCCATGACCTATGCTCTCTGTGAAACCTCTCAGAAAGAAAATTGTCAGTTGTTCGGCTAAAGCAGAAAACAATTTAACTCTTGCCCAGAGAATTGTGCCAAAGCTTTGCAGCAGGGATGTAAAAGACGGCGATGCAAGGAGGAGAATTTTTGGTGAGGAGAAGAGACCTCCTCTTCACACTCTCTCCTCTCTTCTATGATGACCAGGTCCATCTGGCTCATCGCGCCTCATGCAGAGTTGTCACATGCAGCCCCCTTCACTCCCATAAACCAGTTCATCAACCCATAAACAACATTTACTATGTTACTAAGTTGCAATTATACGCAATCATATTTCGATATAGATTTTTAGGCTTCAGTATTTTAAATTCAGTAATCAGCAATAAAAGATTTTTTGCTCCACGGCTGACCATCCTGTTTGATTTGATGGGTTATTAAACACTTCTGTCAATAAATAGCGTGGTTAATGCTGATTTCTGAACCCCCTCCCATCGATAAATGACCATGAAACCAGTGCAAATTAACCTCCAAATGTCATGGGAAAAGATGGTTCCACTGTCATTACACTAAAACACTAAGAAAAGCCTGGTGAAAGCCCATCGCCAATATAAACACATTATGGGCACATGAGTTTCGGTTTGAAATCATATGGGAAAACCAAAGAGCTTTTATCCGCCTGAGAATGCATCATGAGAATAGGTTTAACAAAATAACAAAATTACTCATTTACTTGTGTTCCTCAGAATTATGATTGCCTTGTTTGTGCTTGCCACTTTTTTGACTATTCTCCAAATCCTATTCTTAGAGCTGATTATTAACTTTATTTTTGGACATATCACTGTGGACTTACAGTGCCTTGTAGAAGTCTTCACACAGTGTGTACGATTTTACAGGTTGTCATGTTGCAGCCGCAAACTTTTATGTATTTTATTGAAACTTTATGTGATGCATCAACCAAGAGCAGCGGGTAATTTTAAAGTAGTAGAACAGTTACTTGGACATTGTGTTCAAATGTATTTACAAATTATAATCTGAACTATGTGACATGTTTTTGAATAACATCCAGCGCAATCAGCAAACAGCATTATGAAGACCAGGGAACACAGCAGTTGTGAAAGTTTTGGAGGAATTTAAAGTAGGGTTAGGTTATAGAGCTATTTTCCAAGCTTTAAAGGTTTTATGGAGAACTGTTCAATTCATCATTTAAAAACTGAAAGACTATAGCAAATCTGTAAACCTGCCAAGATGTTGTTGCCCACCTGTACCTGACTGGTCCTTCAAGGTAAGCATTAATCAGAGAAACAGCCAAGAGACCCATTGTAATTCTGGAGAAACAGGAGAGAAACTCAGCTCAGGGTGAATCTGTTTACAGGACAACTAGTAGCCATGCTCTACAAATTTGGCCGTTATAGAAGATAGGCAAGGAGACAGGTATTATTGAAAATAAGTAATAATAGTTCAGGTGAAATCAAAATTACAATTTGGCCTCTATGCAAAATGCTGTGTTTTGGTAAACACGGAGATGGTAGCATCATGCTGTGGGGATGCTTTTCTTCAGCAGGAAAGAGAAAGCTGGTCAGAGTTGGTAGGAAGATGGATGGAGCTAAATACAGAAGAATCATGGGAAAAAAAACAAAAAAACTGTTTGAGGCTTGAGACTGGCGCAAGACTGGTATCATTCCAGAAGGATGACGACCTGGAAAATACAGTGAGAGCTGAATACAAATGCACAGCATACTAAAAACAATTAAAGTCCTTTTACTTCAACTTCACAAAAACAGAACACATCACATAGAACCACATTAAAATATAATGAAGTTTAGTTGTAACATGACAAAATATGTACGACATTGCAATGTAAGCGGCAAAAGCACATCCCATAATGATCACTTCCTTGACTTTCTTATGCTCCTTGCACATTTATAGGTTAATAATGCCTTGACTAACTTTACAGTTGTGCTCATTATAATATTCCATTACAGATTACCCATAACTACTGTTTTTTTTGTCTTTTTGTGTCTTCAGAGCATCCTCCTATTCCTAAGTCGAGAGAGTCTTTTTCAATAAAAATATAATTTCTCTTTTCTACTGCCTCCTTGTGACTGCCTGATCAGGACTTTGGATGTAATCAAACATGATTTTTTTTTAGCATTCAGTTGGCTTTCTTAGCTTGTCAACATAATGATAACACCACATAGAAATGTAGCAATGTCTAAATGTAGTTGAGAAGTTGTTAATAAAATGGGTTAAACATGCCTGATTTTCAGTCTGTTAAGACCAAATTTGGACAGAATGTATGGGCTAAATAATTATTTTACTAATGCACTTTTTGGGCTGGAAGAAATGAAAAAAGTTGTCAATGAATGTCCAATGTTTGAGAATGAATTGATGCTAAGGTAAAACACTTTAGTGGTTTCTGACAGCACGCTTAATGATACCAATAAAACAAAGATGTTATGCAATTAGTCCTTTCGAACTGTGTGAAAATGTTGGGGGTTTCTAATTGGAATTAGTATAACCCGATAATCAGATATCATTTTTATTGCATAAAACACAAGACTGCACAGTATCAATATCTGTAAACTTTGTTAAATGCAGGCAAGTAAATCAACATCTGTTGCTTAGTGGCTTGTCACACAGTAAACATAATTATGGAAAGTTTTTATTATGTCACTGTGTTTCAAAAGTGCTATATAAAACATTGTGAATGCCAGTGAAAGCATTTACTTGATTGAAATAAGATGTGGCATATTAGTGACACTATAGAGAAATTTTCTGACACTTGCAAAATTATCCTCTTATTCCACCTAATTCAACATTTCTACCATCTAAATAAGATGTAAACTTGCTGTGATTTGTTTCAGGAAAATATTACTCACCACACAGAGAGTTGAGGAAAAATGCAGTAAACTGAGGATTTGTCATTTCTAGTAATAAAAATATTATAAATTCTTAGTCCCTTAAATTCTGCTTTTAATGATGCTTTGTATTCATGAAACATATATTTCCAAGCACATATGATTATGCGTGCTTTCATGGAATATTCAGTAAAATAAAATCCATTAAACCAAAAACAAAAAAGAGGGAGATGGAAAAACCTTGGTTTTAATGCAACAAGTCATTTGCCATTAACCTCACCTGTTATTTTATGGAAAGCAGGGTCTATGCCATTCTAATATATCTAACAAAGACCAATCAGATTAGGATCAGATGGGAACATAAAATAACATTGACATTGTGACTCTCCATCCATTATCCATACTACTTTTTCACATGCATGTCTATAATTGGGGCTTTTATATTTTGCATTTTTGATGCTTCAGCTGTTCCCTATGTCAGGTCTGACCACACAACTGTGATGACAGTGAGCAAAAAGGACTGATGCATGATGTGAATGAAGTCAGTCTATCACGACAGGTCAGTATCACGTGGGCTCATTCAACTGCAGATGATACGGTAAGTTCCACAATCTGGACCAACAAAGAGAAGAATTGCATTCCTGTGTGTCCTGCAGGCTCTCCAAGTCTCTGCTTGTGCTGTCCTTTTCACTGCCAATATCAACAGAAATGTCAACATCGGGTGTCTGTCAGCACCTTGTGTCAGATAATCACAGGAAATGGGACTTGTTATGGTTGAGTTTGTAATGCTCTCATAAATCCCTTGCTGGGCATAAAGTAGTGCAGGAATATTGTCTGATAAGCCAATACTGTTTATATGAATATGAGTTGAAACATATTCAAAAACAAACATTGCAGCTCACACTTTAGGTTGAAAAACAGCCATGTTAAAACATAAAAATATTGAGTCATTTGGCTTGACATTTGAAGGATATATTTTGGTGGTTGTTCTGAATGTTAATGGCTGGAATTTGATATGAATCAGCTGCCTCTCGTCACTCGATGATGTGCTCTTTAGGGTTATATCTAAATGCAAAACTAACATTTTATTTGCAAAGTGAATGGGATTTTCCTGTGATATTAAATTCAAAATGTTCCCCACAGTTGCTGAAAAGTTTGTTAAACTAATTTTAATGCACATAAAATAAACAACGGCCATTGATATTTTACGTTGTGGAAATGATTAATCTAATTGATACTGTAAAGTTTTAGCCAAGGTTTTCAGTTACAGTCCTGGCAGTGCATGTGTTTCTGCAAGGAGTTTTTATGTAATACATCTGGGTTGCAGCTTTTGAAAGTACATTAAAGGATTCAATGGCGTGTAAAACACACATGCTGTCAACAACAGTCCTTTTGTCCATGGCCTGTTGTGGACAGGGCACTTATCCAGGATGTGCACTGCCTCACTACTCACTACTGGAGATAATTTCCAGCCTCCATATCTGAGTAAGGATGGATGAATGAATGGATGCCTCTGCTAGTTGAATTTTTCATATATTTGTTTATATACTTCTCTGTTAAGGTATTAACATGATATAATATATGATCAAACACCCATGTGACTGTAACTGAATTATTGCACAACAGAATTATATGTTTTGTATGTCATTATGTTGTAGATGCTATTTTATGACTCAGTTTGGGCCAACCTTTGGTTTGCACACAGATGTTCTTTCATTTGTCACTCGGATGCTCCAAGCCCAAATTATGAACTCTCCAACGCTGTGTTTGAAAGTCAGCATGAGGTGCATATACTGATGCCCTATATCATGTCTGAAAATGTGTAACTTGTATTATGGCCAAACATCCCGTCTTTGGTTTTGTCTATCCAACATCACACTGAGCTTGTTTTGGGTGGTTCAAATGTAACTTTGCAAAATGGATCTGTGCTGTTCTGCTCTTTTTAGAAGGAATAGACATTTTTCTGCAGACAATACAAACAAAATATGCTTTTCTGACTTTTTTGTTATGTTTTTTAAACTTTTACATCAAAAATGCAAACACAAAGTCACATAATCTGAGATTTTGATGTTTTTTTTGGTGTTTATGATTTCTCTGAGTGTTTGATGATTCACACTTGTACATAGCAATTCTGACAGCTGAATTATGTGCTCACGATTGCTTGGGAATGTGTAATCCTTTCTAAGTTCATACCAGCAACAACTGCTTCAGTTAATTTTTCATGGTTTATATCTTTCTTCACAAACGTTATGTTGGATCTCACAGAGAGTGTTTTCTCAGAATAAGTAAGATGCGCTATAATGTTTTATTATTAATAAGTAATGACACAAAGAAAATAGTTTTTTGCTGCTGATAAAAATATAACTTTTATTATTGTTTAGCATCCGTAAAAGAAATTACAAGGGTATATCTGCCGCAGAAACAGAATGCATAGAACTGCATGGGATATAGATTCTTAACTATACATGACTTCTACATTGCCAACAGCAGAGTATTTCCTCTGCGCTCACACAACTTGCTTGTTACCTCACAGATCAGCTTGCTAAAATGAACTTTCTAGCATTTTAACCCTACTGATTCATAAAAGGCAAATCCGGGGACTTTTGGACATCCTCGCCCCCCTTCACAAAATCGCACACTCTTGATTTGCAATTCCAAATCTACAACATAAATAGGCCTTCACAGCACCAGCGTGACTCCAACAAAAAAAAATCCTTGAGTAGATTTTGAATTTTAAAAACTAGATCAAATGAAAATCACACAAAGGCAGCAGCAAGTGGAATTGAAACTGTGATACGGGTGAGGGGGGTGTGTTGAAGGGGTACGAATGAAAACAGGATTAGACTCCACAGGCCTGGTTCCCACAGATTGCCTGAAATGGGGAACAGATTTAAAGCAGGTACTGTGTGTTGACAGGTTTGAGTTTTTTTTTCCACACACAGGCATTTTCCTTTTCCTTTTTTCAGCATGTCTTACGCATTTAACTAGACCCATGTCAAAATCTGTTTACATGTCATGAAAAGAAGCGGAACATGTTCAAATCGGGTAAGCTATTGAAGAAAAAAACTTGGATGATTTGACAGTTTGAGTCTCTTTAACATTCACCACTTTGAGGAGGCTGAAGCAAGTGATATGCATGTTTAGGATTTCCCTCTCACTGAGCTTTTTAGGCGATGTAATTGACGCTGATTAAAATTATGCGCCGAGAGTAAACCCCACTCTTGTTTACATGTGTGACCCGCGCACAGAGGAGTGCTTCGTTGTCGCACCTTGATTTCTTCTTCGTGCAAAATCAAACACTCACCGTGTGTTTAAGCATTTCCCTGTATGTCAGCAAGTTTTGAAGATTAAACTGTTTCATGTTTAATGGGATAAGAAGGAACATGAGCTTCTATCCAATCCTGGCCAAATTGAGTGTTTTTAATGCAATTTGTCAACTCCCTCTGCTAGTGGGATTTGTTCCATACTGTTAGATGTGGAGTCAATTACATAGTATCTCGAAAGAGCATTTTGCTTGAGAGATTGCCCGTCTGGCAATATTAAAGCTACTTAGTATACAGTGTGTTTATCTGAAATGAAGGGAATGTGGTTTACATGTTTTTAAATTTGGACTTTATTTTTCCTAAAGCTTGCCATTAAAAAATGGATTTAGCTCTTGTATCAGTGAACATTAATATAGACAATATATGTGACAGTAAAAATATGAACAGCCCCTCTCAAACATTCACTTAAGTCTAAATACAACTCTGAAACATCCAGCATGAATAATTACAAAGACCAAGCATTACAAATGACTCACCAGTTAATGTAAACAAATATTCTCCCTCAAGGGTCTCTTCTAATAATTTCACATTCTCCACAAATATTATTCTATTCACCTGTTCTGTGTGTTCCTATTTTTCCCCCCTTTTTCCCCCGTTTTGTGATCATAAATAATTTAGTCCACCGCCACATCTAATAAATGATGTTGACATAGGCTCTTGCAGAGAGCACTGCCTGGAAGTGTTGGTTGATAAGCCTCTTTGCATTCCTTCTGGATCCAATTTTTGCCCTATCAGTACAGGAGTGTTGCCCCACTCACACAGGTCCACCAGACCTCCGATAGGTCCCGGGGCTTCTGATTAGTGAAAGACCCTTAGAGCTGCTGAAGAGATTCCTGTAAAATTTAAATTTTTCACCAATGGCAATGTTTTTTGGTGCTCCTTTTTTAGGTCTATTTACACACAGGTTTTAAAATCCCGTTTTTCTGCTCTTCTACTGTTTTTTTGTTCATGTCTAAGAAGATTGTTTTATATATTTTTGGACTTGATTCTGTGCAAAAGAGCATCAACTATATTGTTTTAAAAGTGCATGCGTGGGGAGGTTTGGGAACGGCTGTGGGTGGGGGTCATGAGCGAAAACTCACTCCCACGTTACAGTGAGAACGCAGTGAACAAACTGCCCCCACAGAGCCACCAGAATGTGGAGATGGATTAAAAATTGAAATTGCTTTAAGCGTTTCTATCCAAATATTTGTCTACTCTCAGCCTGAAATGAATTCCTACAGTTCCAACTCGGCACCGCCCCCGCCCCCCGGCCTGTTTTTCCTCTTCTTCTTCTTTATCTGAGCATTTTGAGAGAGAATCAATTAGATCAATTCCACTCCACCAATTGTTTGTTTTATATTTTATTTTGCTGACCACGCCTTAAGGATTAATACCTGATTAGTCATCAGGAAGGGTTGGAGAGTACTTATTAACCTTATTTGTCAATCTGTCAGTGCCACTGTGTGAGTTATGCATTGCCTTCTGGGCTGAAGGGTGGGGTGGGGTGGGGGGGTCCTGTAGGAGAATATCATCTCTTCCTTTTTGCCGTTTTTCTCTGGATATTTCATCGTAATTATCCATTTTAGGTTGCTGCCACAAGCATGACAGTCATTTTTGCATTTCGCCTGCATTTGCTAATTGATAATATGATACCTCCTCCCAGACTATATGAGGAGCTGAAGTTGTTTAGCTGCTCTATTTTTTTGCCCAATTACCCAATCACGGCAACAGTTTTTCCTGAATTAAAAGATAGGTCTAGGGTTTACGCTTTTATGTGTTTGAAAACAAAATATAGTGAAAGTTGCCATTTGGGTCATTCTCATTACCTCCCATAAAATCATGCCTCTTCTAACATTGAAATTGACAAATAAACTTTCCCCACTGTAAGCAATTCTTTTTTTTTCATTAGTAATTTTAATTAAGTCTCCTCCACAATGCTGAAATTGACTTTATGTATAATTGTTCATTATGCGTCTTGTTTTAAACAATGGGGAAATTAAGGGGCGTCAAATGAATGAATCTGAGACATGATTAGTCCTCTTCCTCCCAAATGGATAATTTTCCTTTAATGCTGGCATGAGCTTTGATGCAAAGTGAAATTGATACTAGATGCTTGAGAACATTTAATGAATTGCCAGTTTTGTTGTCAAAATAAAGCTAACAGAGGTCATTGGGGAAATTTCAGATCAGGATGTACAATTGGACGTTGAATTCTTGGAATTATACCTTCCTATTGATTTTTTTATTGACAATAAAAACACTTTTTTGTATATTTTTGTGCATTGTTTGAAGATAACAAGTGCATGCAGGTCTTTCTCTGCTGTCTCCAGTCTGTTTTTCTCTGAGTAAATCTCATCTTTAAGCACACTGGAGGCCTTACAGATCCATCTCCTCAACCTCTTAGTTATCTGTGATGATACGCCCCCGCGCTACCGAGCTCAGTCAAAGACCATCCCATGGTTTGCAGTGTTAATTACAGATCTTTTGATTTGATAGAACACAGCCCTGTAGAGATTGATTACTCTTTGAGCTAAGTTGTCTTCCAATTACTTAGACAATTAGCCAACTAATTAAAATACTTACCCTGCACATTGAAAAAGGAAGAGGAGTACCACTGTGAGGATCTCCCTTGATATATGAGCTGCCAGCAATTCTCAGAGTGTCTCGGCTGAAGAGGAGAAGGCCTGGTGTGAGTCCTGAGCCCAACACAGCAGACTGGAAGAATAATGTGGATAGAGCATTTGGAGGCGTTCATCATTTCTTGTTGATTGAGGATAAGAATGTTTGACAATTCATCATTTTAGAGATGCTTTGACTGCCTGAGAAATAACGGTTCTCAACGACAAGCTCAAATATTGAAAATTAAATAGCTTTTGGTTCCTCTCAGTATTTGGCTTGCTATATAACTGGTATTTGAATGGAAAAGTGCAAAAAGTGGAGTGGATGTTCAGCTTAAAGTCTTTTCAGACAAATAATTAATTACCATACATGTCCCACAGACACACTGTATATATGGATATTTACATTCAAATCATCTAGTTGATTTGAAAATGTCAGTTTGGGGAATAACCACCATCATCCCAGTGCCCAAGAAACCCACCATCCTAGGATTAAATGACTACAGGCCAGTAGCCCTGACGTCTGTGGTCATGAAATCCTTTGAGCGGCTGGTGTTGAAGCACCTGAAAGACATCGCCGGCCCTCTACTGGACGCCCTGCTGTTTGCGTACCGAGCAAACAGGTCGGCAGATGATGCTGTTAACTTGGGTCTACACTTCATCCTGCAACACCTCGACCGTCCAGGGACCTACGCCAGGATCCTGTTTGTAGACTTCAGCTCGGCCTTCAACACCATCATACCAGACATCCTCCACCAGAAGCTCACCCAGCTCAACGTCCCAGCCTCCACCTGTCAGTGGATCAACAGCTTCCTGACAGACCGACAGCAGCAGGTGAGACTGGGGAGCATCTTCTCCCGAACCAGATCAATAAGTACTGGTGCCCCCCAGGGGTGTGTTCTATCCCCACTCCTCTTCTCCCTGTACACAAATGACTGCACCTCAGCAGACTCGTCCGTGAAACTCCTGAAGTTTGCAGATGACACCACTGTCATTGGACTGATCCAGGACGGTGATGAGTCTGCATACAGACAGGAGGTGGATCGGCTGGTACACTGGTGTAATCAGAACTGCCTGGAGCTAAATCCACTCAAGACTGTGGAGATGGTAGTGGACTTTCGGAAAACACCACCTCCATACACCCCCCTCACCATCCTCAACTACACCGTGTCGGCTGTGGATCACTTCAGGTTCTTAGGAACCACCATCTCTGAGGACCTGAGATGGTCTCCACACATAGACACTGTTCGGAAGAAGGCCCAGCAGAGACTGTACTTCCTGAGGCAACTTAAGAAGTACAACCTTCCACAGGAGCTGCTGGTCATCTTCTACACTGCCATCATTCAGTCTGTCCTGTCTTCATCCATCTCCGTGTGGCTCGGTTCATCCACAAAACAGGACAGGTCCAGACTGCAACGAATAATCAGGACTGCAGAGAGAATCATCAGGGCTGACCTTCCCTCCATCCAGGACTTATACAGGTCAAGGGTCAGAAAAAGAGCTGCTAAAATCTCTGCAGACCCCACACACCCTGCACATAAACTGTTTAGAGTTCTGCCTTCAGGCCGACGCTACAGAGCGCTGTTAACAAAAACCAGCCGCCACAGAGACAGTTTCTTCCCCCAGGCTGTTCCTCTGTTGAACATTCAATAAAATACAAAACAACAGCATACAGATGTTGCAAATGCACCTTTTTATTTATATATGTGTATACTGTACATTGTAAATATGTATATTCTGTAGTGCAAAAACAAAAACCAAAGAGCAAAGTGTACCGGAGTCAAATTCCTTGTTTGTATGTACAAACTTGGCAATAAAGCTGATTCTGATTCTGATTCTGATAGCAAACAGTGTTTCATTTTTCTTATCAAAATATTAAATTTGGTGTTCTTTCAGTTTCAGACAGAGGCCATATTTCTTCCTCTTAAGTCCCATGTGTGCAAGACGACTGTGGTTCCTGTGTGTCTGTGTAAAAGCTACTGCATAGAAGCACACAGGTGTAAACTTTTGAGTTTTTCAGGGTAAACGACAAATTCTGCTGGCTTGTTTGGATTCGCCCAAATCTGTTGGATCATTCCAAATAAAAGCAGGAAATATGTGGGATGGGAATGAGGTGTACTTCTCTCATGCATTCTTTTCTATTTTGTGGCAGTAGTGCCATTTGTTTTGTAAGTTGACCGATAGGAAATGGGGTGGAGAGAGAGAGGAGAAGACATGCAGCAAAGGTCAACTGGCCGGGACTCGAAGCCATGACGGTTTAGAGCTTATATAGGTCGCATGCTTTACCCCTGCGCCTGCAGCACCCCCAATCTCATGCAATTTTAATATTAGACAACGATAACCTGGATAAATAGAAAATGCAGTTTGTCCAGTTTCATTCAATGAGAAGAATTCTATTCAAACCACTTTGGCTCTAATTGAAAAACAGTATCATGAATCAACTGTGCCCAGTTCTCTTTTGGAGAGATGAGTTAAATTTCACAAACCAAACATATTTCTGTCTGACATGTAGAACCAAGAAATCCCTTGAATAGAACCCTTCTGTAGTGTAGTTTCTTTTTTTCAACAAAAACAGGGACCCTTGTATCCATCTGGTCAATGTAACTATAAAATATTGAGCTTTTATTTGTTTGGTTTTTATCCACATATGAAATGTTTTAATTGTTATGGTTTGTGTCACATTTTGTTTAACTTCTGTTTTTTGATCAAGTAAAAGGCATGTTAAAAGTGACAGCCTTTTTTTCTATAATTGCTTTGCTTCTTTCAACAATAGACATTTTTAACAAAAAAGTCAGGGTTTCCCAAAGTATATTTTTCCTATGCACTCAATACTTGGCTGGGCCTCGTTTGGCATTAATTGCTGACACAATGCGGCAACGTGGCATGGAGGCAATCAGCCTGTGGTACTGCTGAGGTGTAATGGATGCCCAGGTTGCTTTGAATGCAGCCTTCCAGTCATCTGAATTGTTGGTTCCGGTGTCTCTCATCTTCCTCTTGACAATACGCCACAGAATATCTATTGGGTGCAGATCAGGCCAGTTTGCTGTCCTGTCTAGTACAGTTACACTAAGGTCATTGAACCACCTTTTGGTTCCTTTGGCAGTGTAAGGAGACGCAAAATCCTTCTGGAAAATTAAATCAGCCTCTCCATAAAGCTTGTCAGCAAAGGGAAGCATGAAATGCTCTAAAATTCCCTAGTTGATGGCTGCGTTGACTGTGGACTTCAGCGGACCAACATCAGCAGATGACATGGCACCCCAAATCATCACTGACTGTGGAAACTTCACACTATACTTCAAGCAACATGGATTCTGTGCCTCTTCACGCTTACTCCAGACTCTGGGACCTTGTTGATATCTAAATGAAATGGAAACTTTACTTTCATCTGAAAATAGGACTTTAGATCACTGAGCAGCAGTCCAGTTCTTTTTCTCCTTAGCCCAGGTTAAACACTTTTAATGTTCTCTGGTTCAGGAGTGGCTTGATATGAGGAATGTGACATTTGTAGTTCATGTGTAGGACTCGCCTCTGCATAATGTCTCTTAACGTGCTGACCCCAGCCTCAGTTCACTCTTTGTGAAGCTCCCCAAAATTTTTGTATAGATTTTGCTTAACAATCCTCTCAAGGCCACGTCGCATTGATGCAGTAATAAATGCTAAAGATGGCTCAACCAAGTATTCAGTGCATTGGAATGAGTTACCGAAGCCTGACATTTCAGTTTAAAATATCCTTATTTATTGATTTAATTTGATATTCTAATTTTCTGAGGCACAGAATTTTGAGTTTTCATTATCAGTAGGCCATAATTTTTAAAGAACGACTTTAAATATTTTACTGAATGTGTTATGAATCTCTCTATATATTTGTTTTTCTTCCTGTAATGAGAGACAAAAATTATTGAACTTTTTTATGATATAAAATTTTTTGACCAGTATATTTTTCGTATTTTAGTCAGAGGGAAGAGAAAAACTAAAACTATTATTTTTTTTGTTTGTTTTGGCGCCTTATGTCTGACTGAGGGCGGACTGAGACTTATTGTCACGTTCCCTCAGCCCCAGCTGGGCAGCTCCATTATTGGTCCTCTATTGTGATGTTAATGCTGTGTTATCTGTGCGCAGGACAAATATGCACTGGACAATGGGGGTGGAGACATGCATTCAATTTATGCATCCAAAATTACTTTTGATGATGTCGATAATTATGTTGTACTTGATACGTATTTTGGACTGTGCAAATTGTAGAACCTCCTTATAGCCTTTCACATTTTCTGATCAACTATGCAAATAATATGTTACTAATACTTTTTATTTCAGCGATTAGTTTGAAACAAATTTTTTGAGATTGATAAAATGATTTTGGTGTATTGCTGAGCATTATTGCTGGCTTAATATTATTTTTTGCTTGCAAATACAATTGAAAATAATAAACCTTGTAAACTGCCCAAGGTTTCATTTCAGATCACGTTTTACAGCTAGTTGGATGTTTGTGTGTTGGCCATGTTTTACCTTGTACCACAATCTTTAAAGTAGTACTTATTTGAAAATAAATAAATAAAATGAGAAAAATTCATCACCAAAGTCACAAATAAACTTAATTAAATGAGTCAAACAGAATCTCATGGGACCCTTTATTGAATCTTTGTGATTTCTTCATAACTGTGAAATAACAAATCTAACAATTCCAAAATTCAGCATGTTTAGCTTCAACCTCAAACAGACTCATCTTGTTTATCTTTATAAATTAAAATTTCAATTCAAAAGTTAAAGATGCCCTGCTTCATAGTCCATCAAAATACCTTGACACAGGCAAAGAAATATCTAAATTGATCAAATCTTCCTAATAATTTTTAAAACCAAAGCATTACTTTTTCTCATTCATGTTTTTTTTTCTTTTCTCTTGCCACTGTCTCTTTTAAACTCAAACAGTGAGCCTGATTGTAGTTGCTGGTGCAGGATCGAAAGCTCCTCTGTGATTAGCAGGTCAGCAAGTTCGTTAGATCAAATCCTCTATCCTCATCCTCTAATCACAGACTATATAAAACAATTTTAGCACCATTTAACCTGCACGGGGCTCTTGATATGGCTTGGCATGCTCTGTCTCTATTAATCAATCAACCTCATGCCTTCATGATCTGGGATGCAAATGTGTGTTATTGCTGTAGGTTCCTTCTCTGAGCACTTTTTAAAAATGTTAATCATTCAGCTCTCAGGTGCCAAATTCCCTTGGCTTGCATGTAGCTCAAGTTTGTGGCTGTTACAGTAATTAGTCGCAGAATAATATGATTCAGTTTTCATAAAGGGGCAATACAGAGATCTTCACATATTTTACTGGTAATGGCTGTTTAAACACAAAGGGGACATTACATTGTGTACAATATTACAGTAATCTGCTAGTTTACTCTTAGAGGGCAGCATTTTTGATAAGAAATGCATCATTTAGGCAAATCTCATTCTGTATTTTATTTTCTACTGATAGGTTTCTGAATAGTGGTGCAGTTTGTAGCACTGTTGCCTTGCAGCAAAAACTTCCTGGTGTTTTTCTGCATGGACTGCATGTTTAGGTTCCCTCCAGGTACTCCAGCCTCCCCCGACAGTCCAAAAACGTGACTGTTCCGTTAATTGGTCTCTCTCATTTGCCCTTAGGTATGAGTGTGTGTATATGGTGGTCTCCCCTTTATGTCACTGTCTTGCCCTGTGATGGATGGGTGAACTGTCCTTGGTGCACCCTGCCTCTCAACCAATGACCTCTAAAGGTAGGCATCCTGCGATCCTACAAGGACAATCAGGGTTTAGATAATGGTTGGAAGAATGACAGATTTTTGAACATATTATTACAGACCAAACTGAGAATTTGAGATTCATGCAGGTTTGAGTTGTTAGACAGAAACAGATTTGTCTCTTTCTCAGAATAGCTAAATTTTAAACTTTTACACTGCTGCCAGGTCTTTCTGTATGGAGTTTGCATGTTCTCCCCGTGCATGCGTGGGTTCTCACCGGGTACTCCGGCTTCCTCCCACAGTCCAAAGACATGCCTGTTAGGTTAATTGGTCATTCTAAATTGCACACTCATTCAGTGTATGAATGAGTGTGTGCATGGTTGTTTGTGTGTTGCCCTGCGATGGACTGGCGACCTGTCCAGGGAGTACCCCGCCTCTCGCCCATAGACTGCTGGAGATAGGCACCAGCTCCCCCGCGACCCACTATGGAATTAGCGGTAGAAAATGACTGACTGACTGACACTGCTGCCAATTTTAAGACATGCAGTGACTCTCTAAGGTGTACACACCCATTTCAAAATACTAGTTCATAGTGTAAAAAGATGGGTTTGCTTCAAATCTTTCTCCACATAAGAAGTGAAAAACAAACACATTTACTAGAGGAAATAATATAGAAAAGACCTTGTTAGATATTGTACACCTCTTTTAACTAATACCTTTTTCAGCAGCTTCTGATTCATTATCAACGTTCAGGCTTCTTGAGTTCACACCTCCCATAATTTATAGTGAATCTTATGAACCAAATTTAAAGTTCAGGTGTCCTCATGGCGTTTTCCTGCTATTTGTTCATTTGCATCCTAAATCTATAGTTTGCAGAGAGGTCAGTCAGGAGAATTCTCGAATAAACTCCATAGCATTATAGATACACCAAGGCATGGTAAAGTTAGTCACCAATATTTGGAAAAAGTTTGTACAACCACTGAACATTTCTCCAAGATTTAACATTTGAGACTGAAACTAGTTGGGGAGGCCGCCAAGAGGCTGAAAGGAAAAGTGAGGAAGTATCGGTTGTGCTCTGCATGACAACAATTCGCTGTATTCTCTTTATTTCTATGGCTGAAAATGGGGTTGTAACAGATAATTATTTCTTTCAAATCAGACATTCAGACCTGAAAAAAAAATTCAACACTGAACAGTGACTTTAAAATGCAGTTTGAGATATATGACACTATCTATTTGTGATCTATTTGATCTATTTGTGAAATCACAAAATGCTTGTTTGGCAATAAGACTACCTCAGAATTAAATAAACACAAAAACTACAATATATGGACTTGTTAAACCTGGACTGGAATATATTAAACTGATAACAGATTCTTTAAAACACAGATGGTGATTTGTGACACACTTTTGTGAAAATAAAAAAAAATGGGGATTCTTAGTTGTGTAATCGTTGTCATGAAACTAATATCTTCCGATCTTTTTTTTCCCGTGAGCTTCATGTGTTGTTCCATCCCTGTTTAACACAGAAGCCCATTTTAAGGAAACCTACATTGAGACTTAATTGGAATATTTGATCTTTTGATATTTTTGCTTGTTTGAATAAACCAAAAGTGAAAAGGAAGGCAAACGTGATGAACGTTTTCATTTATCCCTATTGACTTTAGCTGAAGTGCAATATTATAAAGGAAATGTCTAAATAAACTAAACTGTTTGCTTTGGCTATGTTATGATAGTTTTTTTAGGATATTTTTGTTTTGAAGAGCAGCATGCTCCTTGAATCTGTGGCTATTTTACTGTGGCTAACCACGTAATGTCCCTTCCTGCTGGTGTATATGATCTGGGAGCTGTGTCAAATGGCTGCTCCATCGTCTCAGGCTGGCTGGACTGCTGATGAGAGCAACATAAACTACCACACAATATCCCATCATCTCTGGCCACTTAGTTCCTATCATTGTCAGAGGTTATTTTGCCCTTATGAGGAGTAGAAGGTTTTCAGTGTCAGCAGTGGATGATTAATGGCTAACCGTGGCTCCCTCTCTCTGAAAAGTGCATATTCCTCATCTAGAACAAGATTTTCCCCTACCTATGACCCTCTTAGCAGACGCCTGTACACCAGGAGAGGAAATTTTAATCCCATGGAGACCTTTGTCCCCTTGAACTTATTTAACACATTTGTTCCTCTGACTCAAAAAAAAAAATCCTAATTGATTTTCAAGTGGAAAGTCACATTTACATCTGTCTGTTCCCTCATGATTAATCAAGTCTAATTAGCAACACAAGTGGGGACATAACGTGTTTGGAATCAGAAGGTAGTGATATTGTTAGCTTGTGATATCAGTAACATACACTCACAAGACACTTTATTAGGTACACGTACACCTGTTCAACAGCTTCGTAACACAAATATCAAATCAGCCAATCCCATGGCAGCAAGACGACTTACGGACTTGCTCAAACTGAACATCAGAATGTGGTAGAAAGGAGATCTAAATGGCATGGTTGTGTTCAAATTGTGGCAGTTTATCAGATGAGGTCAGGGGCGAATGAGCCGACAGGTTCAAGATGATGGAACAAGAAAGGTAGCTCTAACCTGTCTTTACAACCAAGGTAACGAGAATAACATGTTTGAACACACGACACATAAAGCCTTGAGGCAGATGGGCTGCAGGAGCAAATGCCCACACGGGGAGCCACTCCTGTAATCTGAAGCAAACTGAGGCTACAAATTGCATAGTCTTACCAATGTCGGACAAAATAAAAATTGGAAAATCATTGCTGAGTTTGATAAGTCTTACCACAATCAGATGGTAGTTTCTGAATTTGGTGTAACCAACAGAAAAGCATTGAGACATTCTGATGCTGTAGTGGTGTGGCACCCTATGGGCTGCTCAGCACAAACTGAGCTCCATTTAAACACCACAGCCTACCTGGGTATTGTTTCTCCCAATGTCCATCCCTTTATGACCACGGTGTACCCATCTTTTGATGGCTATTTTCAGCAGAAGACTGCACCAATTGACAAAGGTCAAATCATCTTTAACTGGTTTCTTAAACAGGAGCACAAGTTCACTGTACTCCACTGACCTTGACAGTCACTAGAACTTAATCCAGTTGAGCACCTCTGGGAAGTGTTTGAACAGGAGATAGACATTACAGATCTGCATTTGACAAATCTGCAGCAACTCTGTGTTGCTGTTATGCCTATATGGTCCAAGCAAGATATACCTAATAAAGTGGCCTGTGAGTGTCGGTCTTAACACAAATGAGGAGTATTATATTGTACAAAAGTGACTGATAGAAAGTAAATACAGTACAACGGTTAATTTCTGATGTCTGGTTAGCACAGTCAACATCCCTCAAATATTTTTTTGTTTTGAGTGAAGACTAAAGAAATCAACTCCTTGTGACAGGGCTTTTCAATACATAACAGGAGCAAAATAATGAAAACACTTGGTTGTGACAGTGTTTTAGAGAAACTAATACCGCTATGGAAACCAAACAGAAAGCTGCCTTCGTGTCTTGACCTTTACCACAGAACACTGTTCTTGTTTCCAAATCCCTTCGAGTGCACGAAACAACCAGACTCTGCTGGGGCCTATATGATTCAAATTATATCATTTGTCCAATTTGCTATTGTTTCATCCATGTCAGGATAATTTGCTTTGGGTTTCCCCGTAATGTCTTGGGTTTTAGCTACCCCCCTGAGAGAGCTGCTGTACTGCATGTGCCCTAGATAGACTGTTTATCAAGTGCCCCATGTTCTGTCAAGTTGACTTTCTGAGCATGATGCACAGATAAAACGTATGGCTTCATTTCACCAGCAGTCTCAGGAGGACTAAGCCTGTGACCATAGTAGAAGCATGTTTACCTGGGGCATTAATTGGGTGGGAGTCAAAAGCATGGCGGCAGACAGTCTAGTTGAGGATAAAGACAAGCCAGCTATCATTACTCAACACCTACTGTATAATGACAGCTTCATCTGTCCCTCAGTAGCTATCTCACTTCCAATTAATCTCATCATCTCTCCCAACAGAAAGTCAGAAGCCAAACAGATTCAACATATGTTTTCATCAACAGTATGCTGAAATCGGTGCTCTGGCAAGGATCTGTCATGTTTTTTCATGCAGCCTGTAAAGATCAGTTTGAATTCACCTTTCAATATTTTATTTGTTTATGATGGCAGCAGCAGATGTATTAAATTCCACTAATCTCTCTACATGCAAATTATTCTTTTTTTTTTTTTTTTCGATCTTAACGTAGCTTGGTGCTTCACAGTCAGTGTCTGATTTTGACTAACGGATGAGCAAACTCATTAATCAGCTTGTGAACTCAGACGCTCCTTGACTTCTGGGTTCACCAAGCATATACAGGGACCACAAGCAGGACCAAACTTGCAAACAGCTTTGTCTAACTCCTTTAAATATTACAGACTGTCTTTTTTTTTGGAATGACTGCCACCACTTCACACAAACAAGGGGAAACTGGCTGTCTTAGCAATTAAAAATACAGACAGTTGAAATGTCATTTTTCTGCATCATCTTGTGCAAGCAGGGTGTCATGCTTCTCCGATTAATTGCCTGTTTGCCAAATGTATCTTTGCACAATATCTTGTTATATCTTTTGATTGCATGTGCTTAATCCTTATCATAATTGGAGTTGCACGCTGCCGCTGGGCCATTTGTGTCTCATACCAAATTAGGCTTAAAATTGTTTACTGAAATTAGGATGTTGTTCACTGCAGCTCAGAATTTTATATCACAGAAACCAATTATGCCGCTATATTAAAAATTAGGATTGAGGGAGGAAACATGAATATAGTGATATTTTGGATAGCATTCTATTGCTCTTTTTTATTCTGACAGGAGATGATGTGGTTTTACATCAAGGGGTCTAGGCTCCTTGTTTATTTTATTGGCTCTTGATAGTACATGAACAATTCCCTCATCAAACAAATCAGTCTGCTCAACCATCCGGTAAGCAGAAATTCAGTGAAGCCAGTCCCCCTCTGAAGTATTTTAGGTCTCAGGCAGAGGAGGAATAATAATCATAACCATGAATGGGCTACATGGGTAATGGAGCACTACCTCTATCTCTGTTTGATATGTGAGGGTGTTGCTTTCACGCAAGTTGTGAGATGTTGGTAAATTGTACAGCCATTGAGAGTTCAAGGCAGACCAGGCAGTCATTAGCGAAGCTCCTAGGTGATGAATCAGTTCAGTCAGATACTCTTGTTTTTTTCTTAACTGCCGAAAGAAAAATGTCTTTTTTTTCACGTAAAACTGAAAAGTTTCCACATACATACTCATTCAGAGTAAATCGGAGTGTTTAACTGGTTCAATATAATTTCTGTGTCCTTTGCTAATCCCTTTTAACAATAAATCTGACCTAAAAATATATTTATTAGGTAATTAAAGTGAAGCTTAATTACAAAAAAAAATTTGTATGTGATGTATCAGCCAACTATTATTAAATTAATGCAAAGCTGTGAAGGAAACAGATTTAAGACCCAAATTATAATGCATACCAAATTTAGATTTTTGCATTATATTTATTCGATTTTCCTGTTAGCCTTTCAGCATGTCAGCCTTTATTTGATAATCAAAAACTCAGTTGTCTCTGTTTGGAATAATTAGCAGGTTTGTATGAATGGTCAAGAAAACTGTAATGTCTTGTTGATGAGGAAAACTGCAGGCAGGAAGAAACTGATCTTCCTTTGTTTAGAACTAAAATTCTCCCAGGAAGCAGAAAGATTTGGTTGTAAATTCAATGCGGGATGCATGAGGAGGTTTGTACAGTTGACATTTTCCTGAAGTGTCTTCAGATTATTCAAATTTATATTTTTGTGTACAACAATCAAAATCATTCTGTTATTATAAATGTCAACAAGCCACTTGAAAGTCTCGACAGGCATCTTCTGTTTTGATTTCTGGAACAATAGGACAAGTCTAGGGATCTTTGTAATCACAGTTTACTTTTAATAGCTCCTCAGTTTTGGGATCAGATTAACCAAAATGTTGATATTGTTTGTTGATAATCCTGTCTCTAAGCACAGGCTGTTTACATGTGAAATCTAATATAGCTAAAGGCCAATGTTTTGCATACTGTCAGGTTTTGTGGTTTGATTGTGGGACCAAATTACTTACTGGAACTCAGGAGCAGCATGGTGAGTTGAAGGATTTATTAATAACAAAAGACAAAAAAGTCACAGCAAGGCACGATGAGAACAGGACATGGAGTATGGACAGATAACAGGCAGTACAACTGGGAAGCAATGGGAGGATCCAGCAAAGAACAATGAGAACCATAGAACTTGTATACTGAGGGATGAGTGGAGAATGACATTAAATGCAGGTGAGTAAATCATGGGATAATTTGGAGCAGCAGAGGCATAAGGAAATGAGGGAGACTGAGAGAGAGAGACTAATTAACTCATAAGGAGTTGAACTAAGACACAGAGACTTCTAACCAAGGGAGAAGGCCTGAGAGAAATAAATATAATGCATAAAGAACCAAACACAAGAATAAACTAAGAACTTAACACAAAGGAATTAACTGATAAGACAATGTCTTTCTAACACTAATGAGCACAGGGGATGAGTATGGCACGACCTATAGAACATAATTAAACAACAAAGAAAAGATGAAAACACAGACACCAAACTCAAACAACTAGATCATAACACATACTCTTTGGTTTTTGTTTTACAGCCTCAAATATAGCTAGAATTAGTTTGAAGTCCTACTTAAGATGTGTATAAAGCTTTTTAAGAGGAGGTTAGATTTCTGTTAAAAGTCTTGAAAATACCTTGTTTGTGTGCTTCCGTTTTTCAACCATGTACGTTTGTTTTCTAAAACTAAAACTACTGTCACACAGTTCTCTATCGTGCCATATTTGTTGCTGTATTACAAAAAAGTGGTTAGGCTGTCTAAAAGTGAGGAAATTTAGTGGATTTTGTGGAACAAACTGTTCTCTCAAGTCTTGGGTTAGTTTTAACGAGCTCACGGTTTAAATGGTGCAATGTATTGGGATCAAGACTGTGTTCTGCTTCATATTGTCTTTACCATATTTAAGGATCAACTGATCATCTAGAATTGAAATTTCAATTCTCTGACTGACACAAGTGTTCAGATAGTTATTAGTCAAATTATTCAGAAATTATGTAGATGCAAAAAAATTCTTCAGTTTAATACTGTTGTTACCTGTGGATTGTGTGTAAGCCTAATTAAAATGTTATCGATATTTCATTTTACTGGACTGCATAAGAAGTTGATGCTGGAGCCATGTTTGCCAACTGCTACATATTTTCTTTCAGTGCAACTGAAACACAATGCAGATACACAACAGTTTCATGGGGGTTTAACCAGCTCCATGGAGTGCCTAATAATAACCAAATTGGTTAAAGCAAACCGTACAACAAGCGTAACTCAGAATAAACCTGAAAGTAAATCCCAGGTTTAAACAGAGAAAAAAAATCCACCAACCTTTTGTCAAACACGTCACACAATTTTAAATTCTTCAGCACACCATCTTTAGTTGAATCCTTTGAATCTTGTCATTTGTTCACACATTAAAACACTCAAGAATGACATCTGCTGCGTTTGCTTTAGGCACTTTTTATTGAAGCAGGAGGTACACAAAGGCATCCATGCCTCCAGGTTTTGAGGAAAGGATTTTATTTGACATCTAAATGAGAACACCTACATCTAAATTACTGTGCAGAAACACTGCAGATAATTTTTAATTTTGTATTTTTGTAAATCAGAAGAAAATAAAGCAGAAATATTAGAGGTTAATATTTTAAAATGTTAAAGGTTGTCAGCTCAGCCTCTTTATGTGTGCAGGAATTAGCTTGTGCTTTCACTGTAAAGTAGAGTGGGAAAATGTTTTTCATGACAATGTTTTTTACAATGTTAGTTTGGCCAAAACATTAACTGGACTGGAGAACAAATACACCAGTATCTCCTGGGATTGTTTAGTTTATTTTGGCACAACAAGAGCAGCAAGGAAGAACAGCGATGAAGTCAAGTGAGCAGTTTTCCGACAAAAATTATTATAATAAAGATTATTTCAGAATTTTTAGTTTTTCTAACTCTTTATGTATTTCCCTTCTCCCTAATATTCAAGTGCATACTTCTGTGGTGATATTAATCTATGGAACCTTAAAGCAGATAGATAAAAAAAATCTCACAGTCCAGCTGTTGGCCAGTCTTTAAAAACAGTATTGCAGGTTCCTGTTCTGCAGTCTCTGTGGAGGCATATTGGCAGACTCTGTTTGCTCTGTTAATTAAATTTCCTCTTTGCAGCAAATGAGGTCATATCCACTATTGGTGTAATGTCTCTCTCATGTACAACAAAGGGAATGCAGTGAGTCCAGGAATCTTTACTGAAACAATCAAGTATATCATTGTTTGTCCGCAGATCTATACTTTTGAGGAGCATCACCATGGTGAAATGTGATGTTTTGCTTGTGGTTTTTATTGCTTCAATTTTGCAGACAGTTGGGATTAATGTTGGGCTCTGTAGCTTCCAGGAAAGAAAAAAGACGAACAACAATATAGGAGATTTTTTCCATATTTCTGAAGCTGAAGTGAATCACATCATTTGTTCTTCACTGTGGTTGTTGTTGAAACTGTAAGTATGTGTCATTTAAAAATGTTTATCATGATTTATGACATATTGACTAACTTAGGGAAAGCAGGGGATTTTCAGGTTAGTTGTTAGTGCTAGCATTGTAATTTCAGATATATAAATAAGCATATTTTTTGCATTAAGCACATTTTTCATATGCATTTTTTTTCTTATGCACATGTCTTGTAAATCTGCAAAAGAAGTTGCGGTATGCCAACACACCTGGAAGACTTAACCAGGGTCAAAAGTGGACTTTGCTCAGTGCTTTGTATGTTTACTCTGACACAAACTGTCAAAACTGAATATGACAGTTAAAGGCTCGCTTTTAACCTGAGAGGAAATAGTTATTTTACTTTAATTGGAAAATGTTCACTTCCAGTGAATGAGTTTGGCTGCATAGATAAGTTAAGTAAAAGTGGCCATCCAATTAAACAGCCTGTGAAATTTCCATTTTGATATCCACATCCTGTCCTGGGTCTTGTCTCTTTTGTTAAGCAACATCCAAGCTGAAATGAAATCAAAGCTTTTTATTTACCTGTTCTTAGCCATTTATAAAACCAGGGCCCTGTATTATGCAGATATGACAATGTCATTTTGCAGGAAAACCATCCAGTGTGTTTTAATTAGCTGAGAATGTAGCATGACAAAAAAGATATTTCAGGGTGCCTTAAAGCTGAAAGGTCCAACAAGTGTAAATAAGATAAAACTCAAAATATTTCGACGGTTGAAACAAAACAATTTGGAGCAGTTATTAATCCTAGTGATTGGAATGACTATCATTCTGAGTTGGTTAGTTTATTAAAAAGTTTCCTTAAAGTTTGGGAAACAATTCACAGCCTCATTAACTCTTCCTCCCATCCCTGACATGTACTGAAAGCAAAAACAAAAATTAAAATTAATTATTAGTCCAAGAAAGAACTGATGTTAGACTTATTTGAGGTCTTATCATTCATTTACTACTTAATGTAAAGTGAAAATATGAAATCCATTATTTTGTTTATTCCATGTATGCAACAACAGGGATGGAGGGGTATGGGGTTCTCTGTTGTCTTCATACATTTACAATACCAGTGTCATGGCGCATATTCATATGGAAGTTCATTAAAATGCATTCATTTAATACTCTCAGGGGAGACTGCTTGTGCATATGTGACTGCTGCAGCAGCGCCGTGGAACTGCATGATGAAATAACAAAGGGCCGGCAGGGCCACGGCAAATAATGAAGAAAAAGGACATGGTGAGACAATGCAGATTTATTGTCTTTGAACAAAAGCAAATAAACAGTTTTTTTTTTGTTTTGTTTTGTTTTGGTGGGAATAACTAAAATGTCTTTTACTTAAATTGTTCTTCTTCCAAAGTACATTTGGAACACCAAATAGAAAAAATGTTTAAAAAAGCAAAGTAAAAAGGGACACAGATTCCAACTCTCCAACCATGTCATAACAACATTTTTTAAAACACAAGTTTCTTTAAACATTTGGCTGTAAAATACACTCACTTGCGAATTCGTGTTTCGAAAGACATTTCACAGCCTCTTTAATAGTTTTTTTTAGCTTATTCAGACCTCTGTGTTCCTGGATGTCCACAAAATGTCTTAAATATGTGGGAGACTGTGCGGCTCTTAAAAAAAAGCAATATTTGGACAACTGACTTGAAGAAACTCTCAACATGTTGTTTCCTGGTAACTGATTTTTGAGACAAAATCAGCAATAAATTAAGGCAGACTGCCAGTAAATGCTGCACATAAAGTCACACTTGATGTTTTATAACTTTAAACTTTGTATATGTCAGAGTGTGAGTCTGTGTGTGTGTTAGTGTATGTGCTTGTGTATGTGTGTGTGTTTGGTGTACCTGTCTTCATAACCATTCAGTGTTTCACAGTTCGTCCTGGAGTTCTCAGGTGCGCTGGATGACAGGTGTCTCCTATCTGCTGATTGCCTGGAGGAGTACTTAAGCAGGAGGCTGCCAGCACTTCGATGCCAGAGTGTTTGCCTTAGTGGTAACAAGCACAGCCTCTACTGATCTTTTGCGTTGGTTTTTAACTTCAAGTAACTTTGTATTTTGTTCCCGCGTAAGTTTTTAGCTGAGGCTTTGTTTACCTTGCTGAGTTCCAACTTCGTTCAAGAGTTTCTCTGAGCATCTGGATTATCAACTACTGAGTTAAGGATCTATCTTCCTGTGGATTTCTCTCACTACCGTCTGTACCTTTCGGACACGGACCAAGCTGGCGGCTTCCCGTTTCCTCCAAATCCAAGACCCAGGCATCAGCATACCCTGTCCCTTCCTCCATCTCAAACATCAGCACCTGAGCTCCATTTGGCTGGCACCAAGATCACAACAAAGAAGACAACTGAACGATCTTCCTTCGCAAGTTAAGACTCTAAATCTCTCTACCCCTGGTGGTTCAAGCTACAACAATTTAGTAAGCCATTTCTCAGATCTAAGTAATCGGTTACTTCATATCATTTATTTGTTCACCAGTCCGTTCTTCTTCCTTCCCGCACAGTTGGTGTTTCCAGTCCTCATCCCAGATTACTTTGCGGATAATAAAATCCGTAAAACTTTCTCTTCTGAGTGTTCTCTGTATGTGGGTCAGATCTATACTGAAAATGACTGTCTACGTTCTTATTGTGACTTAAAAGTCAGATGTAAAGTGTTAAGTTGTCATGTCTGATGGATGGTTTTTTTTTAATTTCATGCAGAGCACTTTGCTAAGACATTGATGCCCCCTCAACCTCTTCAATTTTGTGACATTAAAATAAAAACTTTGCAGTTTTTTGATGAAGCAACAAAAAATAGGGCATGTCTGTGAAGTGAAAGAGGAAAACTAAACTTCCTGACATGTTTTATTGATAACAAAATTGAAATTGGGGTAAATGAAGCTTCTGAGTCAATTCTTTGCAGAACCACCTTTCACGGTTATTGCAGCAGCAAATCTTTTGGGGTATGTCTATTTATACATCCACATACTGAAATTTTGCCCATATTTTAGAAAATGGCTTAATCTTGATCAGACTTGATGGGGAGAATGAGTAAAAAGCAATTTTGAAATTTTGCTACAGATTGTCATTTGGATTTTGGTCTGAACTTTGACTGGCCCATTTTAACACATATGTACGTAAAATAATGTGTAGCTCCTGCTGTGTTTAAGGTCACGCTGGAAGGTGAACCTCCATCCAGGTCTCAAGTCTTGAAGTTCATGTAGTACTGCATCTTTTTAATGCGTACAGGCTTTGAAAAGTCTGTTTCTTTTGTCATCCATCCAATCATCTCAGCACATGTTTGACTTTCTGACTCAAGTCTTAAGACAAACAAGAGGATTTGGGCTCTATCATTACAGGCTGTGTGACTTTGAGTATTCAGTCTTTGTTTTTTCAAATTCTATAGTTTAAGTTGGTTGCTTAATGTCCAGCTGAATAAAACTAACATCAGTAATGGGTACAATATTTTTACAGCACTATGTCCACATTAGATCCATCTGTAAGGATCAGATTATACAAATGAATGGGGGAACTGATACATCAATTTAATATTTGTCTGACACTAAACTGTCATTTTATGTTGGTGCAACATCTAGTGCAGTGAATAGGTTTTTGCCCACACACAGCTTTTTCTTTTTTGCCTTTTTATCATGCTTATTTCATTCACACAATCTAACTTTAATATGAGGTTAAGAAAGCATAACTAAATACAAAATACAATGTTCAAATGATTTACTTAAGGGAAAAAAAGCTATCCAAACCATTTGGCCATGTGTGGAAAAAGCTACTGCTGAGCCACCCTTGGTGGTACAGCTGTCATCAAACATTTGCAGACATGCAATAACTCTCTTGCATCAGTGTGGATGAATTTTGGCCGGATCATTTTAGCAGAATTGTGTTAACTCTGGAGAGTTTTTAAACATGAACGATCAAAGACTCTTAGTCTGACTTAAATCTAGACTTTGACTAGGCCACTCCACATTTTCTTCCAACAGTACTTGGTGTTTTTCAGATCAGTTTTTTGTTATATGTCCCAAGTGTGCATGAGTATAAGGTCACAAAGTATGGTTGGACACTAGCATTTTTTTAGTAAATCACTGTGCTAATTAACTGCCAGAAGGATGCACACCTTCCAAAAAGTTCCACCTTTGTCTCATAAGTCCACATATTTTTGTGGGGAGTCTTGGGGCTCATCAATATATTTTTTTTGGCCAATGTGAGACTGTTCTTTGTGCTCTTGTTGGTCAACATAGATTTTAACCTGGGAACTCTTTTATGGATGGCATTTTTGCCTAGTCTCCTTCTTTTTGAGCACTAACCTTAATTGAGGCAAGTGAGGCCTACGGTGATTTTAGATGTTGAGTTTCTTTGTGACCTAGATGATTTGTCAATGGGCAGGTTCTATGAAGGTAAGTTCTTGATTGTACATGGCAGGCAGTAATGAGGCCTGGGTGTGGATAGTGAAAATAAATGCAGCATTTTGAAGAGAAGAAATTACAGTCAATGAAAAATAGTTCATAAGGGGGGAATTGCTTTTTAACATATGGCCACGTTGGTTTAGATAGCTTTTTTTCACCCTTTATAAATTAAACAATTTATTAATTTTTTTTACTCAGATTATCTTTGCCAAATACTAAAATGTATTTTGTCTAAAACATTTAAGAGTAACAAAAAAGCAAAAAACAAAAAAAAGGAAATCTGTAAGAGTGTTAAAATACTTTCTCACTGTAAATCTTTTTAGTTATTTTAACATTTGGCTACCCCACTTGAATCTTGTTCAAGAACCTGAACATCTAGGGTTATTTTGAAAAAAAAAAACATTAGGAAAATAAAATGGGAATAACCTAAAATGTGCAATGTTGGGTTTTGATGTTAAATATTGGTTTTGGTCAGGCCAAGACAACACATGGAAGATTAAAGTGGCTGACAGGAAGTCTCTATTAAATTTGCATTAACACATTGTGTAAATCTGCTCATGATTGCTTCGCAGAGACCCTGCGGTTCAGCGTGCCATTCTCTGCCTCTGTACACTGGCCAGATGGCCACTTCAGAATGAGATTGACACACTGTTTCAAACTGATTTCATGCTATCTCTCCAGAGAGGGAGAAAGACCATCCGCTCTGTTGGGAATCGGGATTACAAAATAGCCAATTAAAAAGGAAAGTGGTGAAATCTTGGCCTGATAACGTGGAGATTAAATCAGTTATAGTTTATTAGGCAAAATTACTTATTAGAAACTATCCCACTCCAAACAGTTTCCCATTAGAAGCCCAACTCCTTTTTTATCCTCAGTCTTTTATCAGATGGCTGCATTCTGTAATTATGAATCTTCCAAATAGCAATTATGACACCAATTGGACAGCATTTTTTTTTTGTACGTTTCATTTATTCTCTATTAAGGCTTTAAAAAACTGCACATCTAAAAAATCTTCTTATACAAATACAGACGCTGCTTACCTCATTTCTACACATAAAACTGCATTTAAACTATTGTTAAATAAAAGTAGCTTACTGAATTTGTTGTCACTGAACCCTGCAAAACAATCATGTCAGATTTCTGTTCTTGTTTCCCAGCATCCATCATGTGCCCACCAGGTGTCAATTGTAATTACTCCAGGAGAATGACTGAGCAGATGCAGAGGCTGTGGGTGAGACACAATCGGGGGACTCCAGCGACAATTGGTGTCCCAGGATAACTGGTGCTCACTCTGCTTTAGAGGCATCTGTGCCGCACCTGTGGACAGAGCAGCACCCCACCTGCTACCAAGCGTCAGCTGTTGGTTTTTCCGAGGAATCTCCAGACCTACCTCACAGCCTCTCTCCCAAGTTGACCAGATTCATGAGAAAAGGCTCCAACAAGCTTTTCTCACCTGCAGCTAGTTTCGAAACATTAAAGAGCTCCTGGGCTGGTCTAAGGTTGATATGGTACCTAGGACATGTTCTGACCTCAATGCTGCTTGGTCTGCCTCTTTAAACATTTTCAATCTCACACAGACCTGAGAACCCAGCAGCTATTGGCCAACAGCAAAGCACACAGTCAGCTTATTATTATACCTCCCCCCTTCCACTGAAGCCAAACACTGAACTCATATCAGAAGGTGACTACTGGATCCCTTCATTCTTCTCTAAGAGGCTGCAAAGTCTCTAAATCAGATTGATATAGATTGAATTCTTACCCTTCCTATTGTGAGCAACCATTTGTATTCATGAAATCAAAGTATTTACCTGCATGAGCATCTGCTATGTATTGGTACCTATACTGGTAGCTGAAATGTTGATAACACGAAGCAATAAAACCCGACTGCATTCACGTCTCACCTTTCATCTGAGAATCTGAAAGCCCTTCAATCTGTAAGGAGATAATCAATCCTCTGCTGCTGCTATGACTAAGGCAGAGAGCTAGAGATGCTTTAATTTTTTTAGACATTTAAGCAATGAGGTTTTGACAATGAATTTAATACCTTTACCTCCAATTCCAATGATAGGAATAAATTATTTACTATCTTTTAGTCAACACCAAATGCCATTTAGCTGCACATAATTTTCTTCAGGAATAAAAGATTACGTGTTTAGAATGAAAATGTATGGATATCCAATGGCTGAAACCTTTGGTGAATCAAAGTTTTGAATGAATGTTGATATTTTTGCTTACAGTCAAAGTCCAACTATGTTACTGCTTTTATTCCTATTAAAACACAATATTATTTGACAACACTAGTAGAAAAGCATATTTTCTGCAAGAGTTCCTAAACTGTGATCTTTTATTTTTGCCATATTAGCAGATGATTGCTGCTACCAGATAAATGTTGGCATATCTTAAAAGTTGCAGTGTCGACCAAGCCATTGGCCCACCCTGTTTTAGCTAAAAAAAAGTGCTTCGTCTGTTGTATCGACTGATGCTTCTGCCTCTCTGCCTGCTCAGACGCTTTTCTCCTAAGCTCCCTGCTTGCTTGCATTATTTTACTCCTAACTTTTGATCTCTTAGCCAAAATTACGGAAATATTGGACTAAAACTACTTCTTACCAGCGACTCCCAAGGATTATTTTTTTTCTAAAGGATTTTGATGTTTTTATAATCGAACTCAAAAGAAGGACAAGTTGACGTCAGCTAATCAGCACAAAATGCCTCCCTTCACCACAGAGGACTTCGACAAACTTTTACAGAAACTGTCTGTTTTGGAAATGAAAATGCATCGACTAGAAGTGAATGTGGAGGTGAATATGGGGTACAGCAATGATTCAACTCAGCCTGTGATCCCAAACACTGACAGCCAGCTCAACGACTCAGCCAGCAAACAGAACACTGTGAATAAACCTACCTGCAGACCCCCTGGCATGTTTTAGGCGCATGCCTAAAAAATCAAGGTGGACGCACTGGAAGATCTCGGCAATTAAATAAATTAGAATGGCCAGAATTACAGAGAAATGCCCCCGTTTCCCCTGGGAAAAGGAGACTTCGACAGCGAGCTGCTGTCACAACAACTGATAGGAGTGAGACAGCTGGAAATAATGGAATTCCCCTCCAAAACAGATTTGCCCCACTACAGAATGAAAGGCAGGAAAATGATCCATCTTCTGAGAACAATAAAAGGTTTGAGAACAACCTTCATTCTAAACAGTCTTCTCCTAAATTGCCAGAGAAAGAGTGCCCAACCGGACCAAGAACCCTAATAGTGGGCAACACAGCTGTGGATGAGATTAAAAACTTCTGCAACAAGAAAAACACAGAAGTTATGATTGGTACCAGCAACATGGTGTCCGATATCTCAGAGAATATTCTTGCAATCACAGAAGAGCGCCGACCCTCCAAACCCTTATACACTGTGGAGCCATGGATGACGTGGCTAAGAAAAAATCAGAAGGATTGAAAGAGGATTTCACTCGTCTGCTGAATATTGTTGGAGGTCTCAACATCAAGGTGTTTCTCAGCGGACCCTTTGCACCAATTTTCTGTGGAGATGAGATTTTTTCGAGACTTCTGATGATTAATAAGTGGTTAAAAAAACATGTGATACTACATCTGTGAACTTCATCGACAACTTCAAGTCAACTCTTCAAGCAAGATGGTTTCTGTTTGAACAAGCCAGGAGCCAGACGCCTCACATCTGATCTCTTCTATTGAGTAAATAATCCGCCAGAAGCTTCGACCTTCAGCAGAGAACATGGAGTATCAACAACAACGATAACGCTGCCTCCAACAGCTCCAGCAGAAACAACCAACCAGTTGGCTGAGAAAGAGAGGTCATCACAAAAGGTCTACCCGTCGTAATCCACAGGAGAAGTGGACCCCCCCCCACCCCCACCCCCAGACCCAGACGGACCCAAATCACTTTTCTGTGATACAGTCTGGGCCCCAGTAGTAACTCTATCAGAAATGAGCATGTCCAGGAAAAACCTGGGCCCCTAATATAGAATCTCTGTGCTTATTCGTGACAGAAAGAACAAAGCCAAAAGGATAAGAGACAGTAATAAACAATCAAAAAAAGCCATAAACTGTCGGGTACAACCAGACACAGAGTTAATAGCAGCAACTAACTAAACTGGCTTTATTGAATATTAGATCTCTGTCAGGAAAATCATTTTTAATCAATGACTTCATTACTGACCATGATCTTGATGTTATGTTTTTAACAGAAACATGGTTACATGAATTTAATGAAGCTCCCATTCTGATAGAGTAGACACCTCCGAACTATAATTTTCTTTGTGAGAGCAGACAGCAAAGAAAAGGTGGAGGGGTGGCCACTTTGTTTAAAGATTTACTAAAGTGTAAAAAAGTATTTCTGGGCAAATTTGACTCTTTTGAATATTTGGCTCTCCAGGTAAAGAGCCCGGTCCGAACCATGTTCTTGAATATTTACAGGCCTCCTAAGTCCAAAACAAACTTTTTCAGTGATTTTGATGAGCTTTTATCTGTGATATGTGGTGAATATGACTGTTTTATTATTGTGGGAGACTTCAACATTCACATGGACAATCCTGAAGACAGAAGTGCAATAGAACTATGTGACACTCTTAGAAATTTTGGTTTGACTCAACATGTTAAACAGCAAACGCACAAACAGGGACATATTTTGGACTTGATCATCACTAAGGGTCTAAACATTTCCAAGGTGTCTATAACTGATGTTGCCCTATCTGACCACTGTTATTTTTGAAAGCATCATCTCCAATGACTCAGTTTGCCAAAGAGACATGATAAGAAAACGCATCTTTAAGGACGTTGCTGCTGAAACCTTTACCCAGATTTACTCTTCTACTTTCACTTTGCCCTGTAAAACTGTAGATGAGCTGGTAGACACCTGTCATTCTAAAATCTTGGACATCATTGATTCAATTGCTCCAATTAAAGTGAAAGTCGTTTTTGGGAAGAAAATGTCTCCGTGGAGAAGTGCTCCACCAGTCAGCAGTGAAAAAAAGGAGTGTCAAAAAGCTGAACGCAGGTGGAGAAAGACTGGACTCCAGGTTCACTATATTATCTATAAAGGAAGACTAAACAGATATAACCTACTACTAAAAAATGCAAGGGAATCTTTCTTTTCTGAGATCATCAGCAATAACATTAACAATACTCGTGCCTTATTTGCCACGGTCGACAGGTTAACAAACCCTCCTGTAACTGTAGCATCTGAACTCCACTCTACCAGGGCCTGCAATGAATTTGCTAACTTCTTCACTGAAAAAACCCAAAAGATCAGAGGGGCAGTCAGCACATCCACATCAACTCCAGTACCAAAGTTGTCTCCAACTAGAACTGATTTTGACAAAATAATAATACAGCTAGAAACCACCAGTCAGACTCGAAATCTGGGTGTAGTGATGGACTCAGACCTGAACCTTCAGAGGCACATAAAGATAGTAACAAGGTCGGCCTTCTATCACCTAAAGAACATCTCCAGGTTTAAAGCACTAATGTCTCAGCAGGACCTTGAAAAACTAATTCATGTGTTCATCTTTAGTAGAATTGATTACTGCAACGGTGTCTTCACAGGTCTGCCTAAAAAGCCGATCAGACAGCTGCAGTTGATCCAGAATGCTGCTGCCCGCGTCCTCACTAAAACTAAGAAAGTGAAGCACATCAGCCCGGTTCTAAAGTCCCTAGACTGGCTCACTGTAGCTCAGAGAATAGACTTTAAAATACTTCTGTTAGTCTATAAATCACTGAATGGCTTAGCACCAAAATACATTAGACTTGTTGTCAGTGAATCAACCACCCAGATCTCTCCGGTCTTCTGGCTCAAATCTACTCTGCATATCCAGAACCAGAACCAGAACCAAACATGGAGAAGCAGCTTTTAGTTCTTATGCTCCACTAATCTGGAATAAACTCCCAGAAAACTGTAAAAGCGCCGAAACCCTAAGTTGCTTTAAATCAAGATTAAAAACATATTTGTTTAGAGTGGCATTAGAATGTTATCTTAACATTATTAAGTTATTAAGGGCTGTTAAGTTGTCAGTCTGTTATGTTTTCAGTCCAATTTTCCTTTCATTTTCTTATCCATAATTCTATTCTTTTTATTTTTTTTAATTACCTCTGTTGTTTGATTTTCTGTTTCATTGTAATGTTTTTCTTATGTACAGCGCCTTGAGTGCCTTGTTGCTGAAAAGCGCTATATAAATAAACTTGACTTGATTTGACAAAACAAAATGGCTTAATGAAAAGCTGGCTTTGCTGCATTGTGCCATTCTTGGCATAACAGCACATGTGATAGCGGATGCCTCTGGTAATTTTCATATGCATGTTCATATGTTACTCCATGCAGAGACAATAAGGAGGTGTCACGAGCAGAGGCTCTCAGTGCAGATATTGCACAAAGCATTTGGATGAGGGACACTGGGAGAACCTATTTTATTTCATTAGAAGAAAAATTAGATGAGAGTCTTGATCTCAGAGGATATATAGCAGTGCCTCTGGCAAACGGACAGACACAAAGCTGTTTGATTTGCAGCACAAACAGAACAGCTGACTAACAAAGCAAATATATACCGAACAACAATCTGTTAAGCAAATGACTTTTTTGATTAGCAAGACCAGAAGTTGAACATTACAGTGTTTCATATGCACATGTGGTGTAATATAAAATACAGACACTGCACCATATGGCAATGAATTTACAAGGCGGTTTGACTGTAATTGTAATAATTACAAATTTCTTGCAAGTTACATTTTCATCTTTGCATGTAAAATAGCCAAATATTATGAAAGTCTATTAAAATAGCTGTAGATGAGTGGAGTTGTTTCTAACAGACACCAACCACACTAGCTGACAAATGGTAAATGCCCTGCATGTGTACAGCCCTTTATCAAGACCGAGAACTCCAAAGTGCGGAAACTTTAATCAGTCATTCACCCATTCATACACATATTCACAGTGGCAGGCTACATTGCAGCGACAGCTGCCTTGGGGTAGACTGAGAGAAGTGGGGCTGCCATACAAAAGGCACCACCGGGCCCTCTGACCACCATCAGCAGGCAAGACGAGTGAAGTGTCTTGCCCAGGGACATAACAACTGAGACAGACAGAGTGGGGGTTCGAACCGGTAACTGGTTACAAGACAAACTCCTTCCACCTGAGCCACCGCTTGTCATTTTACCCCTTTTCCATTAACTTGGCAGTTTTGGTTTTTTAGATATGAGAGCCACTTACCAGAGAACATTTTGTACCAATTACATGCCTCGTATGATCTTTGTACCCTTCTAGTGGACTTTACATACTCACATTTATATACAACATATTGTCGAAAATTGTGTTCTGACCCTACCCTTATGTTAAAATATTACCAGCTAAACCTTTATATTCAACCAACTATGTCTAATAGAAACAGATAACTAACTAGTTTTAAGCATATTACTAGCACACTGTAACAAGACATTCATATGCTGGTAATTTTACTCCTTCGTAATTCCATATCTTTGAACTTGTGGCCTTTTCTTACCAAACCATTTTGGTTATGAAAAGAAGCTGTCTGGTATGAGACTTTTCCTTCTGACCATACAAATTTGCACCTATCTCACTTATGTCTGTTACCTACTTTGCTGAACTATCATTTAAAGTAATAGAATGTAGTCATTGTCCACTCTAAGAAAATCTGGTTATGTCACTCCCACAAATATTATCTACCCAGACCTGGTCGATCAGGATTACCTTAGCTTCATCAAGAAAATTCTATTGAACTAAATTAGGTGTGATGTTGGAGCATTTTTTAAAAATTATTTGTTGCCACATATGATCAAAAATATTGAATCACAGGAAAATCAACTGATAAGTACTGGTAAGACAAGGGTACCAAACTATTAGTTTAACCCTTGTGTGGTGTTCATAGTGTTTTTACTCAGCCATTGCTTCTGGGTCTGGTGGACCCATTGCATTTTGTGATTTTTAATGCCTCACAATCAAACACTAAATCAAAATCATGATATGAGTGGAAACAAATTTACAATTAATTTACATTAATTGTATCATTTTTCCTTCAGTAAATAATGAAAATGGGTCCCACAGACCCGAACACCACACAAGGGTTAAGAGTACAAAATAGACGTAGGAAGGGATGAAATTTGAACACTTGGCTACGAAATGAGGATATGACTTTTTGCATTGACCCAAAGCAAACATCAGTTTGTTTATTTGTGTCTAGTGTAAAAAAACGCACATTTGTGGTTGAAAATCTTTTATTTTATTTTATGAATATTTATCTCCATAACAGAAAGAAATAGAAATATAGACTGTGATAATTACATTTATACAAAATAGTAAATGATACTGGATGAGATTTTAGGCATGTGGGTACGAATTCCGGCAAAGGGCTGGTTCGTGGGTACAAGCTATGAAACGGCGAAAGGGGGAATTGACCAAGAGCTACACAAGAATGATGCCCTTTCAAATAAACATTTAAATCAGTAGTTGGTTTTCATGTCTGTCTTCTTTGTTTTTTGAAGTAGAAATAAGCTGTTGGGAAAACTCTATTTTAAAGTAGGTTAAAGAGGAGAGAGCAATACTGCAATAAAGCTTTATAACTTCTATTTAGAACTGGCTAATACATGATACAAATACTATGGGTTTTATTTAAAATCTATTCTTTTTTATTGAAAGTTCTAAAAAAAGTATGGGAATCCTATGTATATGCAAAGTATCAAACTATGCCTTATTGTTAAAAATACAAAGATGGTTGACATTGTCCAATCAGCTTAGCCCAGTTGTTATTCTACAGCTATATGCAGTTAAAAATAATATATTTTATTCTTTTACTCTTGTTATTTTAAAATAGAAAAAAAAAACTCTTAGGGAATTGCGATGATGATAATAATGTGATAGGTTTATATTGCATTTAAACACAGCACACTAACACAATGCTAATTTATTTCTTTGACTGATGTATATGTAAAACATGTACTTCCGTATATTAGTGTTCAACTTCCAAACTTCTCATATATTGTTTCGTATAAAAATCTGTAAAAATAACACTACACATACAAAATATATCACAAAAATCAATAGGCAGTCCTTAAATTTCCTTACCCTGACAATGTGATTAGAGCTTTGCATTTCCTCAACATCACTTTTATGTGGTACATTTTTAACCTAATGGCACATCATATGCAGAGTGGAGAAATTTGCTCCTTTTTGCACAATTACAGATTACATTTGCCAGACCCCTGGCCCAGATTTGTTTTCTCATGGCGTTCTGGTGTGAGAAGCTGTCGGGGTTTTCTTTACTCATCCGTAGCTGACAATCATACTTTATTGAGAATGGAAAAGTGACGGCTAATTGATTTTACAGTGATACCGATGGAGAGACAATGAATGTGCCATCAATTCAATCCGCTATTTAATGGTTCCAATTTAGTCTGTAAACGCTCACTAAACTAATTTCACTGGGTGCAGCAATCTGAAAACCTATCATATCTCTAATCTCCTCCTATATATTCATAAGGAAAAAGGAATTTAGCCAATTCCGAAGTGTGAAGATGATCTGTTAGCGCAGTGTAAATGTTTAGAACGCTGCAATTGAGTTCATTTATAAGGATATGACGAGTTTTATTGGCAGGGTCAGTGGAGTGGAACTGTTGGATAATAGGCAGTTACAGAGAAGTGTTTGAAGGCTATGAAGCATAGAGATGTAGGGAATAAAATGCCGGGACATACCGTAATCGGAAGCTAAACTGAAATTCTAAAACGGCACGGCTGTTAGATTCCCACTGATAAAAGGTTCAGTGGCAGAGGCCATTGCTATTCAACCATCTATTTACTTTCCTCTGTGCAAGCTCTTCAATTCTGGCAGGAGTAAGAGGCAGTGAGCCACGTATGCCAATGTGGTGTGAGATGGTGATGTGGATGCAATGGGCTCTATTTTCCCATCAGAGCGTTTCTCAAACCCAATCATCATCTGATATGGCTTTGACTTCGCAAAGAGAACAGGATGTTAATATGGCTATTCTCTCGATAAAGGGAAAATACACAGTAGTCTTTCAAAGATGAGTTCATTCAATTCACAACACAATTCAGTGCCCATCAGTGTGACCCCAATACTTCCGTTCTCTTCTGTCATTTCACTTCCTTTTAGCCCCATCTTCCCATATTTTTCTCCCTCTTGGTGTCACACCCACCAGCTTACACACTTATTCCCCTTTCCCTTTGTTTCCATCCTTTATCTTCTTTTCTCCAAGGTCTTGTGTTTGTTAAAGCAGAATTGCTTTTTTGTTTTGTTTTTGTGAGCTATAAGTGTTTAAGGTCAACATTTTTTTATTACATTCATCTTTTTTTTTATTCCTTTGCCTATGCTTTAGCTATAATTTAACCTGGATAGTTTTCAGCAGGGACATCCCTCATCACATCATGCCACTATGGAGAGATGCAACCCCCTGGAGTGCCATCCTTTTGTGCTACAGCAAAGACCATTCCCACCCTGCTGCCGTTTGTTTATGAGCCGCCGTTTAGAACATCCATTTAGTCTATTTGAGCAGTAATGTATGTTAGCCTAAAGAGATGGAATCAGGGATGCTAAATTGATGTTTGTCTGTTTATCCAAACAAGGGACTCGACTGAGGTCCCTTGTTGACTTTGCCTCATGAGTGTGCAGAAAACCTGATATCATTTTTTATCATAAATGTTCATGTTGAGTGATGTCTCTGCAGATGTATACAGCAGAGCTAACTTTACCAATTAGTGTGGAAGAGTGTATTCCACTTTGGGACATGAGAGCTGCTTGTGTCAGAGCTTTATGATTAGTTTACTGTGATATTCCTTTTGGGAATGGTAGTTCGACATCCATGCACAATCCCATGAGGAAGAGATGTAAATGTACAAGAAATGCTGTCATAGCAGAGACAACACTCACTTCAGACTATTGTAGGCTTTGGTGAGTCACTTAAATCTCTCACCCATTTTCCTAAAGCCCTCATGTAAAAGTCAGTCATTTTGTTATTTATTTGTATGACAATCAGAACAACTAAGTAATTTTTACATTTTGTTCGTCCTACCGATTTGTTTGGTCCCCTCTAACTTCAGTTCATGGGGAAGATTGGATATTTTAAAGTGAGGTTCTGTGACCTTATTGTTAGCAATAGTTACCTTATCTGTAGTAAAAAGATGTATCACGGTGGGTTGCTAGAAAAGTGAAGAAGGCTAACAGCTGGTTAAGTAAACAAACAATTTTTAACTGGTTTTAGCAATTTAAAAAAACTCAATTTTACTTTAAAATGCTGTGTTGATTGTTATATGTCTACACTTACACAAGAGACAATTGCTAAGTTTAACACTTTTTCTCAGCCGAAAAACTTCATTGTTACTACGAAAAACTGTGTTGGTTGGAGCTTTATTAAACCTTTTTAGCTAATCTTTATTGGCTCAGATAATTTCCAAACAAATACAAGACATGGGAAAACACAGAAACATCTCCAATGCTAAATGGACAGCCTGACAATATATCCAAAGGGTTACTCCAATCTTTGTGGACAAAGAGCAGACTGATGGGCTGTAGATCTGAAATCTCCTTTGCAAGAGAGTCCTGAACAATGTAGTAGGCATACAAATCAAAACTATATAAAACATGAATATAATGCACAGTAAAGAACAAATCTGCAGAAAAGCTTTTCAAACACAGTTGTACGCCAAGAAAAAACTATGAAATTCCTTTTTCATTGGCTTCATTTTTTAATTGATGCTCCTCAAAAAGGATATAAGCATAGGCGACTGAACTGTGGACTAAACAATAGCATGAAGCAATTGCTCCCCCATTTTCAAAAGTGGGGGAGCAAACTTACTTACTCCCCCATGTTCTTGTCCCAAAACATCCGATCAAGGCATTGGGAGTTTATCCAGAAGAGCTTTATAAATAAATATATGCCAGTCTTGTTCTAGTTTACAAATGGCTTTTGATGTCCAGTACCTAAATCATAGACAAAGCAGTGGTGAGTGAAAGATTTTACATTCAAAATTAAATGTAAAAATGCATAATACTCTTGACAGTTTCCTACCTTTCAATACTCTGTATTATGACTGAAATACTATCAATATGGTTTGGTTTACTGTGGATATAAACATTTTTACATTCAGTTGTTTTTAATTCCTAAAACCGCCGAAAACTGATGGGGTGGGGGTTGACATCGGCCTTTCATTTCTCTGAGGATTTATTCTTTTTTTTTACAAACTCTCTGCAGTACGGTATCCTTCTACCACAGGAAAGGGTACTACTCACCTTCACAGAACCTCACTTCATAAAATACAAACTATCCCTTTAACCTAAGTAATGCTGTTTTTCTCTCTGTTTTGGCTGTTTCGCTAGGTTATTTATTTTCCATAGGATTTCATCACACCATTGCTGACTATCCAATAAATTATTTAATTGAAATATTTTCCATTGTCTTTTTTGCATTCGGGTAGTAGCACCATTTGCACAGATTTACATCGGCAAGTTTAAGTTGGACTGCAGCCTACAGTTAGAGTGGTGGCGCTGTGATCCGAATTAAAAGTCCACTCTTGCCAAATACAGATGCTGAAACAGAGGAAGGAAAATACCTTTAATCCCTGACAAACAAGCATCTTTGGCTAGGGGCGGGCTTCTTTTGTGTGCGTTTTTAATGGTGGAGCCATGCGAGAGACGGGGGGTTAAACAGAGGGGCCCCACGAGTAACCATGGGGACACCAGCTCAACACAGATAAGGGTGATCATGCTGAAAATGACTCATAGGTAAGACCTCTATCTCTGGATACCCAGCTAGAACAAGCTTTATCAAGCCTCGTCCTGATTTGGATCTTAAAGACCAAACTGCATGAATTCCCCTAGCAGAGAGGTTATAGAGTGGAGCAATAGATGCTGTGCTGCTTTTCAGATGGAGGGCTTACCTTCAGCCAGATGGACTCTGGGATTGCCAAGAGAGGTCATCTTTGTACAGATCCCACTCATTTATCTATTTATCAGTGTATTTTCTCGTTTCCACTGAAGGGTTTGGCACTGAAATTCACTGGTTGGCCAGGAGTTTAGATTTTCCATTTTCACCATCTGGCTATTAGAAGGTTTTAGCGGCACGACAATGCAAGGTTTGTTTGGACAAAAAAATAAAAAATAAATGCAAATAAAAGGCGGTGTTATTTCTGACGGCATTTCAGCTCTGCTTTTGGCTTCATGTTCTTTAAAATGATAGCTGCTGAAGATTGATGGCTTTTACTTTCTTTTAAATCCCTCTGCTTTACTTCAAAGACACAGAACTGCAGCCGTCTCAGATTATCTGAATCTTAGGCACTTAAGTGCACAAACCTAATTTTCAAATTTATTTCAATAGCAGGGAAGAGATAACAGTGTTTCAATGAATCAAGAGTATTCACTTTCAAATCACATCATTCAGGTCCCAACACACTTGACTCTGGATTAGAAGAACCAGATTAAAAAGCTCAATTTAATTAGAGTGAATGGATAGATCTAGCACTTGAAAGAACATTAAGTAAGGTCCCACTTATAGAGCGATATCTGCTGGCACACTGAAGTCCATACACTCCAGGTAAAATTGAAGATCTAATCTTTCCATTGCAATAATAAACTGTCCTGGCTGCCAGCCGGGGATACACAGAAGCCTCATGATGTGCCTCGCTTCCCAATCACATGCTCAGGCCTTGTAGCCTTAATGTAGATCAATTATAGGCCAGAAGAGGCACTGTCACATACAATTCACAATATCAATTTCATGCTCTTGGAAGCAGTTTGGCAAGCGTTCCCTCTTTTTTACATCTGCTAACCGATCGGAAGGCAACATGTCAACGAGAAAGACAATTTAATGGTGTGACAGCTAACCAGCAAGTGCAGTGTTGAGATTTTTCCAGCAGTCCCTGTCTGTCACGGGTTGATATTTATTTATTTGCTGCATAGCCCCGCACAAATAAAATGTCACATCTCATTTACACATTCCACCCTTTTGTGATGCAAAGATTCGCTTTAAATGCTAACTGTGGGGACCGCTCAGGCTGATTAAAGACCCCTTGAAGCATGTTCAAATAATACACAGTGGGTGTGTTAGAAGACAGCAGAGATGTAGCTGTACTGTAGATTTATAAATGATTATTTGAATGACTTTTTGTCATTAGATAACTGAGAAACTATTTACTCAGAGGCTCACTGAGAATACCATACTGATATGTAGTGATAAAATTTAAAAGCATTGCTTAAAGAAGTACAAATTGTCCTTTATATTAGACTATAAATGTTGAAGTCTTTTGAAAGCATAAAGTTGCAGGTAAAAACTAATTCATTAAAGCAGAAGAAATTAAAACAGAAGTAGATCAATGTTTTCCTCGGTTTCTTGCTGTGAGTAAAACAAATAACTGAGCTATAATTAACCTTTTGCCTTGTTGTCTTTTCTAAGTAATGAATTTTCTTATAAGACAGAGTGTTCAACACATAATAGATATCGTCATGTGTTATGAGGGGAGAACTGTAATCAATTAATGCAAATTCAACCTTTACCTAAACTAGGTCAGTTCATCTAGAATATGACTGTATTTTTGTTCACAGTTTCAAACTCCTGGTCTATTTTTGCAGAACCTGACATGAATTGCTACTTACATAACTTGTTAAATTCTGCTCAAATTTTGTGTCAACCAACATTTTAATGATGTTATCATGTAGTTTTTCCCTATCTGGTTTATGCTATTTTATTTACATATGCTTGCTACTTGTTCTTTCTGTGTTTACATAAACCGTCATTTAATATAGCCGAATTCCCAGGGAAGCTACTCTCATGAAGATATTTTTTAGTTTTAGTTGGAAATAAGAAAATCTTAAATTTGGGCTTAAAACTTAGTTGCTTGCCATCGACTAGTTGCTTGCACTACAAGCTACTGTAGTTAATTTCAGATTTAATTTGGCACAACATTAGCTGAAGATATACCTACTTACAGTGCTGTGAAAAAGTGTTTGTCCCAACAGATTAATCCTGTTTTTGCTCATTTCTCTCTGAAAATGATTTAGATCATCAAACACATTTTGAAAAGTAAAGTATCTGTCATAATGTGAGTTTGAGGTAGAACCAAAGTGCAGAGAAGATACCAGGAGCCAGTGGAACGAAGGTAAGTTGGGTTTTAATTCTTGTCCACACAGAATCCAGACAGCAGGTTTACAACGACCAGGATACCAGACCAGACATGACAGAATGACATAGAAGACAAGGAACCAGCGGGGAACAATAGAAACGAAGGGGCTTAAACACAAAACGGAACAGGAAGGTGAACCAATGAGGAAGGGGACCAGGTAAACAGGAAAAACACAGAACAGGTGTGGGCTAGGCTGCAGGGAGACAGGGAAAACAAAAGACCAGACCAGGTAAATAAACAAAAACACAAAAACAAAACTCAGACACTGGCTGGGTATGAAACTATCATACAAATCAGACAAAGATAACCTGAATAAATCCGAAATATTGTTTTCTAATTATTTTATTTCTTAAAGAAAAAACACTATACAAACCAACTTGGCTCCATGTTGAAATATAATTACCCCCTTACTTAATCATGAATTACTACACCACAAATACTTTAGAGAAAGGGTATTGCAGCAGTACTGTTATTTACTGTGACACTGTAGTTTGTGGGTGGCTGACGGGTACCGTAAGGCCAAGCGTGCAGCCTGGGCTGTAGCAGAGTCAAAAACTCTGGCCTGGGAAGAGTTCGGTGAGCCCATGGAGTTGGACTGTTTTATCACCCAGGCTGAAGTCACCAAGGTGGTTAAAAAAATGATGGTAAGGCTTCGGGGCTGGTTTGAGATCTGCCTTGAGTACCTCAGATGTTGTGGGGCTGTTGAGACTGACACACCTTTTCAACATTTCGTGGTGGTCCGGGGTGGTGGTCCCCCTTCACATGAACTACAGGGGATCACACTGCTCAGCCTCCCTGATAAGGCCTATGCCAGGGTATTGCAGAGGAGAGTCCGGCCGATAGTCAAACCTTGGCTTCAGGAGGAGCAGTGTGGTTTTCATCCCGGCTGTGGACCATCAGACCAGCTTAACAGGGCTGCCCTTTGTCACCAGTCATGTTCCTAACTTTCTTGGACAGGATTTCTAGGTGCAGCTAAGGGCTCGAGGGGGTCTGGTTTGTGGACCAGTGGATTTCATTTCTTCCATTTGACATGGTCCTGGTGGCCCCCTCTAGGCATGTGAAGTGTGAAAATTACCCATCCTTAATTGTTTATTCTACTATTCTGAAATTTGGAGTTTTGATTTCCATGAGTTGTAAGTTCTAATCAGTGGCAGAACTATTCTGCTAATTTACTTCAGTAAAGTACTAATGTCACACTGTAAAATTAAAAAACAAGAATGTAAGTAATGAGCATGAAATAAAAATACTCAATGCTCAGTAAAATGTTCCCTGTCATTGTGAAACCATTATATCTCATGGTTTTATATTAATAAGACTGCTGCATTAATGTCTATGTTGTATTTTACTGCTGTAGATGTTTGAGCTCATACTGTTGGGTACTTTAATCTACAGCATTGCATTATAATAAAGATCATGTTTGTAGTATCACTGTCCTTTGAGAACCATGTATCTCTACAACGTCAACTTTTTATGAGCTTGGGGAACATCTTGTTTATCCAAGAGTGCCACATTTCTTTTAAGTAGGAGTAAGAATTTTCTTAAACCAGAAGGGAACATTTCATCCTACAGTCACATTCAAAATCAACACATCTGAATATTCGTTGTTTATACATGATTATTTAAGATGCAGGGGAGTATATGGATATAATTTCATTAAAGGCAAATACTAAAGCACAAGTACCTCAAATATGTCAGAAATTGCCTTTTTATGGTTTACTATTCACCATTTTAGAAGAAAAAACTGAAAAATGTATAAATCAGTCAGTTCAAATCTTCAGTCCTCATGAATTTCGACATGTCTTAAAGTTCATCTGCTGTTTCCCAGGTCCATCCTGAAGTGTTTCCCAAATTTAGGCATGGGAAACTGAGAAGTTAAGGGGAATATATAACCTAAACAATGTATTTAAGAAGCACCTTTATAATATTAGTTCTTAAACATCTTCAGTTCCAGTTGAAGAAGACCATTAAGTTATTTGCAGAGCTTTCACAATCACCATCTAGCTCTGAATCAAAATGACGTTCCATCACACTGTTCATGAGAACATATTTTTTTGTGTATAACAGATCCAAACCTGGCCATATTGTGTATTATTTGCTGTAGGAGCAGTACCAAAAAAGCTTATTAAATTTGAGAGTGTTTCAAAATAAAAAAATAAAAATAAACACTTTTACCCAACCTTCTTGCAGTTACTGTTTTATTTTACTGTTACTGCCAAATAATCTTAGACAATGTTTACAGTGCACTCGCGATGTTGTGAAGATGGTTTAGCTTTTGGCAGGGATAGCAAACGTCCAGGACTGAGAGTAGGGACTTTGAATGTTGGGACTATGACAGGAAAACTAGAGAGCTGGCTGACACGATGCAGAGGAGGAAGTCAGCAAGATGCTGTGTTGCATTACATGCATTGCATACAAAGTCCAACACTCAGTGTTGCTCTATTCCTATGAGCATACGAATGAAACTTTGGCTTGCAGCATATGGGCAGCCTTTTACTGAACAATTGATTGTTGTACACTTTGTGTATCTTGCAGTAGATTCACTGATAAAAAAATAATTTGCAAACATCTGAGTAAGAGAAAAAGCACAATACACAATATACACATTTTCATGTCAGTTTTTGCCACTTTGATGCTAGAATATCAAATATGATCTCAGGAGAACCTCTGAGGAACAATAGAATGTAAGTATTCCCTAGTGTTCACTGCCCTAACAGATTCGCATTGTACAAAGGAGGCTGCCGATTTCTGTTTTGCTTGGATGAGGCCTAACAGTTGTGCACTCAAGAAACGGACAAGATGCTCCCCTCATCCTTAGAGGCACAGGTTTTTGAAAATAAACACACAGCAGTGCCAAAGCCATTTCACATTCTGAAAAGGCGGCGGTCCACTAATCTATGAATAGAGCACTGAGGAACCCCGGTGACAAATGTTATCTCAGTATGGCATAGAGGGTTCAAACCCATTCAGGCCCGGACTCACAGGCCACTTCTAAGATTATGTCACCATAATCCCTAAGCAAGGTTTTTGTTGCCTAGATGGGCAGGTGATTTTGTGTGAGCAAAGCAGTACTGCAAGAGCTGTAAGGAGAATTTATTATTTATTTCTTACATAATAATAGGGGTTTGGACAGCCAGAGTGTTGTCACATTGTCATATTCTGTGTATGTATTTGATGTTGGAATGGATGTAAATCTGAAAAGCCAAAAAAATACAGCAGAATATGGATTATGCTTTCATATCAGCTGTTACACTTTGCTTATATCAGTGTGAGTATAATGGGAAAAGGCATAAATATTTTTGAAGTTGATGTTTTATGGTTTTGTCAACAAGCAAGCATCTTGTTTAGAGCAGTGTTGTTATTTTGACCTTAATGTTGCAGCCTAACAAATGGAAAATCAGAAAAGTGGTAAGATTTAAGCATAAAAATCCCACTCATCCCAAAGGGGAAACAACTTTATGATAACAGCCTGCTTTAATTGATTGCTATAGAGCTATCGATAACCTAAAAGCAACTGTTTCCACAATTGCTTGTCTTCTTGCTTTCATGATACTTAAATTAAATTCCTGAGTTCATGATGTGGCCAATTCAAACTAACCATGCAGTTGGTGTTGATTTCACTGGCATTGTATGATTTAATTGGGTTTGTATGGCCTTTAATTTCAATGATGATGCAGTCTCGGATGAGGTTAGTCGCAGGGTTGCGATTCGCTGCAAAGTAATTGAAGTTCGTTCATTTGAGGAGAGGTTTGGGGAATAATCTCTGGACGCTCAAGGACATCGAACCAAGATGTCCAGAAATAAGAGAGGATTAATTGAAAATCTTAATTACATTCTAAGGGCACAAACATCTCAATATCAATTAAAATGTGTTTCTACTGCACTTAGAGGATATGAGGTGCAGCAGGTAATTAGATGTAGAGACTGACGGGTGAGCTCACCGGTTTTCAATATAAGCCCTTCAATCGAACTGCTATGATTTAAGGGCATAAATAATGCATATGAGGTTTTGCTATCTGACTTTTTCCAAGCATGTTTTTTTTTTTTATGTGTAAATGTTCCGAGTCGCTAATTCAAAGTTGAACCAAGTTGAAGGTTAGATAGATAATAAAAAAGCAAGGCGTATTTGTGCTATAATTTAAGTTTCTTAAATTATAGAGCGCATATTAAGCCGAGTTATATGACTTGAGCCAACTGGGAAATAATATCCTCCAGCCACTTCGCTTGTGCTGTGCGGTTGACTGAGCAGATAAAAGCTCGGGTAAAAATGGCAAGTGGATGAGGAAATGTTTTGGAGGTGTAACAGTCATTGTTATTCAAGGGACACCTTTCTACCACAGCCAGCAGTGTGGCCTCGAGGCCTGTCTGTCATCTCACTGAAGTTCACACTCCCTATTTTTTCCTAGTATTTATTCATTTATCTATCATTTTCCTTAATTCTTGTTTATCTTCTGGGAATTTTTCAAGCATCTTTGTTTCTCTGTATGTTATTCTCCACCCTCCTGCCTGCTCCTCCTGTGGCCGCTGCTTTTTTCTTCTCCAGCTGGGAAAAAGGGACAAGTCATGAGCCATTTAACCATGGGAAAGCAGGAGGGCCCTCTAAACTGGTATTTCTGAACCAATCTAGGTAGTGTATTCGAATTGCAGAGTAACAAATGGACAGTGGAAGGGGTTTGTAATGGTGATTAGAGTCTGAAATTGGTTCAGATTTACAGTGTCAGTCAGAGATGGAGAGAGAGGAATAAGCAGTCTAAGCGGTCTAATGGATCCATCAGCTTGCTTCGGCTGCTCAGTGGGCCGAGTGGGGTCACCAGCCATCCGCAGGCACCACAAAAGCACTTCAATTTTGTTAGGAAATGTATCAATTTAACTGACTCAAGCGGCACACTGAAAACCTAATGAATCTGGACTCAATTTTCCAGCACACTGCCTCTATGAACCAGAGGAAACAATGTTGGTGGCGAAGGGGTGAATTCAGGCCATCCCGATTGGCTGGCTCTGACTTTCCAGCCCTCAGCGTAACCAGTCAGGAAAACAGGGGCAGGCTTCCGTTTATTTAGCGACAGTGGCTGTGACGACTGCTGTCACTCATCTAACAATCACATCATTAAAGGTAAATTGGCTTCTATTTCAGCGGGATGATAATGCTAATTGAGTAGCAAAACATAATACCAGGAACTGTTGTGTGCCGTTAAAGGGGCGGAGGGGGACAGATTAAATGGCCACACAATGGTGGGCGTCAGGCATAGCAGATGTTGCTTTGTGCTGAGGACTGCACTGACATATCTCTTGCTTGTCAGGCATGGGCTTTAGGAGAGACTTACAGGACAGGGGGCCAGATGGTCTTGTGCGGAGGTAGAATTAAGCGGTTAAACAGCAGCACTGTTTAAAGACAAACCAGCTACAAGAACAGTGCTAGTTGGAAAATAAAAGTGCGTGGAAGTCCTTTGTCGATTCAGCCACTACAAGCCTGACTTGGTGGCTTGTTAACACAATCGCTTAGCAACGTTTACCTTCTCTATTCGGGATCCAGAGGCAGTTTTTACATGAAAGGCTCCATGGGTGAACCCTTCCTTCCAAATCCTACATCCACTTTATTTTCAATATAAATTTTACCCAAGACTGAAATGTTTTTAAAAAGTATGCAACAAAAGTATTGCTGTAACTTGAAAATCCTATGGATCATGATGAAAAACACTAGATGGCCAAATTTTTTGTAAACAATGAAGACTCGCCCAAGGATCCAAGTTTCCGGTTGATTTGCTGTCTTTAGTTAACACTATGCTAGTCGAGCAACTTTTTACAGTCTCAGGCGTGGATTCTGAAGCATTTTCGTTCAGTCAGATAGACTTTTCCCAACCAAAAAAACTGGGACAGACGGAGCACTCCAGCCAGAAGGCCTTCAGTTTGACCCGAATTTGACTCCGCATAATGTACAAGCCATGAAGAGTGCTAACATGGATGCTGAAACAAGCGGTGGCAGGGTTGATCAGAACTTTAGCTGGTACAAATGTATTTAAATTCCTGTTGAAATGTTTTCCATTTGATTGATTTCCATCCATATTCACCACGCTAAAATGCTCTTCGGTCCTTATGTTGAATTCATATAATGAATCATGCTTCATGTGGAGTCATGTTCGAAAATAAAATCTGTCCATTCCAGTACACCATAGTCCACCTAATGCTAAATATATAACTCAGGGTTAGGGTTTCTCTGCAACTATAAAGAACACAAAAAACCCTCTAAAGAACAAACTTAATTTAAAGACATTGATTAAGACACAATCAGCCATGCATTGAGCTCATTAGCTTATTAGTCACATGCATAGATTAAGAAAAATGGATTGTTATAAAGATACATTTTATCCAGCTAAATCTTGATTCACAATAAAATTACAAAAGAAATTGAAAAACAGAGAAATATTTTTGTTTTATAGATGGTGAACTCTATGTCACACGAGTTTAATTGATTTTCAGTCTTTATCTGGTGAGTTTCTTTAAAAAAAGGACACAAAATAAAATTTTGTGCTGAATAATCATCTACAAATCAGTTAACAAATGTCAGCATCATGGTGTGTTGACATATTTCTCAAAGTGCTTACACAGGTTGGCACCCCGTTCCAATTGACGGGACTTGCAAGCAAAAGTAAAGGTTTTCAAATGCTTGTGTTGCCCCTGATAAAATGGTGCCCTGGGTGGTAAGTCACATCGCCCCCATCAAAACCCACTGCTGACTGGACCGCTCAGGTTTATTTGCTGCAGGATAATAAAATCATCTCATGGTTTAGGTCGACAAATATTCCTAATAGTTTGTATGTGTTTTAGAGAGATTTAGTACCTTAATAAATTAAATCTAACATTGTATGAATAGATCAGCAAATTCTGCTTAGGCTATATCTATTTAGAGGATTGCCATTTTTTACACACATGCAGTTTGCATAGCATCCAGGATTTCACAAGTCAGTGTGCTCTATAGTAACTGAACATAATAAAATGTTTGCTGTCAGGCTGTTATGAAGTTAAGAGGTTGCCCCTTCTCTTGACCTCACCATTATGGTGAACACTGATCTCATTTGACAAGGCCTGCTGAAGCAGTCCATAGTGTCTGACAAGTCTTTAGAGAAAATCCTCCTCACTGCTGTATTAATATTAAATTGAATGGGAGTGAAGGTGCAGTTGTAATCGGAGAGCATCTGATTCAGGAGGCTATAATGCAGTGGGATAGTCAGCTCTTAGTTCAGATGGAGAAAATAAGTGGAAGCTATTTGGAGGTAAGGTGGAATAAAAACCTTGTTTGTGACTGAAATGTAAACATAAAACAAGCGTCAACTTCAACATGAGGATATCTCCCACTAGAAAAAAGGACCTTTCATCATTTGTGACACTTTTGCATCAATTCAACATGCTACCCAAATTGACCTAAAATTGCTACTAAGACCACCCAGTCTTGACTACACAGTCACTTTGGATAAAACAGAGATACAGATTAGTCCTGATCCAACCAAACTTTGTGTGATGTGGGACTTCTAGATATTTTGCTGTCGTCTCTGTTTTTCCTCAACGAGAGAAGAACCGGAGGCCTCGTTTATTTCGGCAGGAACAAACATAAACAAGAAGATAGATTTGTGTTAAAGCCCCATGGAGCGGAGAAGTAGAGATGCTATTTTACAAGTTTGCAGTGGCTATTTTGTTTTTTTTCCCCTCCCGCCATCCCCAAGGTGTTTGACTGTGAGACATTTAATCGAGGGACTAGCAGTTTCATATCAGTAACAAAAATCAAATAATGCAAGATGATTTACTCCCCCTAGCAACTGGGGAGCATACTCTTAGCAACCAGCCAAGCCCCAGGCTTCGGTGTAATCAGCTTGAAAATATTTCAATTATTGTGTTGATTTTAGTGGATTTGAGAGGCGGCCGGTGTGCGCCTCAGTACATTCAGCCCATGACCTGCAGAGGAAGGCATTGATTTAAACAGGTGCCAGAAAGAAAACGCAGAGGCAATTTAAATGGGAATGGGATAGCAAAGTCATTGAGCATTGTTCAGTGCATGTGTGACATCCACCCATAGCTGCCAAATCAATGCAGCTCAGCTAAAGCAAAAAAAAAGAATCACCTGGAGGAATCATCTATTTGACCGCTTTTCTTTGGTTGCCTTGTCGTCTCTATTGCCATGCCGCAACAAAGTGAGACCTTTTAGCTCGTTAAACTGATGGAAGACTAATTGATTCTGTCAGTTAAACTGTTCCTGCACACATTAAATTGCTAGTATGTCAACAATCATCATCGAGTGAGACTTTAGTCAGGCGCTAATGTGAAAGTAATATACAGGGAGCTATAACTCAGATAAAGCTGTTGAAAACGTGTTAGCGTGTATCTGAGCATTTCTAACTTTTTTAATGGAGAATTTAAGTTGTTACTTTTTCTGAGGGTTTCATTTGCCATTATGTTCAATAAAATATCCTACTTCTTTTCTAGTTCAATGTAAGTTTAATGCGTGCCATTTAAAATAAGTAAAAGACCTTAAAACTTTCCAAAAGATTTGACAGCCAAGTGTTATTTTCTTTGTAAAACAGAATTACAAAAAGGGAGGAATTTTCAAAAAGGAATGTGTCTGTAATTCCAGTGACAAAGTTTGACAACAGTTTGTTCTTCTCAACTGTGCTGATATTTTAATATTTGAGGGGGTTTTGTTTGAATAACTTACATTGTTCTGGTGCCTTGTGGTGACACAGTATTACTCTGCAATCAAATGCGTTGCACTTGCGCTGCTACCGAGTTGTTTGGAGATCCCGCTTGGATCAAACTTTGTGTTGATAACAAAGCACTCGCTGTTACAATGTGGGCACAATGTGTAGGTGTTTTGTGATATGTAAGCCTCGGTGCTCTTGTGTGTGTAGTGCTAAGATGTAATTTCTGTTCATTTAAAAACAAAGAATTGTTAGAAAGTTTTGGCGTTTATAAAGAAAATGTAGAAGAAACAGACTGCATGAACTGCCCTCCAACCCCCAGCATCCAACCACCCTTTCTATCTATTTTTCAACAAAATATGCTACTATCACAGATTTGTTTTTTAACAAAATTATGTATTTGTTAAAAGTGTAGTTTTTACAATTCTTTTGCTCTTTTCTTGGAGTGATAAGTAGAAGACAATGGTATCTAAAATGCCAATGATTCACTGTTATTGAAGCCAAAGATCTAGAGGGCACAAGATCAATCTCACTAAATGTGCAGGTAACAACATCAAGTGTCTCCAGCTTCCAGCATCTTCCTAAGTTTTTAACAAGCTGGTGAACTACATTTTAGCGATTTTTGATAGAAATGGATTGCTGGTGTAGCTTGAAAAATCTGTTAATGGGTGTGATTCATGTTGGTACAGAAGATGATTGAGGTCTATTTCAGCTGATCAGAAGCTCTTGACCTACTATTTTTACTCACAACCATCTCTCAGGTGTACAGGTAATTGTCCAAAACAGATAAAATCTAGTTTGTTTGGACAAAAATGCCTTGTTGGCATCAGAGGTCAGAAGAGAATGGGCAGCGTGGTTTGAGATCATAGAAAGGCAACGGTAGCTCCAAAAAACATTTGTTACAACAAAGATATGTGGAATGTCATCTCCAAATGGACACATCAAACATTTAAGCAGACGGGCTTCAACAGCAGTAGACCACACTGGGTGCAACAACTGTCAGCTAATTCATCTGACCTTGTATCAATGGTCCAGGCTGGTGGAGATGGTGTAGTATGTGGAGGATAATTTTTGGCATACTTTGGGCATCTTAGTACCAACTGAATGTTATTTAAAAGCCTTGAGCACAGTGCACCCATCAGAAGCATCTTTCGGATGTGGTGGAAAATTAGTTGGTATAGAATATGGGGTTAAGATACGTAACCAATGATTCATGTCATCAATCTGCAGCTCTCAAATCTGCAGCAGTTGTGTTATGTTACCATTTCAACATAAATCAAAACCACAGGAATATTTCAGAAACCTTGTCGAATATATTCCATGTAGAATTAAAGCAGTTCTGAAGGCAAAAACCCAGAAGTAGCAAAGTGTTCCCAAAAAGTGGTCAGTGAGTGAATGTTTGCCACAGTCCAATGTCATATGACCAAGTAGTTTGCTTGTAAACACAGACGTATAATGTTATTCTTTATGCTTTTTAAAGAGGATCGAGTAAAGATGATAGAATGAAATATGAAATAGTATTCTCTTCAAATTAGAAATGTAAAATTTTTAAAGGTAATAAGAATAGAATTTGTGAGCTACTTTGCTAAAAAACTTACACTGCTGGGCCAAAAAAAAAGTCGCCACCAAAAAAAAGGACACACACTCTAATATTTTGTTGGGCCACCTTTAGCTTTGATTACGGCACGCATTCGCTGTGGCATTGTTTCGATAAGCTTCTGCAATGTCACAAGATTTATTTCCACCCAGTGTTCCATTAAAATTTCACCAAGGTCTTGCATTGATGATGGTAGAGTCTGACCCCTGCGCAAAGCCTTCTCCAGCACATCCCAAAGATTCTCAATGGGGTTAAGGTCTGGACTCTGTGGTGGCCAATCCATGTGTGAGAATGATGTCTGATGCTCTCTGAACCACTCGTTAACAATTTGAGCCCGATGAATCCTGGCATTGTCATCTTGGAATATGCCCCTGCCATCAGGGAAGAAAAAATCCATTGATGGAATAACCTGGTCATTCAGTATATTCAGGTAGTCAGCTGACCTCATTCTTTGAACACATACTGTTGCTGAACCCAGACCTGACCAACTGCAGCAACCCCAGACCATAGCACTGCCCCCAGAGTAGTGTCATAATGCTGGTTCAGACTCTGATACACACAACCACGAGAGGCAAAGAGAAAGTTTTGAAAACAATTTATTTTCACACTATTGAAGATAGGATGAATGAGAACCAGGAACTGGGTAAGCGGGTCAATTCCGGAGTTATCTTAACGGACACGAAAAACAAGTTTAGCTGGGTCCAGACTCAGGGGGAAAAACAGAAGATGTTGCTGATAGTGATTAGTTTGATGGACTTACTGAGTGAGAGGCTGGATAAGGAGGTAGGGGGATAGTGCTTCCCTCACAGCGTCTGTGGTTGGCAGGCAGTGAGCCAGCTGTTACCTGTGATCTCCAGTTAGAAAAAACTGTCCTTTCTTCCCCGGGGAAAAGGCAAACGATGGAGGGTGGACGGGCAGGTGAATGTTCCCCTGAGTTGAGTCCGACGGTTCTTCTTGAGAGGATGGGTTTGGAGGTAGTGAGCAGGGACCATGAGTCAGAGAGGCGTCACGTTTCTGAGTTTCCACTCTCCTTAAAAAAACGCGATTCAGGGATAAGCAGGCGCAGGTTACTCCATGAGAATCCCGACGGGGCAGGATCTGTTGGACAGGGAAAGACAATGAAACGATTAGTTTCCTGGGAAAAACCAAACTGCATTAGAGCAGGGGACTAGCCTTTTACCACAGAGTGAACACAACGGGCTGACGCCTTCCCTAGGTCCTCCACTCCTTAAAAACCCAGCTGATTGCTGTCAGGATGAGGAACACCTGTGCAGAAGCACCTGCCCGTCACACCCTAAAGGAAAAAAAAGAGAAAGCAAAAACACAGCAAAGCCCAGCACAGCACTTAACCTGCACACAAACACTGTGGTGGTTGACAAGTAGACACTAGGCATGATGTGTGCATCACTTCACCTGCCTCTCTTCTTACCCTGATGCGCCCATCACTCTGGAGCAGGGTTATTCTGGACCCATCAGACCATCTGACCTTCTTCCATTGCTCCAGAGTCCGATCTTTATGCTCCCTAGCAAATTGAAGCCTTTATTTCCGATTAGCCTCACTGAATAGTGGTTTTCTTAAGGCTACACGGCTGTTCAGTCCCAATCCCTTGAGTTTCCTTCGCATTGTGCGTGTGGAAATGCTCTTACTTTCACTATTAAACATAGCGTGGAGTTCTACTGTTGTTTTTCTTCGATTTGATTTCACCAAACGTTTAAGTCATCGTCGATCACGATCATTCACACATTTCTTCCTCAAAGACGATGGGTCCCCTCTATCCTTCCAGTTTTTAATAATGTGTTGGACAGTTCTTAACCCGATTTTGGTAGTTTCTGCAGTCTCCTTAGATGTTTTCTCTGCTTGATGAATGCCAATGATTTGACCCTTCTGAAACAGACTGACATCTTTTCCACGACCACAGGATGTGTCTTTCGACATGGTTGTTTAAGAAATGAGAAGCAACTCATTGCACCAGTTGGGGTTTAATAATTTGTTGCCAGTTGAAACATAATCGCCCATGCAGTTAAATCCAGGTGGCAACTTTTTTTTTTGGCCAGGCAGTATTTCAACAGTGCATTTATACTGTATGACCATAAAGTATGCTCAGGTTTAGCCACTTGGAGCCAGTTGAAAGGTTTAATTAATGAACTTCTGAAAACAGAACAAAAAACTGTTCCCTGTCTCAGATTTTTCAAAATTGTTAAAGTTGAAAATATTCTATTTTATATACTTTTGCTACATCTTAATTACTGAAATCAATAATGTGTTTTATCTGACATTTTTGGCTAAGAAGGTGTATGGTACCTTTCATGCATCAAGTCATACTGGTTTGGAAAGGTTATGAACTTTTAGAGAAACAATGGTTTGTCACAAAATAGAAATAGGTTGGGACAAAATGGCAACTTGTTGGGTCAAAATCTGGGTACCAATTTGGTCAGATTAACAGAAGGCCTGGAATGATGCATGACAAAAAAAACTGAATTACTGCCTCTTTGCTGATTGAAAGGTGCTGTATACCAGGACTTTTCTTTATTTTCTCAACATTGCCAGCAAAGACATTTGTATTTTTCTTGCACAACAGGTTGGTTTCCTAAGTGTAATTAGTAAATGTGCAGCAGTGTTACCAATCAAAGTAGGTTCTGAATGATAAGAAAAATGCATCAAAAAGCAAAAGACAGAACCAAAAATAGTCTCTTTAAAACAGAAGGAAACAAGAAATACAACATTCAATGGGAAATTATTCAATGTTATTTATTCTTGATGTTATTTAACCTTATTTTGGACCAATATAAAACTTCTTCTTTTAATTGAATATGATATTTCCTCTTTAAACAACTTAACAAAATAAAACAGTAATTAACCAATAAATAATTAAATAATACAAAATTTGTCTGATTTTTACCAGTTTTCATTACTAAGGTATTTTCTTCCACTGGGACAACAACTTAATTGAATCCTCATGGAGACCCTTTATATATAAGTTACATGTACAGTTTCTATAGATATCTATCCTTGGGTCTTTACCAAGTAAAACGTATAAAAAATGTCAAGTTAGAAAGGTGCTAATGTGTGTGATCGCATTAATCGTCTGACAGAATCTCACTTCCAGCAGTTAGTCCATTATAATTCACACTGATGTGAGGTCTAGGTGTCAGGTGTCATAATTTAATTGTGTTGTTTTCTATTTCTCATGGATACTTGAGAGAGCAGCAAGCGGCGTAATACAGCTCGGTCCACCTCTGCTCCCTCTCACACCCCGCTCTCTTTTTTCCTTTCTTTGTCTTAATTGGAGACACTGGGGGCTCACATCACTTTTCACTTTAATCTTGACCTTAGAAGATAAACCACTGATAAAGATGAGAATCATTATCTGCCCAGAGAATTCGAGCAATAATTTCCCTAGCTCATGTTCTATTCATTAATTGGAAAGTGCTTTTGTACTTGAGGATATCTTGAATTTGCAGACATGCTTTAAGATCCGGGGCCGAACACGTTGTTTTCAAAACCTCTGTGTTGACTCGATTGTTTTTAAGAAGGCAGCTTTCAACTCCGCATGGAAGTTACATTTGCTATGTAATTCAGCTTCTAAACAGCTGCTTGAAATATGCACAGCAGGTATTGCCACTAAAACCACAAGACACTGAAATCTAACAACACAGGAGTCCCCTTAGCATGCTATCTGATGAATGCTTTAAATTGTATTTTCAAAAACTCTGTGTAATTATCATAATCATTTACTTAAAAGTCTGAAGACCAACAGAAATAACTTCTTCATATGCGATACTAACAGCTTAAGTTCTTCTGTGTTTTTATGAGGAACAACAGATCAACGTTTAATCCTTTACTTACACCAAGCACTAACACACATAATCATATATTTCCGATAAAATAACGTCTTTTAGTCTTCTTATAAGGTGAAACTGTTTGTCTATTTAGTATATTTTGTCATCTGTCCTTCAAGGTAATGAGGCTTACACATCTTCAGAAGTTGGTTAAAATTACTGCCTGAATCTGACTTTTCAAATAGCCCAGGATCCCTCATTTGTGGGACAACAAAGGGTATCAGATGTGCAATTTATGGCTCCATGTATGGTATGGTCCTAGAAGACAGAGGCTAATGCTGCATGTCGCTTTACAAGTTGATGATCCATAGGGAAGATATAAAAATGAAGGTACAGGCCTACTCACTTTGCAGGTGTTGGACTATTTTTTCATCTACATGATGTCTTTGTTTCTAAGTCTGGTTTATGTGTAGTATGTAGCGAGAGTCATCATTTTAGGTTAAGGCACACAGATTATAACATCTTTATCTGAAGCAAAGTACAGCATAACAATAATACAACAGATCATCACCCCACATTTTATGCTTTCTTCAACCATTTTAAACATTATTTAGCAGAGCAAAATGCCAAACCAAAAACATTAAATGTAAAATTATATTAAAAGATATTTTATCAAAACATAATGTTACTCCAGACAGTGTTTAGACTTTGCATTGGGTCTCTCTAACTGATGGGGAAAAACTGCAGGTGGCAAAAAGAGTCCCTTGTATCAAGGACAAAGTCACCTTCCTTTGAAGGACATGTGAGTCCTCGGAGAGACACTGGGGCTTGTGAGTCGACTGCAGGAACTAGGGCAGATCACCCCATTGCTGGAAGTTAAACTAGTATTCCCTTAATGTTGTCTTTCCTCTCACTGTGTGACTTTCCCTGTGATTGACTTGTTTGGTTTGTTGACAGGGAAAACCCCCAACAAATATCATTGGCACCAGACAGCAAATTACCCAACACCAAGCATCAACTTTCTGATGCTTTTCAAAATATGGGAAAGAAACAAAAGTTGAATCCAAGATGAATATTTTTCTACCTTTCTTGAAACATAGTCATTAATGAGCTATTTAGATGTATCAAACAATGATAATCATAATAAAACAGTATTTTCCATTTCCACAAGTACCTTTCCTTGACCTCATTTGAAAAATTATCCAAGAATTTTGCGAGGGATACTAAAGCTGAAGGTGCTTTAAATACTCTGAACAAAGGAGGTCATTAAAGGGTTTGTGGTTTGTACTTTGAGCCACAAAGTGATTATATTTATCACACTAATAAAATAAGATATAAACCAGGGTTGAGTGGCATTCATTCTTTAGTACTGTTTAACCTTATATTATGCCAAGGTATACAGTGTTACAGTCTGCCTTGAAAGGCTTGTGATATTTGTTCTTAAATATAATTTATTGTGTTTTATGATCTTCTGATATATTACATTCATAGTCTAAAGTTGCAGCAGTATAATTTTATTACTATTGCATCACACAACGAAGTAATTTAAACAGTGCATACATAATGACTAGAAAAGAACTGACATGTCACCCATATGGTTATTTGGGTCAGAATCCCCGTCACAATCACCATCAACTAAACCTTAAAAGGTCTGAGCAGAGAACACAGGGGTCAGCAAGCTTTCAGCTGAAGACTCAATCCAAAGGTGTGCTTGGCACATGCACAGAGGGAAACAAATGTTATGTGCACCTTATAGATTATAGGTGCTGTATTGCATCTAGTAGGCTCTGCCTCTGCTTGCTCTTCCATTGTGTGTCCCTACCATACCACTGTGCCAGCTTTTTATGCCAAATGACAGAGGACCAAACTTTTACCAACATTCTAGCTTGTGCTACTCCCTTTTTTTCTTTAACCTCTAACAGCCACTGCAAAACCTTAAAAGGCTGTGTAGATAATCATTGCAGCATTTGTTTTGTGTTAAATTCAGTTTATGTAAGTCAAATTTGTGTCATTTTAGAGACAATTTAAGTCCTTTATCAGGCTTTATCAGGTAAAAAGATGGTCGGAATCCACCCCATTCGTCCCATGAAGTAGCTCTTATTTTCAAAAATATGACCAAATTTATTCTTCCTCCAAAATAGTGAAAATCCAGTGTCCAGACCAGGAAGCAGACTTGTAGTTTACCACAACTATCTGCAGCTGCTTTGTTGTTAATAATCCACCCATTATCCCAATAAGACAGTGTATACTGGCCAAAGACCAAAGATAAATATATTAAGAACCATGTTGAGAGAGGAGTAAATCATGAAATCTCATGAAAATAAATACTTATATTTTGACTGAACAAAAACTTAAATAAATGTGGTTTATTAAATACTGGTACATCTAAAAAATGTGAACATTGTGAAAAGTTCAGTATTTTCTGTCACTGATTTCAGAAAGTGAAACTTATGTATTATATAGATTCATTATACACAGAGTGAAATATTTCAAGCCTTTATTTCTTGTTATTGTGATCTGGCTTACAGTTAATGAAAACCTCAAATTCAGTGGTTTAGAAAATTAGAATATTACATAAGACCAATAATAAAAGCCATATTTAAAGAGGTCGAGACGCTTCTTAAATGTATGTTTATTTCTATGTATGTTCTGCACTCAATACTTAGTTAGGCCTCCTTTAGCATGAATTACTGCATCAAAGCAGCAAAGCATGGGAGCAATCAGTCTGTGGCCCTTCTGGGGTTGAGGTCAGACGAGTTAGCTCGTCAATCAAGCACAGAAACACCATGGTCGCTGAACCAGCTTTTGGTACCTTTGGCAGTGTGGGCAGGTGCCAAGTCTGGCTGGAAAATAAAGTTAGCTACTCCATAAAGCTTGTCAGCAGAAGGAAGCATGAAGTCCTCTAAAATTTCCTGGTAGATGGCTATGTTTACAGTGGACTTCAGAAACTCAGTGGACCAAAACCAGCAGATGACATGTCACCCCAAATCATTGACTGTGGAAACTTCACATTGGACTTAACTTGGATTCTGTGCCTCTCCACTCTTCCTCCAGACTCTAGGACCTTGATTTCCAAATTAAATGCTAACTTTACTATGATCTTAAAAGAGGACTTTGGACCACTGAACAACAGACTAGTTGTTTTTCCCCTTAGCCCAGGTAAGACGCCTCTGACAATTTCTCTTGCTCTGGAGTGGCTTGACACAAATGCAATGTTTGTAGCCCATGTGTTGGATTTCTCTTTGCATAGTGACTCTTAATGCACCGACTTCAGGATTTCGCTTGACAGTCCTCTCAAGCCTGCTGTTATCCCAGCTGCTGGTGCACATTTTCCTTCCACACTTTTTCCTTCCACTCAATTTTCTATGAATTATGCTTAGATAAAGTACTATGTGAACATCCAGTTTCTTTAGCAATGACATTTTGAAAATTTTTGGATTTACCATCCTCATCAAGGGTGTCAACGTCTCTTGGACATCTGTCAAGTCAGCAGTCAGATTGTGTATCCTACTGACCCGGTCTAAGAGACTGTTTAAAGGAAACCTTTGCAGGTGTTTTGAGTTAATTAGCTGATTACGGTGTGACACCATGAGTTTCCAATATTTCTTTTTTTTACGTTCAGATTTTCCATTCAGTCCATTTTGGGTTTTCATTATCTGTAAGCCATGATCATCAAAATAACAAGAAATGAAGGCTTAAAGAGTTTAACTCGATGTATAATAAATTCTTAAAGATATGAGTTCCATTTTAAAATGAATGACAAAAATAAAAAACCTTTTCACAATATTTACATTTTTTGAGAAATTGAAGTTTCTTCCTGTTGAAAGGGAGTTGTTCCTTTCACCTGTTGCCAGATTACCTTTATCAGCTATTCTGTATCCATGGCCAGGATAATGGTTTCCTGCAAGGTCAACAACTCAAAGCAACCGGCCTTCCACCATGTCCTAGGTCAGGAGGATGACTATATATTTTTATTATATGATCAAATGAATTTCTCTGTATTTTATCATATTTCAGATAAAACTGAGTTGTATATAAAATAAAATAAATTGGATTCTTAATACTTGGATATGAATTGGATCTCTTTGTCTTGTAAAGCGATGGCATTTGTTGAGACGTTTGACCAGACCCTAGATACAGCAGAGAAAATAATATTTCTATTTTTTTACAGTGTATGGGTTCTTCTAAACTGCCTATACATGCAGTTTAAGAAGCTGTGGATATTGCTTTAATTGTCTTTTTTCTTCTAATCGCTCATTCTGAAAGCCCTGTTGATGTTCATTGATAGCAAAGCAGTGAATCTTGTGTTTTAAATGTTCCTTATCCCTGTCTTCCTCAACCTGTCAATATGTTGTTGGGAAGGAGGCAACCAAGACCATCCTCAGTGCTGCTGATGGATTCGCTCACACCTCTGAGAAGTAAATAGCATTGATTCTGTCCCACTATCACCTCTAACTTGCTTCCAGCCTCCATCCAATAAGCTCCTTTATGACTAATCACACCCATTTACAAGCGTGATACAAGGCATTTTTTTTATTTCCAGGAGTGTGCCTCACGCTCTCATGCACACTGTGTCCGTATTGAAATGTTTCTGGGCTGTCACATCTCGCCACTTCCTTAGCCCTAATGTGATCGATCTAACCAGCTTCAGAGCCATAACACGCTCTTTCAAAGCACTTTTACAGTAACATTTCAGGCTCGGTTGAACGCCATATCCCTCAGGGCCATTAAAGGAAAGCCTGGACCTCAAGTTGGTCCATCTCTGAGCTAACAGGCACGTTAATGACAGAAATTGTACATGTCAGTACTACCAGAGAGTCAAAGGATTAAATAATGCGCATGTAATAGTGAGATCTGAGGTCTTGGCCTTGATGTGCACAGAACATTTGCAATATCACTTTAATGACGAAAGGAAAGAGCAAAGTCTGAGACTTTTGCCTGAGCAGACATGTCAGGTCTTTCATGGGAACCATCTTTAATTGCAACCAAAAATGTCTATTAGTGAATTGTCCCTGAGGCTTATACGGTTTGTTATATCCATTACTGTGGCAAAAAGTAGGTTGGTGTGGGTTGAAATATTTTTAGCATTTAAAATCTTATTTCTAAAGTTTATTGTTATTTTGGATCATCCAAAACCTCTTTTCTAAAAAAAAAGCATGATAATTTATATTAAAAAAAATAATTTGTTAGCTTTCAAAAAGAATTTCACAATATAATTCATATTCTAAACATTAACAAACAAAACAAATCTTGACAAAGGCCATGGACTTAGATGTTGTTATTACACCTGTTTATGTGGAGTAGCTGGAACACATAATATGGTATAAGCACCAGTGGTGGTGAGAGATGGTCCATGGGGGCAGGTTAGCCAGATTTAAGACTTATAAAGAACTAACACACAAATAAATTTGGACAGTGTTGCTTTAACATCTTAGAACGCTATTTAACTCATCCCATCTTGGGACGTTTTCACACTTCACACTTCATTAACCTCCGGGGCACAGATTCCCTTGGAAGTCAAGAAAGGGGGAAAAAAGCTTGTCTTTTTCAAAATAAATCGCCACCGAGCAGTAATCTCCCAATGACAACATTTACATACAGACAGTACACCAGATAATAATGGATATTCTGCATTCTGCTAAGAGTGCGATTCAGGATGCTTCTTGTATGCACCTTCATGTCTCAAATTTCCATGTGCGCGCATAAACACACACAATGTTTCAAATCATACTGTGAAAAGCAAGCTTTCACTAATCGCAAGAAATAACATCTGTGAAGATGCAAAGTTGTGGTCTCACCAGCCCAGACTCATGTGATTTACACCACCTACCAGCAGTTTAGCATGGAAGCCATTAAATATATTTTCTACTGTGTTTACTGGTTTAGAGCAAGCGTCCTCTCTAAGAAATTTATCCATGAATGGTAATATGTTATGGTACCCAAATATGAGATCTACATGTGCCAGCATAAAACATAACCTGATTATGTATTTATTTATATATTTATATTATAAACTTATATAATACATATTCCGTTATAAAATGGGCAGTAAATGGTTAGTTATTTTTTTCTTGCTACTGTTCCAATATGTGCGTTTCACATAGTCAAAAAAAGTCTTGACAAACATTCCTAAAAAAGAGAGGAAATGCAGGGCTGCCCAAACCCTTGTTTTGTGCTTTATGTAACGTAAGTATTGCGATGAAGGTAGATTGTATCCACTGGTTCTGAGAAGTCAGAATATCCAAGTTACAAGATATTAAAATCCACTAAAATATCCCTTAGGTCAAAATTCCAACAGTATCCCTGACCTCTAAAGTTGAAAATGCAATATCACTGCTGGACTTTGCTGTGATATCATTTAAAAATAATCAAATTCGAGTTTGACTATCATTGTAAAAAAAAAAAAAAACTCAACCTAAAACCTCAAGCTTCCAGTGGGACATAAAACTGATGCACATCAATAAACAAACATTGGTCATGAAAAAACACTATATATGAAAAATTATTTTGGGTTTAGTAAATGTATTTTTAGCAGGTAGTGTACTACAAAATGAGATTATAAATTAAGATTATAAATAAAATGCAACACTACTTAACTCTTATTGTATTTATGAAAGTAATCTTACATAAAGATTCTTTAATTAATATGTTTTTAGAAAGGCCAGCAGCTCTATGTTGTCATTTTTTTCTATGTGTTACTTTCTAGCAAGGAGGGTGTCCTATGCTCTTATTGGTTTGTCTGGATTTTGTCTTTATTAAAGTAAACATTAAGCATGCCATAAACATTATTTAATTGTTAGACAACAATTTAGTAATGCAACTAAGAAATAATTTTAAAAACTTCAAAATAGACCAATTGGAACTGTCCACAGAAGAAGTATAGGTTAACGGCACAAATAAATAGTAATAATAAAACCATACACAGCTGCCATCCAAACTCTCCGTCCACCTGTAATCAATACAATGGTCTCTGAGTATTGCTGCATCCCTGCAGCCAGGCCTTTCTTGAAGTCTACAAGGAACTTTTTTACAATGTTTTCTCAGGCTTTTTGCTGTCATCCATAGCAGTGTGCTCCCTCGGAAGCTGCTTCCGCAGGCATTTGGGACACAAATATCGAAAAAAGATAGCTTGACCCTCCCAACAACTGAGACTGAGCCAACTCCTGGTTTCTTGTTCTGAGGTATATTCTGTCCACAAACTTCCTGCATTGATCCAAGAGAAAAGATGACATTGAATCAAAAAACTCAAAGATTTAAAGATGTCCTGAACTGACCTCACCTGGCTACACAAATGCCCCCACAGCCAGAAATTATAGTTTTAAATTAGAGAAATCACTGACATAAGAAGACAAAGCATACTTCTTTTGTCATCACTGGTAACCAGGAACAGTTATTTGTGTATTGCTGCAGATTTGGAAATAAGGGACAAGGATCTTCTTAATATTGACAAGACACACCATACTCTGTGAAAATGCACCCCAGAATTTGCCCATTTAGTTCAACCTTACTTTTGTTGGATGAACGTCCTCATAAAAAAATTGTTTTTTTAGCATTTTATGAGATACTGAAGGAAAATTATAGTGCTTACTTACTATTGTGTTTCCTCTTTCATAAATCTTCATCGGTTTTCTGACCTAGGACATTTTTACCTTCATCTTAATATTGAGAATGATGCTTTTCCACATTAACTAAAGTCCTTCTGGTGTGTTCAGCACTTCATCTCCAACTTATCACAACTGATGCTTCTAGAGCCGGAGCTCGAGCCTCAGCTGGATAATCATAGCTTCCACTCCCGTTTAGAAGTTAGGCTGATTGCTGTTATAGCCTGGAGTTTTCTGTCTGCGTCGTGCTTCCGTCTTGGATCAGGAATTGCTTTCACACCCTTGTTACACCAAAACCTCTCCTAAGTGACTGCCTGGCTCCTTCCTCTATATCTTGTACCCTACTTTGGCCTTGCCAGCAGCACCTGGTGGATCTGGTGAGGATGTGCTGCCTCATCATATGGCCTGGATTCAATTGAAGTTGTTTATGTATGAGTAATTGTTCTCTTACATTAAGCATTGCAGTCTCTCATTGGGAGTCATTTGAGTTTTTTCTGATTTTACTTTATCCAAACTGTTCCCTGAACATTTATGTCATGTAATTGTATTAAGAGATTGGGCTTGGTGCTTCCAGTCCTGTCGCCTTTAATTTCAGTGATCTGAGTATGTGAGCTAACCTAATGATGTGTGCAAGGATGGATTTTCTCAAACCTCTCATGCAATTGTTTTTCTTATTCTTCCTCACATAGGATTTAAATCCTAACCAAAGTATAGTTATCACGTATCATCAGTTGAAGCTGAAAATATTTGAGGTTGTATGTGCTTTATAGCTAAAAAGTGCTACAAAAGACAAAGATAAAGTGATTTTACACATTTATCTTAAGCTTGTAATCTTATACATAATCTCAACTGTTCTGGGAAGTTTATATGAAATCCATTGCCATGTCCATGCCTCTTTTTTTCTGTGGTGCTTAGGTTCCTTTCTGAAATGCAAATACTGAAACAACAGCATCCGTGGACATCGTAGTGGTCGATATTCCTCTGGCTTCCTTATGTCTTTTTGCTAATGTTCAGAACATTTTTGCAAATGGATGCCATTTTTCTCATTTGTTTCCAAATGTCTTTGTTTTCGTTAGCATTATTGTAAACTTGTTACACAGTTTGCAAAGTTGCCATTCATATTTTCTTACCTCTTATATTAGATTTTGGCCTATTTGAAGAATCGTGTCAAATTGCAGCCCTTTTTGACTAGTGTCCATCATGTTTGACATCTCTTCCAACACAACTGATTGAAACGGCTGAACTGCCTCTTCAGAATGTCATCAAATCATCTAGAATTGTGGGAACACAGTCTCAATCCAGAATGTGTAAAAGCTGCTAAAAAAAATAAAGCAGATTCCTAACAGCAGCACAAAAAGTGTAAAATGATTTATTTTTTGCAGAAAGTCATGTATTCCCGAATATTGTTAAATAAGTACACTTTTAAAGCCTTGTAAACACCCCTTTGCAAACTTTTACATTTAAGGCTTTTTATTAGGAATAACTGAGATACTGCCAACCATGACAGCTTCATAATTTGTAGAATGTAGCATGTATTGAAGAGTGGCACTAAGGCACAGACTGATCCAGCAGATCAGCACATCTGAGTCCTGTTTGAATATTTTCCATTCATTCTTTTGTAACAGCTAAGGTAAAATATCAGAATCAAATTTTTAATCTTTTTTGTGATGCTACATGTGAACAAATGTACCTATTGGACTTTTTTCTGAGGCTTGGCTATTAATATATTCATCTTATATAATTATTGCATGCATTGCCATGGTTTTGTGCATTAGTTTGCCAGTTAGCCTACACATGCCTGAAACCAAAGCCAAGTAGAGAAAAGTTAAAATGTAAATGTTCTGATCTTCTCCATTATTGTAAATAGAAACAGCAGAAAAAGTGTTAATTGTTGTTGTGCATACATCTATGACATGTAATTACTGTACCTGGATTCAAAAAGCCACACCATTCAATGCTAAATGAATAACCCTGTGAGGTAACATTTAGAATGAAAATGTTTAAGGAAGCACAGTTCTTTCTTATAAAAGATCTTTCCTTTCATAATAATGTGCAGAAGAGGACTGGGCTTTAGACAGCACTTCAAGACAGTAGGGTTTATGTCATGGAGCTTTGCATGCATGTCATTGCTATTCACCTCTTTGAAGTTAGCAACTAGTTCTAAATATATCTGATTAATACTGATGATGCTGAGGAAAACATGTCTTAACTTTCCCGAGCATAAATTTGGGCTTCAAGATTTGATCCATTAAGGTGTAACTAGATAGTTTAAGGTTGCAAATTCAATGGAAGAGATGAATCTTTAAGTCACTCTAAGCAGTTTGATCAAATTTAATAAGATGTTTTTATGTGGAAGAATTTAATCAGACACAAAATGCCGCAAATCATCTTTTTTATGTTTTTGGGTTGTTTTTTTTTTTCTTTGGTGAAAGGGACTTTTGTAAAATGCTCTCAAATTTTGAATGTCTATAAATGCTTCTAAGCCTTAAACTTGCAACAATTTCAAAAATCCAGGCAACTTTGTGGCAACAGGTGACTTCCTTCTTAAGAGGTGCATTTGCTCTTATTGTATGAATGACAGTATACTCTAATATTCTTATCCTTCCCCAAAGCTATTTCAACACAATATGGAGCTTGTGTAATGAAAAGAAATTACAAAATTAAAGGAGAAGAACTTTCTTTCATAACTAAAAACTAAATATTTATTATTACTTAGACCTTTCTTCCTTTTTGTCAATGACTTCTGAAAAAAACTGTCAGTATTTGATCTCTGACCAAAATAATTGTTTTTTAGAGTGTTATAGCAGCATACAATTACACCTTTGCAAGGTGAAAATAGAGACATGTGAATAAAAATAAAAATTGTGTAAATATAATTAATTGTTTAGTTTTATAGCTGTGCTGTATTATTTTTTTATTATGTTTAATAATTTTTTGATTTGAGATTTATATATATATATATATATAATGAACAAAACATAATTGTTGATTATTATGCCATTAGCGCTTGCTTTAAGTTAAACTACAAGAGAAAAAATAAATGAAATGATAAAAAAAATCACCTGTTTTTTCCAAGATCAACTTCAACGGGTTCAGTGGAATATGGGAAAATATCTACACAATCTGAGGAATCTATTAGTTCTCAAGTTGAGAACACATAGAAATCCGAATGACTTACTAACCATTTTTGAGTACTGTGAGCTAATTAAAATAATTTTAAGGGTTGTCCTGAAATCAATGCAGATGGTAATTTCAGGCTTATCCCAGGTATGCATGGGAAAGATAAGAATGATTAAATCCGGCGGCGCATTAATGAGTGTGAGATGTAAAATAATCCTAAAAGGCATGGCAGAGTTGCTGCAGGAGAAGCCAAATGTCAAGTGCCATTTTATTTCATGGAGAATCCTTTTTTTCTTTAAGGGACCAGGTTTTCTTCCTTATCCAAACCGAGCCCTCCGATCCTCCAAGATCTCTTACAGGAACACAAAGCGCAAGGAGCACCCTGTACAGGCAAATGGATTTGTGGCAAGAGAGCGTTATTGTCCATTTGAGTTGATTTAGTCCTGAAACTTGTAAATCTTTCCCCATCGCTCCATGGAAGAAGTAGGCTAAATGGAGAAAAAATATACCAGATGACAAAGTAAGCAAAATGGGTTTTTGAGCTGATTTCTTTTTTTTTCCCTGCAAAATTACATGATTTCTACTGGAAACAGCAATCAGCTGTCTTTGAGCGCTGTGAAACAATCAGTTTACCTCTAAACTGACTCAATTTTCCTCAGCTGTCATATATAGAGTAAAACAATATGATGGCATTCTAAACAAAACATTTGGTTTGGAAATTAGATTTTTTTTCTGAAGATGCACATTTAGGCAATACTGAAAAGGGGACTCAACATCACGGCCATAATTAATTGAGCAAATTTGTTTCTATTAAATAAAACTAACACGCGCAGTAAGAAAACTCTATTAGCCTTAATTAAGCTTGATATCGTAATTTAGAAGATGGGTGGTTGAAAACAAGGCGTTTTGGTCTATTTTTTCCCTCTGTCTTTCTCTGATATGAAAACCCTACCAGCTTTCTGCCTTTGGGCTGCGTTTCCTCCTTTGAGAGTTGGAAAGGAGAAATGGAAATGGAAATACCAGGAAGTGCTAAATTAGCTGCCTGATCTGCACTTATTGCCGCATACAGGCCCCTATTACTTCTCCCAATCTGCGCCTCTCTTTTTAGCATTCCGGGCATGGAGGAGCTTCGAGATAGCAGATTTATCAAACGGTAAAATGAATGCATGATGATCAGTTAAATTGAAAATCAGCGTCCGCATGACAGCCCGACCTGACACCGCCGTAATTAGAAAGAAAAATGATGGCGTCCGATGCATAATAGAGCAAAAACAATTTACACTCTCCCATAATGATCCGGCGTTCAAATTGAAAATTTCTCCGGGTATAAATTGAATTCATAAAGTATGATTCATGGGACGACACATCTCCTGGAGGCTGCCTGGGCATATCGATTGATAGTTTGTCTTGAATCATGCAGCGTGCAGCTCTCAGGCAAGAAAAGCTTAACTACTTAAGCAAATCGCTAATTTCACCTTTAGGCCACCAATGTGCAGCCAGCGATACTCCTATTCAGTGCACTAATGAATTATGGATGAACTGGGCATACGTCCCAAGGAAAAAAAAAAGAGAATGCGTAAAAGTAGCAAGAAAAAACACACATACATGATTGTAAATAATCCTTAAGAATACCCAGTGTAGGAGTTTTTTGTTGACTTGTGAAATTTATGGAAAAAATTGGGCATTTTTCCTAATATGTTTTAAATTACATTCTGATAGAACAAAAATAGCACTGAAAAATACACATCTGATTTTTTTCCCACCATTAAGCAACGCTTTAAAAATCCTATAGGATTTGTGTACGTCTATGTATTTTCTTATGTTTTTTTTTTATTTATAATCATAAAAACATTCTTTTTCTTTTAAGCGTGAATTATGTTAATTTATTTGTGATGCTTTTAGACTTGTACAAGCCAAATAACAAATCACACAGACAATAATGAGGGAGCTATGATCCCAGGTCTACAATATACGACCACCTTTAACCCAGGGCCATGCGGGCGTGATTTCTGCGTGTGCCATGCTGGTTGTGTCTGCCCTTGCCCCAGCCCCCCTCTCTAAGCCCCCAACCCACCCGCCAACCTAATAAGACGTTGCTTCCTAGAGCAAACAGCTGCATGGTTGAAATTTATGTAAATATTTTGAAAGGGACACTGGCTCAGAGATTCATTTGCGCCGGCTCAGACGTAAAGGCCGCCCCTCTGATTATTTCCAATTTATTTGCAAATCAAGACCGAAAGAGAACTCTAAAGGGGTTTTGATTTTTTTTAGGGGTTTTATTTTATTATTGTATGATTTTTCTTTGTTTTTTCTGTTACCGTGTTTGCCTGCTTCGGCTTGACATCGTGGTCAGCACTGCTAATATTGCAAAAGGGGGAGCAGATGTCCCAGATCCTGCACGGCTTCCCCGGGGACCAGCAGCCCTATTAGAACAAATGTGTTCTGCTATTGTAAATAGGCACGTTTGCTTCAGCCCGTCCTATTACAGCCGACGCGTGATCAATAGGCTGATAACACAGAAACATCAATGTAAAGCGACAGAACAATGAGGGATATCATCGAACATCTATCTTAATATAGCCCTGCTACAAGGGGCCCTGACAATGTGAGGAGAGAGAGAGAGAGAGAGAGAGAGAGAGAGAGGGAGGAGGAAGGAGAGAAAACCCTCATGAAAATGCCTCCCCACGAATCCCCATCTCCTATCCAATATGCACAAACACACACGCTCCCAGCTGCCGGGGCTATTATTTTCCTATTTCAATTTGACACCCAGGCCTTTTCATGCTAATTCTATTATTCTTGGAAGTTTATGTGATTTCATATCACTAGAAATCGGTAATGTATTATAACCCCCTTTGAGCTAAAATAAACTGAATCCCCCTGCAGTAGCCACCGGGAAAATAATTACTTTCATATCAAAACTCTGCAGGAGTCGAGCGGGTCCTTTTCGCCTAGGGCTCGTAACCTCATTTCAGCGGGGGCTTATAGATGAATAAATTTGTTAAGGCAATATACAAAGTACAACATAAGATTTCTTACGAAAAGCCCTTTCCCACTGTAGTCCTGTGCTGCTATTTAAGATCTCACACGGTGTCAGGTGCTTGTATACAATAGATTTATTTAAGAAAAACCTTACATATATAAATAGTATAATACCTTACAGCTCTTGAGGATTTTTGTTGGTCTTGTGTTGTTGTTTTTTTGACATGTTATCACACATTAAAGGATACTCTCACACACTCGCAGAAAGAAAAAGAAGAAAGACATTGTTAAAATGTCAGCAGAGTTGGGGCAAAAAGAGGTTAAATGCAAAGATGTGGTTAAGCTTTGGCCTAATGAAATGTGTCGTTTAGAGGCTATTTCTGCTTTGTTTTACCACCTCTGATTTATTCCAGATCGACATCTTCTGTGGAGTTTGATTGTGTAGGACAGTCACTGAGAGGCTCGGGGTTGTCAGTGTGCTCCAAGTGCTCCTTTTTGTCCGTGTTGACAGGCGTGATGAGTTCAAAAGTCGACTCGCTGCAAATAACCGAGCTTTGTTGTCCTGTCGGAAAGACGGCCCTGGACGGGCTCGATTTTTCCTCCTGTCCTAGTTTTTGCGCGTCCGGTGAGCTGCTCCTACATCCGGGGGAGTTCGCGGGGGCGCTGCTGCGAACACCAGGCTGGTCTCTGTCCGCCGGGGCCTCTCCGTCAGAGTCTGTCCCTCCTGCTGACGTCTTGAGGGCAGTCTGAGGGACAATGAATCCAAGCGGCTGTGTGATGGGATAGAGCAGGAAGTGTCCCTTCCCTATCAAAGGCCGTGAGGAGGGTAAGGCCGCGGGGTTGCGTCTGGGTCTGGAGTCCGAAAGGAGGCTCTCGACGCTAAACGGGTTGAGTTTCTGCATGCTGGAGGCTCTGTTGGTGTTACTGGAGCACAGGCTCGACCGGTGGCTGGGGTCGGGCGAGTCCAGCTCGGATCCGCCAGCATCCCGGTCCAGGTGTCTTTGGTTCTGGTTTTCGCTCTTCAGGTCGCACCTCGAATGGTTTCCCCCCACTGAATCAAAGGGTGGACATGTGTTGTGGTCACTGTCGGTGACGTGCGACACCCCGCTGTCACTGTCCGACCCCGGGGTGTGAAATAAATCCCCAGAAACGAGCTTGTTCTGGGACTTGAGCAACCGGCGCTCCTGCTTCCTCTTCTTCTTCTCCATCCTGTCCAGTTCTCTCCGGGCGATTTCCTCTGGGTCCATGGGCTCCCCGCTGCAGGTGGTGGGGTGTGCGTTGTGAGCTGGCCGACCCGGACCTTTCTTTGTGTTCTCCTTTTTCCTCCACTTGGCTCTGCGATTTTGAAACCAGACCTTCAGATAGAGAAATAAAAAGAAGGGGGAACGTGAAAACACGTGTAATGAGCACTGCTGCTCCTGCAAGGGTCAAATTAATTATAGCAAAAATGTGACAGTGTCTTTGCAATATGGTAATTAAACGAATAGTGAGGTTGCACCTTTCTCGTCCTGCTTTTCTCTGGGCCTTTAATTAGGCCTTAGATTAATTAACAAAGTCATGAAACAAAAACAAGTCGGGTTGACTTTTAATATCAAATGAACCCTTTTACAAATATGGACTCTCCATCTGAAGGAACCTTGTATAAGAAAAAAAATATATTTTTATTCTTTTCATTTAAAAAAATACATCAACTGGCGCTTTGGAGCATCTGTTATTTCTTCCTAATCGTAATTGGAAAAACAAAATGCAACTATTTCTGTTATTTAATCGAGGTTCAAAAGTTCTTCAAATCAAACATGGGGTCAAATTGTATTAATTTGACTGATTTAGGCCAATAATAAGACAATAGTCAGTTATTTTGTATGGCATTTTAAGAACTAAAATCAATATTGCTTGGGTTACAATGAAAATAATGTTTCCTCTGCCAATTAAGATATTTTCATAGAAGTGTAATTTATAACAGCAACTCAGTAAAACGGACCCGTTTGTCACGAATAAACACAAGCAAATGCTTAGAGGACACATACAAGCCCAAAGTTACAAATGCACAATGAATTGGTATTTACCTGAACTCTTGACTCTATCAAGTCCAATCGAAGAGCCAGTGCCTCCCTCATGAACACGTCCGGATAGTGACTCTCATTAAAAGCCTTTTCTAATTCCTCCAGCTGCCAGCCTGTGAAATTCGTGCGAGTTCTTCTTCTCTTGCAGCCGGGGCTATCTTTGTCTGGGTCCACCGAGTCTGGCAGCATAAAAATGTTGGAAAAAATGTAAACAAGGGTGTATATTGTCAAAAAAAATCTACATTTCAAAATAATTTCAGCGTGATTTTTATCTTGCACATGCCGTGAATTATGTAAAGTTTAAAGGTGAAAATGATGATGGGGATGTTGCATACATGCATGCTGCAGCTTCTGTTCTCTTGTTTGGAGAAGGAAGCTATCAATGTAAACACCAGCTGTTCTGTAGTTACTGAGGAGAAAAAATATTGTTTTTCCTCGAAAAATCCTCAGTTTTAGACGGGGGGGATGAAGTGGGGGACGAGAACGCCTTTCAAACCCACGGCGAAGATAACTTGTCGCAACATCCAGCCTTTGTGTCTTTCTGTTTTGGTCTTTCCACAGCTGGCCAACCTCGAGCAGAGCTCATTGTGCTGAGGGTAGTGTGGCTTACCTGACAGTTTGTACTGGTGATTATCTCCATTCATCCCGCAGCCCGAAGACAAGAGGGGGTTGGAATTACCCACCGACGCCGTGCAGGAGCCATTAAGTAATCCGTCTATCGAGAAGGGAACCGCGGACGCAGATTGAAGTTGATGCCCTGCTAATTCGTAAACGTGATGGTGGTTTAGATGGTACGGGAAGCCAACCATCCCGCCGAGAGAGCCTCCGAACTGGGCGTGAGGTGGATCCAGTATCCTGCTGTCCATCATCCCGCAGGCAAAAGGAAGCGACGTCTGGAGGCCGGCGACGGGAATTTAAAAAGCATGCAGCGAGTGTGGCCAACAAGCGGGGGACATGATGTGAAGGGAGGGATGAGCTGTACTTTATCCACATGAACCTCCCAATAATTAGCCCAGGCTCGGGGAATATGAGACCCAATGAGAGGCGGTAATGGGCGCTGACGTCAGAGACGCGCTCTGCAAACGCTCCCCGTATCGATTGCTAATTAAAGCTGACATCCACCTCAATAAACAATATCAGAGCTGTCACAACAAGACAGGAGGGCTTTGATAAGAACTACATCGCAACTGCACGGGAGACCCACCGGGAGGAAGGGTTCAGCGGATCCCGGGAAGAAAAGGTTGTAGGCGGATAGATGAGGCCAGCGGCTCCCAGACTTTTTCGTCCAAAAAAAATAATAGCTTGAATGCAGGTGTTGATAATTTGTAGGTAAATCGTGTATTTTAAAATTTCTCCACAGTTTTTTTTATTTTTATTTTTGCAGATAAATTGAAATAGCAGCACTGAAACGCAAATTTGTCTGTGTGCAAATATGTTTGTGTGACTTAGTTTTTTAATCCTAATATAGACATTTAGACAAATAAAAATAAAAAATAAGAGAATGTGTTCACTTCATTCAATACTTTCGCCTGTTTACTATATGTGGCCTGTCTAAATCACATCTGGTCATATTTATTTTATTTATTATTCTTTTTAAATAATTGATTCCACTTTATTTGTCCTATGGCGCTGTCATAATGTTAATCAGAGTTGAAATTTGACACCCCCCAACCCCCCCCCCCCCCAACCCCCCAACCCCCCCCCCCCCCCGACCCTTGGCTCCTGGATTGGCATGTTGTAATAACCTGAATCTCTCAACAGAAGCTGCGATAATTGTTACCCTATTAGCATGCAAATTGTTTAATTAATATTATTATGAGGAAGTATATAATCCGCTCGTCACTTGACCCCCAAGCCCAAATAACAACCCTATGCATTTCAGCGTGTAGCCCTTCATTTTAATGAACTCCTCAGAAATGATCTCGGCCGTTTATCCATCTTATATTCTTTTTTCAACAGCAGTGAGCGCTCACTCTTTGTGTTTTAACTTTTAATTTCAGCCCACACGGACACGAACCTATAAATTATTCCTCCCCAGCCATTCACTTTTAAACGTCAAAGTTTCAATAATTGCTTTCCGTCACCGACATATGTAGGAGGTCAGAGAATATATATATTTGTGTGCATCACCCCAGCTGAGGAGCTCAGGGGCTCAGAGGAAAGCAGCCCCTTGACACAGTCTCCAGAGACGCTGCATTCAAATCCGTTTTTCTACAACGGGTGACATTGTCAGATTCTAGCTTTAATTAACCCGATAATAAGGCGAACAAGGCCAGCATTCAGATGTGGTGCTGCCCTGTCTTGTTACCTTTTTGTGTCTGTCTCCTTTGGCATCTGTTCAAAGGGGACATGATTTTTCTTCAGAAATAAACATTTTCCTTACCTTTAGTTGTTATAGGAGGACAACATACTGTTGATCCTAGTCAGCAGAAGAATATTGCATATAGACTAATTAATTTACTTGCAAATAGATGGATTGTAGGGCCAAACGCTGGTGTGGGAGTGAGCTACACACTGCAAGATCTTGAATGTAATAACTTATATTCGACAATATGTAAAAACTGAAGTAGCTAAATGTGCTTTGGTAATTTTTAAAAAAACTAATACAACATGAACATTTCTATTATTGTGTTTTCCCCTAGTTGCTTTTCACCTTAATACTTCATGTTTTTTTTTTATCACTGATCGCACTTTGCGTTTACAAAACTTCTTTTTGAACTGGATTTGAATGACTCGTTGCAAACAGTGGCATCTGACTGAAGTTTGAGGTTCTCCGCTTTATTTCTCGTCCATTTGAAATAATTAATGGACGTCTTAAATCTGTTAGGGGTGCTTTTAATGTGGATGCTTGGCTGTAAATCCACCTCTCAGGATAGAGGTTAATCAAGTGAAGCAGATAAGGAAGTCCCCCCATAACACCCGAACTTTGCTCTCTGTTGCACATCTCATCGATCGAAGTGAGCAAACATAAAGCCAGAGGTGTCATATCAATCAAAGTTCCCTTTTTTAGGTGTTTATCCTTCACTTTGTCCCAAGCACGCCCTGAATGTCAGCCTTTTGCGTTTTCTTGTAGCCTGAGCATGTTGCAGCTGCACATTTACCTTATCCATAACTAGATAGATCAGAAAAGTGAAATTCAGTGTTCCAACTTAACATAGGTGTTCATATGATCCAACTAAATCCCCTCCCCAAAAAAGGACACTGGACTTATCAGCCAGCCCTTCCAATAATGATGCCTACTTTAGCAGCACAGAATCACATTCATTTTTAATTAGGGAGGCAAATTAATAGGCAGCAGTTTAGGAGTTTAATTACTCAATTAACTTCACGCACGTTAATTTTTAACTATCTAAATTAGGTTGCACATTATTCGATTTGATGATAATTATAGAATTAAATATAAATTAATTGTTTTGAATGATTTGGATGAACTAGATGCAGTTCCAATTAAACAGCAGAGAAAAAAAAAAAGCTGGGTGCCATCTTAAGCTCGCAAATCCTTTGATTCGATTTTAAGGAAGAAACTCTGCCTAGAAATTTTCTCTCTGATCCCCCAAATTCTCTCTCCCTCTAATCCCACAATTAAAAGTTTCCTCCCATCTAATTATCTGTAATTGTGCCGCTGTCAAAGTAGAATGGAGAAGTGAAAGCGATTGATTTGGACTTTTAATTCAGTTCATTTCTGATAGAAGAGAAAGTAATTCCCTTCAAATTACCTCATTCAATCCTGACACCCTAATGCCCTTCAAAATCTTTTTTTTTCACTCCCCAGCATTTATATATTAAAAATGAAGCTGAGAATGACTAGTGCCTCCTAATAATAATAACCAAACTTCCATTAGAATAATAATTTCATTTCAATTAAAACTGACTTATCACCTTTGCTAAAACGTGCTTAATATGCCGAAAATTATCAATGCTTGAAGGAGCCCAAACTGGGGAGTCTAATTGTAATCAGCAAATCAGAGGTGCTTGTCGCTGCCGTGCCTTTGCAGAGAGGCAGTCTCGGAAATAGAACTAATTTACTCAACTCCCCCGGGAAATCCGCTCAACAGATTAACATTTTCAAAATATAGTAATGATATAATTTGAGAAATGGTGACGCCAATTTGTGAGAAGCCTTTGTGTGGAATAATTTGCATTTTTTTCCTCCCTTCGCCACCGCCTGCGTTTTGCCCCCGTTAATTACAGCTCCGCAGATGAAGGGTGTGCTGTTTGACTCAGTGCTTATTATTCAACTTCAATCTAATAATTCAACTCTACAGGAATACGGGGGAAAAAGTGTTGCCTCGCCCGATTTTAAGCCACCCTGCATATAATCCCAAATGGATATGGATTGGTGGAAATCTGACTAGGTGCATTTAAACAAGTAGTCCTCCTGTCACTGTGTTATTATGGATCATATGCGCATTAATCTCCGTATGTGTGTATAAGACTTGTGCTTAAGCATGGTCGGATCGTTTCAACCAAAGCTTTATCTGTATTTACCTCCAAACTTCCAACATCACATTTTTAATGAAGGGTGTGTATTGTTGGTAATTGAACCCTCCTGATTTTCAACCGGGACTGAGAAAACGTCCCAATATGCCAGAGCTGGATCCCTTAACATCAGAGATGAATCGAAGTGCAAAAACATACAAGATTGTCGCATGACAAGATTGCTGATAATGCCACAACTACTTCACATTACACAAACGTAGAGTACTGTATAGAAAGTTCTGTAAGTGCACAAGCTGTAGAGAAACTGGAGAAAATAAAAAAAAGAGTTCATTTTGTGTGACAAAATATAGATTTTCATGGTGTGTGCATGGATATTTACAATTTGCCGAAAACGGACAGAACAAGAAATATATTTGGATATTTCCTGTAAACTTTGTCCTTCAATAATGGAATGAGTAGATTATGCAAAAACACAATATTTCTAGCACTCTGTGCTTCATTTTTGTTGCAACCCCTCTTTAAACACCTTGATTAAACCTTTATGCATCCTTGACCCTGCCAAAGGCTTTACCAAACCTATTCTAAAAAAATCTAAACCACTGAGAGTCAAAAATACCTATTGTGCCCTCTAGTGGCTGAACTGCTACAGCTCAAGTTGCGGAAGAAGATGATGATGTTTTTTAGAAGTCTCAGTTTACACATTGCACTTTGCTCTGTGAGGGGCTGCACGGCTGCAGATCTGTCAGGGTGCCCATGCTGACCTCTTTCCATCGCCAACAGCATCAACAGTAGGCCCATAAAGGAGCAGGGAGCAATAGAAGAAGGCAGCCTGGTCTGATGAATCACTCTGCATCACATATAGGTAACACAGGGCACCGGGATGTAGACATTTGCAAGCTGGTGGAGGCAGTGCAGCTCCTTGTGCTGTGAAACCTTGGGTCCTGCAACCCAAGTGGATGTTACTTTGATACTTACCCTATTAAGTGCTGTGAAAAAATGTTTTGCTTCTCTACATTTCTCTACGTGTTTTACTTTTTTCTGTCATATTTGCATGTTTGAGATCATCAAACACATTTTGATAGCAAAAAACTATAACCTGAATAAATACAGAAAGTGGTTTTAAAATGTTGATTTATTTTGCTAAGGTAGAAAAGCTACCCAAACCAACCTGGGCTTGTGCGAAAAATTAATTATCCCCATCGAACTCATCAATTCATTGTGAATTACCATTTCTTGTGGGAAGCTCTATTGAGAGTTTAATATTACTAGCCCCACTTACTACCAGACTTGTAGACTCAATAAATCACTTAAATAGAACCTGTCTGACAATATGAAGTAGGCTAAAATACCTCAAAAAGCAATAGATCATGACCCGATCTAAAGATATTAGAGAACAGATGAGAAACAAAATCATTGACATCTATCAATATTGAAGGTTTTAAGCCTTTGGGACTCCAGCAAACCATAGAGCTATTTTAAACAAACGTAGAAAACACGGAAAAGTGGTGAACCTTCCCAGGAGTGGTCGGCCTATCAAAATTACTCTAACAGCACATCAACAACTCATCCAGGAAGTAACAAAAGAACCGAGAACATCTAATTTGCTGCAGCCTCACATACCTCAATTAAGGTTGGTGTTCATGATTTAACAATAAGAAAGAGACTGGGTAAATGGCATCCAAGGGAGAGGAAATCTAAGTCCAAAACCACTGTTGACAAAAAGGCCTGTTTCAAATGTGCCAAAAATACATCCTGGATATCCCCAAGACTTAATGAGATAAAAGTGGACCTTTTTGGAAGATGTGTATTCTGTTACATTTTGAGAAAAGATAACACAAAATTCCAGAAAAAAATATATCACACATCAGAGCCAAACATGGTGGTAGAAGTGTGATAGTCTACGGCTGTTTTGGTGCTTCAGAATCTGAACAACTTGCTGTAACTGGTGAAACCATGAATTCTATTTTCTACCAGATAATCCTGAAGGAGGATATCCAGCTATCAGTTCTTGACCTTTAGCTAAAACACACTTGGGTTCTGCTGTAGGAAAATTATTTGAAGCACATCAGCAGGTCTACTGCTGAATGGCTCAAAAAGTTGGTTTTAAGTTCAGACCTAAAACCAATTGAGATGCTGTGATATTACCTTAAAGAGGCTGTCCTAAAACCCTCCATTAATGTTAAATTAAAGCAATTCTGAAACGAGAATTTCTCTACAGTGACGTGAAAGACTCATTGCCAGTTATCACAAACATTTAATGGTAGATATTGCACCAAAGGGTGGGACAGTTATTAGGTTTAAGGTTCAGAAAAATTTAAGTGTGACAAAAAAGCAAAAACAAAGACATCTGTAAAACAGTAAATGCTTTTTCACAGCAGGTTACTTGAGCTTTGTTGAAAACCCTGAACAACCATTTAGAAGCAACATTCTCTCATTGCTGTGGCCTCATTCAGTAGTATTCTGTGTCCTGCCTCAAAGCCAAAATGATTTATGAATCATTTTGATGAGCCTTTTCTTCCAGTTTCCCCAAATCTAAATCCACTTGAAAATGTGCTGAAGAAAAGTGTCTGATCCATGGAAGCTTAGCCTCACAACTTAAAGAACTTAAAGGATGTGCTACAAACATATTGGTGCCAGATATCATAGCACACTTTCAGAGGTCCGGTGGATTTCACTGCTCCATAAGACAGAGCAAAAAGCAGGAGAAAAACACAATTAGCAGATGGTCATAAAGTTATGCTTGAGAAGTGTAACTGAGGTATGGACAAACCAAGGTTTTTCCATTTGTCTTCTTTCCAACTTTACAAATGAGCAGAGCTTTTAATATTACCCTCTAAAAACTGTAAACAACTTTCATTATATTTTGTTGTGGTTTATCCATAACAGTAAAAGAAAACAAAACTGTGGCGTCAGTATTTTTATGGGACTCTAAAATATTTTTTGTTTTGCCATGATCTTTACGCAACAGATCTGCAGTCAATTGCTTCTAAAACAGTTCACTTAAATTGTATGATGTGCGAATGGGAAAAAAGACTCAAAAAACAAACTGTAGCTAATAATGCCAAACCAACTAAATCTTCAGGATAAAGCTACATTTGTACTTACATCAGGTACAACTAAAAAATGTTTTAAGTGTTGGAGTCAGGCTCAACAGGAGTCATGCTATGTATCCATATCTGAAGCTTTCATAAATCATCTACAGATTTTTTTTAAGTTAAGAAACAGTTTGTTTAATGTGTAATATAAAGGGTATAAATACCTGAACTTTCATAGCAGTTTTCAAAAAATCTTAGGAAACGACACAAATAACTCTGATGGCAGGCAATAAATAATAATTAAAGCACCTCTTCAATCTTAGCCTGACCAAAGAGATAGTTCTAGTGTTGTGGAAGTCTTGTTCCGGTACCAAAGAAAACCCATCAGTCCTCAATGACTATAGACCTGTTGCCCTTACATCCCACATCATGAAGGTCCTAGAGAGACTCCTGTTGGTCCACCCGAGTAAGCAAACAATAAACTATCAGTACCCCCTGCAGTTTGTTTATCGCCGTGGAGCTGGAGTTGAAGATGTCATCATACACCTTCTTCAACAAACCCACCGTCATCTGGACAAAGCCAGCAGCACTGTCAGGATCATATTCTTTGACTTCTTCAGTGCATTTAACACAATTCAACCTGATTTGCTTTGTCAGAAACTCCAGAAGACTCGGGTGGAGGCCTAAACAATCTCCTGGAGAAGATTATGGAGAACCCTGAGCATCATCTTCATGAGACTGTCATACAAAAACAACAGTATGTTCAGTCAGAGACTGCTTCAGATTTGTTGTAAGACAGACCGCTACAGGAGATCCTTCCTGCCCACAGCCATCAGCATCTACAACTGCTCTTTGAAGAAACCTGCATAATATGTGCTACAACAACATTTAATTTCCCTTTGGAATTAATACAGTATTTATGAATTGAACTGAATTGGATTGAGTTGGATTGAATTGAATTAAATAGAACTGAATTGAATTAACTAGCTCTGAGCTGCATTGTTTTCTTTTTACGTCTCTACATTCAATGTGAGAAAATATTTTCTATGCAGGAAAAGTTTGAAGCAAGAAAATAGTGTGGCACAACTATTAAGTACTTCGAGGATCTCCTCAATCCTGCCATCACGCATTCCCTGGTGGAAACAAAGGCTAGGGACTCGGGTTTAGACTCTTTCATCAGCCAGGCTGAAGTCACCGAGGTGGTTAAAAAGCTCTGTGGTGGCAGGGCTTTGGGGTTAAATGAGATCCGCCCTGAGTACCTCAAGTCTCTGGATGTTGTGGGGCTGTCATGGTTGACACGCCTCTTCAACACTGTGTGGCGGTCGGGGACAATGCCTCTGGACTGGCAGACTGGGGTGGTGGTCCCCCTTCACAAGAAGGGTGACCGGAGGGTTTGTTCCAGCTACAGGGGGATCACACTCCTCAGCCTCCCTGGTAAGACCTACGCCAGGGTATTAGAGAGGAGAGTCTGGCCGATAGTCGAACCTCGGCTTCAGGAGGAGAAGTGTGGTTTTCATCCTGGCCGTGGAACATTGGACCAGCTCTATACCTTCTACAGGGTACTCGAGGGTTCATGGGAGTTTGACCAACCAGTCCACATGTTTTGTGGACCTGGAGAAAGCATTCATCTGTGTCCCTCGTGATGCCCTGTGGGGGGTGCTTCAGGAGTATGGAATCTGGGGCCCTTTATTAGGGGCCATCAGGTCTCTGTACAAGCGGAGCAGGAGTTTGGTCCGCATTGCCGGCACTAAGTCGGACCTGTTCCCGGTGCATGTTGGATTCCAGCAGGGCTGCCCTTTGTCACCGGTCCTGTTCATAACTTTCATGGGCAGGATTTCTAGGTGCAGCCAAGGGCCAGAGGGGGTCTGGTTTGGGGACCAGTGGATTTTGTCTCTTCTTTTTGCAGATGACGTGGTCCTGCTGGCCCCCTCTAGCCCAGACCTACAGCATGCGCTGGGGCGGTTCGCAGCTGAGTGTGAAGCGGCTGTGATGAGGATCAGCTCCTCCAAGTCTGAGGCCATGGTTCTCGACCAGAAAAGGGTGGCTTGTCCTCTTCAGGTTGGAGGAGAGTTCCTGCCTCAAGTGAAGGAGTTTAAGTATCTCTGGGTCTTGTTCACGAGTAAGTGAAGAATGGAGCGGGAGATCGGCAGACGGTAATGGGGGCACTGTGCCAGTCCGTTGGGGATGAACTGAGAGCTGAGCCGAAACGCGAATCTCTCGATTTACCGGTCGGTCTACGTTCCTACCCTCACCTATGGCCATGAACTTTGGGTCATGACCGAAAGAACAAGATCTCGGATACAAGCGGCTGTAATGAGCTTCCTCTGTAGGGTGACCGGGCACTCCCTTAGAGATAGGGTGAGGAGCTCGGCCATCCGGGAGGGGCTCGGAGTAGAACTGCTGCTCCTCCACATCGAAAGGAACCAGTTGAGGTGGCTCGGGCATCTATACCGGATGCCCTCTGGATGCCTTCCTTGCGAGGTGTTCCAGGCACATCCCACCTGGAGGAGGCCCAGGGGACGGCCCAGGACACGCTGGAGGGACTATGTCTCTCGGCTGGCCTGTGGAAAGCCTTGGGCTCCCCCCGGAGGAGCTGGAGGAGGTGTCTAGGGAGAGGGATGTCTGGGTGTCTCTGCTGAGTCTGCTGTCCCCCGACCCGGTCCCGGATAAAGTGGAAGACGACAAGTACGAGTACGAACTATTAAGTGCTCACAGTGGCAGCTATTGTATTAATGGTGCCTTGGGCGAGCCCCTTCTGCCATCTTATGATCAATCAAAATGCAGGAAAGCATCTAGTATTATCAAGTAAAATAACCTCCCTATTTTCAGCAGATTGCAGGTTGCGCTAACTCCAGATCGTCTGCACATGCATACAAGCAATAAAAAAACTGTTCCATGTACACCTGACATGAAAGATAGATTTTTTAACTGCTTCTTATGCACCTCTCTCATTTCTAATGCTAAACTGGGCAGCTGCCCATATAAGCCAGTTTAAAGAAAGCCACAGACTACAAGGCAGAATTTCAACCTGTTCTCACAAGGAGAACTCATGGCTTAGAGTGATTGTCATTGTAAAGAATTGTAAAGAATTAATTGCAACATATAATTATTATTACAGTAATTTTACAGTAATTTTACAGTAATTTTTTTACTTGTTCTAAGAAAGAGATGAGCAAATAGTTTTTTTTATTAGAGAAAGGTTGAAAAAGTTTGAAAAAAAAAGGAAAGTCAGGAAGATAAAGCAAGCAAACAAGAATATTGTGAAAGTTAGAGTACTGCAAAGAGACAAATAAGACAAATAAAGGAAAGTTTATAGTGGGTTGTGTGTAAGGCTGGTCTTGAATACAGGCACAAATGACTTGTGTTGATAGGCTAGACTGACAGATCAAGCTGCATGGATGCACAATGTTTTGATGACTGAAGGAAGCAGGACAGATAACGTTTCTGAATTAGGAAGTGAGGATTTCTAAGAAGTGTAGTGAGCCCAAAAGTAATCATACCCACAGAAATCTCCCACATTTTGTCATGTTAGAACCTCAAACTTTGTATATTTTATGGGGATGTTATGTAATTAACTAACACAAAGTACTGTCCAATTGTGAAGAAAATAATTCATGGTTTTCAATTTTTATTTTTACAAAAAGTTCCAACAATAGTGGCAAACAGTTGTATTCATCCCACATTTCTTTGACACCCCTAAATACAAAATCAGTAATAATGTCACCTCAATAGATCCAACCTTTGCGTACTTAACTCTCCATTTAAATAAAGCTGTTGTTTGAAGATATCAGACTGTATCAGACATGCAAGGAAAGGAGATCACATTAATCAGTGAGGTACCGAAGATCTTCATGGTGACTCTGGATGAGATGCAGAGATCCACAGCTCAGGCGGAACTGTGAGACATACACTCTACAAATATGGCCTTTATGTTGCTGATAGAAAAGCTTGAGAAGACCTGTTGGTATTTGTAACAAGCTACCTAGGGAACACAACAGACATGTAAACTAGGGTGCTCTGAACATATGAAACCAAAATGTATCATGTAGCCCATTGTGTTTGAGCTGCATGCAGCACCCGATGTGTGGCCGAAAATGAACACTTCACGTTACCCTGAACTCTCCAACCCTATCAGGTGGCAGCCAACTTCATGCTATCAAGACTCTTTTGCTTTGAGAGTGGTTTGCTTTAAGATTTGAGAGTGGGGCCTTCTAGGTCCTCCAACTTCACATTGTACACTGCTATAGTCTTTCATTTAAAGTTACAAAATATAGATTGAGTATTTGTAAACTGATAAAAGGCAAAAAGTGGCATGGTCGTTTTTTGCAGGGACCACTTTTGTAAATGTTCATAGATAGGTATGGAATAAATGGGCAATCTGCTAAATAAGTGTTGGTGACTTGTTAAGACTTTTCTGCTCTTTCTGGGCTTTGTATTAAAAGCAAAAGAAGGAACACATTAGATATTATTCTGCCATGACCATACACACACATGTAATACTTTCAGTAGTCATAATCATGTTGACATCCTCTTTTTTTAGTGGTTCTTCTTTAGTTCCCAAAGCTGTACCTTTATGAAGACCACTGCTACCACCCACTGGCAAAACCTGGAAAGACACTCCTAATCCTGGCACACAACCGAAAGGTTGTTTGATAAATAATTTTAAGCCAACATTTTCTTAGAAGTTAATCTGTGGCCCATTTAAAACATACTGAAATCACCCACTGTGGTTCTGAATAACCCACTGTGCATCTAAAGACCATTCTTTGTAAATTTGTATTAGATTATTGGAGCTGGGTTTAAATTATTAATGTCAGACTGTAAGACTGAAATCATATGGCTCTATCACACTTTTTAATAAAAGTGAGTTATGCACATTTTAGTGAACTTTTGTACTTTCAAATACTCATTGGGGGTTCAATTATTTAATGGATAGAAAGCATATAAATATTTATTTAGCAGATGGGTCATTAACAATCACTTTGCCAGAGAACTACTCGGTTGAAATTCAAGAACCTCAAAGACCAGGGATTTATGCATTACATAAGACATTATGTATAGATGTAATCTAAGAATAGTTAAGAACTAGTGAAAAGTAAAAATTACAACTGGTGTGCTGCAGTTATCCATTGTCCACACTAGCTTATCTGTGCAGTGTCTTGCAGGGGGGTATCCTGGACAGGTTGCCAGTCCATTGGGGTTCTCCATGGGGAGAACATGCAAACCCCATGCAGAAAGGCCTGGCTTTTAAAG